>JANIIA010000002.1:55512370-55522547 GCA_027478495.1 Erythroxylum alaternifolium | reverse complement strand
CTAAAATGACCTAAATACCCCTCCTTATAAGACTTAACCTTTAACAACTTAAGTGATCTTCCCAAATTGTCCTTATAAAATCTTGTTCCTTTCTAATTTAGCTAACACCAAAAAATTCTCTAACTTAATCTTAATTTCTCCTTTTAATTCCATCAATCTAAGAAATAAATTCCTCCACCCATAGAAATTCTAATTAACTCCTAACCAAAACAAATTAATCAAACTCAAAAATAAACTGAACAAATGCTTATTTAGTATGAAAAAGAATCGGGGCCCAACATATACCCTATTTGTAGGTTCTCACTCTCTACTATGTCCATACTATTAGGAAAGACCCCAATTGTCTCTTCACCTTTTTCTTCTCCTTTTAATTTCTCTAATCTGTTAGGTAAAAGTAAAGAGTCATTCTTAACAAAAATTTACAGCTTAATGTTTACCTTCGACCTAAAAGATATAGCTTTTTCTCCTTCGAGATCTTTCTCCATTTCTTCTTCGCCACAAGCAATTCCTTGAGTAGTGCACTCAAGATTGTCAAGCTCATCATCACTTTATAAAACCTTTGCACTAATGTCCATTGGGTATATACCTCAGGTTGATATGGCTGCTCCTCTTCAATTTGCGATTCTGGGCGTTTGATGCTCTCTGCCATGTCACCCATTTGGCTTGCCACGTCTGAAATCTAGACATTGTATCCATCATTCCTACTAGAATTGTTTTATACCTTTTTGAAATTGTTTGACGTATACTTTGTTGAATTGAAGATTGTTAACAGTAATACTTTTGATAATTTTATCCAGAGATATACCTGAGTTTTACTAGCTCTTTAAATTTTGGGCATTAGATCATGTATCCTGCTAACATTGCCTTCCATTTTCTACATATTTTGTTGAATTTGCTGCATATCCTTTTGAAATTGAGGATGGTTAGCATTAGAAGCCTTAATAAAGTTGTCCAAAGATGTACCTGAGTCGTAATAGGAAGCTTTTGGTCTCTGGAATTGTTGTGCATCTTGCAAACTATCATGGAAGTAATTCTATTTATTATCCCTTCCATAACTAAAGTTAGGTTTATCAGTTCAAACTTGATTATAAGATCGGGAATATGAGTTAAAAAAATTACTTCCATTTATGAATTTTTTTTAATCACAAACACTAAACAAAAAGTGAAAAGATAAAGAAATAACTAAAAAGAAGGTAATTAGAAACAAATATGTATAAAACACCAATTAGAATCAAGAATAAAAATAAAAATCGCACTCCCCAACAATGATGCCAAAATTGACACATATGTCATAACATTAGTCAAAATAAACTAGATCTACTATTATAGTAGTGGTAAGTCTAGGTAGATCTCACTGAGAGTGTGTTTAAAGTTATTAAAATGAAAATAATTTGTATTTAGGTTTAGGGGGTTTTCATTTTAAAAATAAAAAAATAAAAAAAGCTAAACTAACTAACAAAAGCAATTTAAAGAAAACATGTAAAAAAAGATTAAAATGGGGAATTAGTTAGGGATTTGGTTCTTTGGTTCAATCCCAACCTACGCCGTAATTAAGCATATTTCAATGATTTGTCATTCTCAAACCCCTACTAGCAACTATTTATCATGGGTTAATAATTAACCCAAGTTTTCCCTTAGGTATTGTTTAATTAAGATATGATCGTTAATTAAACCTAACTATTGAATAACCTAGGATACAATGGAAGGAATGCTTAACTGGGTCGTCAATTTTGATGTCGCCTGCGAACTGGCTTCAGGAAGCTACCCCTCTATGGGTCTCTCAAGTTTGAGAGCTTTTCCCCTTTTCTTCATTAAATCCGAAAGCTCCTAAGAAAATGCTTCAGCCCCCAAGAGCCTTAACCTTCGAATGTCCCTTCAGAAAACCCTTAAAAACTCCTTTTCTTAAAACCCACACATCTTAGACCCTCGTTCCAACATCTGCCTATTGTCTCTTCCTACTGTGCATTTTCGTCTTATACCTAACGTCTATGTTTTGGTCTTGCTCCTAACATCTGCGTGTCATCATTTCCTACTCCTTACTTCCCAATTGCTACATCGTTTCTCATGTAGTATTTCAATGCTGCCTTTGTTGTGTTTTTCTCTTTTTTTTTCTCCTATTATGCTGCTTTTGCTCCTAGTTGCTCTTTGCTTATGCGCTGCGTTTTGTCCTCAAATTTCTTCCTATATACTACGCTGTTGGTTGCTGCATTTTGTTTTACATGAAATACACGTTGGCTATATGAAACACCCAACATCTGCTGCCGTTTAGCTCCATGTGATGCTGTATTTTTTTCATCCTGTGTTTCCATTTTGCTACTTTTCTAGCTGCTTCTTGGTTGTCTTCTTTTGGCTGAATTTTTTTTCTTCCTACTTTAATTTTATTCTTATTACTCCATGAAGAAAAGTGAATATTAATCTTCATAAAATGGCCCAAATATCGTGCCTTTGACTCACTTTAACTTCCTTGCTTCTAAGTTGTGCCTAAATTCATATATGAGTCAAAGTGAGTATCTTAAGCAATTTCATATCATTAATCGCTAAATATTATGGAATAATTATACAATCAATTAAAAATATGACAATTTCTCCCATATTTAGCTTTTGTCAGTTCTCAAGCAAAATGTCAAAATTAAGCTCATAGACCCAAAAACATTTACTCAATTCCCATATGTTCCAAGAATATATAATCATAAGCAAAGATGATTGACTTTCAAAAATCATAGCAATAACTTAACATTCCAAGCCTTTACTCACGATCAATCATCATTCAGTACCTTTAAAAACTAAGCAATCTAACTGTAAACTTGGAAAATGTGTTTACACTAGATATGTTCATGGGTACATTCAACGCCATTCATTATTCATTGCCATGCCATAACTTTGCAAATCATTTTATTTCTCCACCACTAGAATTCACATGCAAAATCATTAAACAAAGGACTTTTCAAGGTTGTAATGTGGGTAAAGGTAAGGTGAGATGTATTTGGGTGCAGTAGCATGAAAGCCATCAAAGCTAGTGAAACAAAAGTAACACTCAATGAAATATCAAGTGCACAAGTTAATATTTATACAAAACTAAGTACTGTCAGCTATGACGAATGCAACATTTACATTTCATAACTCAGCTCAACTCTCATGCCATATGTAACACCCATAAAACCCCTAAGAGGATATGCAAATACTACACAAAACATAACCAAAATAATCCAAAACAAACTAAAGCATTTATAGAAACTTAAAATACATTTCAATCATTAATGGTTGGGTCATATTCAAAACATAACATACGTAAGGTACTTATTTCATACAGGTCTTAAATCAAAATCCAAACTATATTAAAAACCAATAATCAAAAGAAAATACAACATGTCTCATACATTGAAAAATAACTCAAAAACAAACTGAACATTTCCAGAACAAAACATAATCTTCTTGGCCACTATAGTTGTCGTTGTCCCATTCTCAAGTCCTTTTATTAGAACCTACACTGAGGCAAAACCACCATGCTAAGTATATAGCTTAGAGCGGAATAACTAAACATATATAATCTGACGATTGTTTCTAATAATCATCTAGTATTTGCATTCAATGAATCATACTAAATCTCAGATAACCTTTAATTGATCAAATTACCGAACATTCCAATATCATTTGCATCGAAACATAATATCACATATCTAAACATAATATGGAATATACTTGCTTCAAACTTACACATATCTGAACAGAAAGTCATAATCACAAAATAGAACCTTAAAGTATCTGAATACAGAAAAACATTTAGCTATATCAGAACTGAACTTAATTTATATTAGAATAGAACGTATCAGAACATAAAACAAGTTAGCATGCTCATCCTTTTTACAGAAGTGGGTAACAGAAGTGGGTAATGGGACCAGAATAGGAGATACTTATTGGTATCATAGAATATGAAAGACTTATGTCTAGACACCGAAGTGTCCTTATCAGAAGACACCTAAGTGTCAATATGAGGAGAGACTGAATTCTCAGACACTGAAGTGCCTGTATCATGTCGACACTGAAATGTCGACACCTTAGTGTTGCAGGAGCAATTGCAGAACCTTCTAGGCATGCCTATTTACCCACAACTAGGACTTAACAATTTTTAAACAATCAATTTCAGATTTCATATTCACAAGCAAAAAGATGTTTTTTTTATTCCACTTTCCTCAAATTGAACATATATATATGCACATCCAACTAATCATACCTTATAAGCATAAACATTTGGAATAATGTACCATTAAAGGTATTAAGTTTTTACACATTCCATATCATGACATAAAGTTCCAATTTGTAAACAATCATATTCAATTTATGTAACATAAAGCTTTTGAAACACGTTGCTATTTATAAGAACACATTCAACTTTAAACACCTCATTCTTTTCAACATTAAACACATTTAATTAACCTCACATTCTTTAAGTAATTACCTCCATTAATAAACCATAACTTAATTATCTTTTACTCCATTAATCTAACATCATCGAGGTTTATTTTTAATCTCAATTAAGTTTAATTAAATCATTATTAAGTATCCTAACCTGATATATGTCAACAATTACACAAAACCAAGTTTAGCATTTTTTATAGATTTTCTCAGGACAAGTTTCGAGTCAGTTTTGTATTGCCATTATGACCTAGAAATTGAGGTTTTTAGGTAATATGTTCTATTAAAGAAATGTTCCTCTATGTCTTAAGTTTCTAATAAATTAAAGTTAATACAATTTGGTTCATTATTCCTAGATTTATACCCAAAATACTACAGCCTATTCTCAAATAGTTACAGTAACCAAAACTCAATTTCATACCAAATTTCAAGACCCTTAGAGACAGAACTAAAATTCTATTCATTCATGACAATTGTGGACATATGTAGCTTAAAAACTCTAGTTTTTACTATAAAAGAACATGAGTAGAGGCAAAATAGGAGAGCTTAATGCTATATAGGTGATAATTTTGGTCAAGGGATGAGGAAATCTATAGGTCAAGTTATGGCTAAAATACTGATGTATGGTCAGTGGAACTACTACAATTAACTCACATCTTACACCTTCAACACCCCTTCACCATAGTTCATCAATTACACTTCAATTCTAGCTTATTCATGCCTTAATTCCATATCAATTTCATGTCCAGATCTAATTTAAAAATCAAGCATTGAATAACTTGCAAATCAGTATCTTCTATACATTAAAACCAAACCATAAATTATCATACAATTATCAATTTTCCAGCAGACATTTCTCACGATTTTAGCACATATTTCATGCCAACTACAATCATATAACACTTGTATCAATACATGCTATCAAGTTTAGAATTTCCTTACCTATTTAACTGTAAATTCTTACTTCAAAGAATCAACTAATAAAAAAAACTAAAACAGCATTGCATTTGTTAAACAAAAATTATTTTTCAGCACTTCCAGGCCACCTATATATACATAAGATCAAAGTGTAAATTTCAGCACTAACAAGACAATAGCATCAAAAATAATAGGTCCTACTTCTTGATGTAGTAACTTAAAAGATCCAAGTGAAGATGATCCAAAACCAACAAAATTCTAGAAGTTGAGAGGGAGTGGGTGGTTTCAGTGGAGAGGAGTAAGGAAGAGAGTGATGAAAATTCTAGCAGAAAATTTGCCACCTTTGGATGCTAGGTGTCATCAAACTCCTTAAGCATGTGTCAACTAACATGTCATGACATGTAACACTTGATCATGCTGCCATTTTTCACCTTAAAACGATGCCATTAGTCACTTACAAAGTAGTCCACACGTCACTCCAAAATTGGTCCACTTGTCACATAATCATTCGTCCATTTGTTAATCAACCAATAGTGCCAAATGTCATTCAAAGTATAGCTTAGTTATACTAATTTTCATGCACCAACTTGTATTGCCACTTGACAATTTTTCCTACTGCAAATTTCCATTTTAATACCTCAAGCATGTGTTAACTAACATGTCATAAAATGTAACACTTGATCATGCTGCCATTTGTCACCTTAAAACAATGCAATTAGTCACTTACAAATTAGTCCACACGTCACTCCAAAATTGGTCCACTTGTCACATAATCATTCCTCCATTTGTTAATCAACCAATAATGCCAAATGTCATTCAAAGTATAGCTTAGTTATACTAATTTTCATGTACCAACTTGTATTGCCACTTGACAATTTTTCCTACTGCAAATTTCCATTTTAATACCTCAATTCTCTAATGTTATTAATTAATCCCAACTCAATAAGTATGATCCATTAACAAAAATTTAAGAAATATGCAATTTACAATCATATCTTAATCTCTAGTACATATAATTTCATGCATATGTAACATCTCAACTAGGGTACAATTTGGGGCTTTACAATTCTTCACCCTTAAAAGAATTTCATCCTTGAAATTCATACCTGATTAGAATAGTTGAGGATACTGAGCCCTCACAGTCTATTTTGGTTCCCATGTTGCTTCCTCGAGTCCATAGTGCTGCCAAAGTACTTTCACCAAAGGTATTTGCTTGTTCCTAAGTTGTCAGATGTGTCTAGCTAAAATAGACATAGGCCCTTCTTTATAAGTCAAATCTAGTTGTACTTAAATTTCTTACATAGGAATCTTATGTGTATCATCAGACCGATATCTTCTCAACATAGAAACATGAAACACATCATGTAACTTGGACAACTCTCTAGGAAGAGCTAATTGATAAGCTACTGGACTAACTCTCTTAAGAATCTTATAAAGATCGATGTATTGTGGATTGAGCTTACCTTTCTACCTAAACCAAAATATGTGTTTCCACGGTGATACTTTGATGAATACCTTATCACCTACCTCATATTCAATATCTTTTATTTTTAAAATTGGCATAGAACTTTTATCTATCACTGGTAGCTTTCAATCTTTGTTGAATAACTTGAATTTTCTCATAAGTATCTTTCACAATATCAGGCCTGATCATCTTGTTTTCACACAATTCAGTCCAACAGACCGGAGTTCTATACTTCCTACCATATAAAGCTTCATAAGGAACCATGCTATTACTAGTCTAATAACTATTGTTATAAGCAAACTCCATCAGTGAAAGATTATCCCAACTCCTTGGGAATTATAACACACAAACCTGAAGCATATCTTTTATTATCTGGATAATCAGTTTAGATTGTCTATCTGTCTGGGGATGGAAAACGGTACTAAACTTGACTTGAGTACTACCTATAGCCTTTTGTAGACTTTTCTAAAATCTCGAAGTAAATCGAGGATCACGATCAGAAATAATAGATAGTGACACCCCATGTAACCTCACTATCTCATTCACATATAAGTTTAAAAGCCTATCCTACAAATAATCAAGACGAACAGGCAGAAAGTGAGCAGACTTGGTGAATTTATCAATAATTACCCATACAAGATCATGCTTCCTTTGTGTGAGAGGAAGTCCATTGAAAAAACATATGGTAATGGTATCCCATTTCCATTGAAGAATAAAAAAAGGATGTAACAAGCCAGATAGAACCTAGTGCTCAGCTTTAGCTTGCTGGTATGTCAAACATTTAGATACATAGTCCACTACATCACGTTTCATACCTGACCACTAATAATACTACTTTAGATCTTGATACATCTTATTTCCACTAGGATGCACTGTAAAGACAGTATTATAGGCCTCAAACAATATCTTACTCTTCAACTCATCATTTGCTGGCATACACAATTGATCTTTATAATAAAATCACCACCTCCTTTCACAAAAAAATAGATTGGTTGCCTTCCTGAGTAACCAAGATAAGTTGTTGCAACTTATCATCAACTTTTTCTACATCACAAATTTCTTGCCTTAAGGTAGGCCTAACTTTTAACTGAGTTATTAAAGCTCCATCAAATATAAGTCTTCTTTCACTCTATTGCACTGACAAAGCTGAAATAGTCTTCTTACTTAATGCATTAGCCATAACGTTAGCCTTACCTGGATGGTAATCCACAATGTAGTTATAATCTTTAAACAGTTTCAACCAACATCATTGTCTCAGATTAAGTTCCTTCTAAGTAAGTAGATACTTCAAACTTTTATGATCAGTGAAGATCCTACACTTTTCACTATACAAGTAGTGTTGCCATATTTTCAAAACAAACACTGCCACTGCAAGTTCAAGATCATGTGTAAGGTAGTTCTATTCATGAGGCTTCAGTTGCTTAGAGGCATATGTAACTACCTTTGCATCCTGCATCAAAACATAACCCAAACTATTTCTAGATGCATCACTAAACATAACATATTCCTTACCAGAGGTGCGTTGAACCAATACAGGGGCATTAATAAATATTCCTTTCAATTGATCAAAATTAGCTTGACATCTATCAGATGATTCATACTTCACTCCTTTTCATAGCAGTTTAATCAAAAGGGACGCTATCATCGAGAATCCCTTCATAAACCGATGATAATAGCCTACTAAACCCAGAAAACTTCTCCCTTCTGTCACGCTCCATTATGGCTTCCAGTTAACAATTGCTTTAATCTTACTGGGATCAACTCTTATCCCTTGAGAAGAAACAACATGTCCTAGAAAAGATGCCTTTTAAAGCCAGAAATCACACTTACTCAGCTTGGTATACAACTGCTTTTCTTACAGGGTTTGTAAAACAATCTGCAGATGCTCAACATAATCATGCTTATTCTTGGAATAAACTAGGAGATTATCTATAAACACCACTACAAACTGGTCTAAATAGGGCCTAAACAGCCTATTTATTAGATCCATGAATGTAGCTGGAGCATTATTTAACCCGAATGTCTATAATAAGTCCTTAATATAGTTTTCAAAACATCCACATCCTTTACAAAAAGCTGATAGTATCTTGATCTATCTTGGAAAACACTCCTACACCTTTCAATTGATTAAAAAGATCTTTTATCCTTGGTAATGGATACTTTTTTCTCACTGTGACTCTATTCAGTTGCCTATAACAAATGCACATTTAGAAAGTACCATCTTTCTTCTTGGCAAATAGAACCGGCGCTTCCCAAGGAGAGACACTGGGTCAAATGAACCCTTTATCTAGTAACTCTTGCAACTACACCTTCAACTCCTTTAATTTAGTGGGAGCCATCTTGTATAGTGCTTTGGATATTGGAGCAATGTCAGGCATAACTTCAATAGACAAATCTAGTTCCCTTTTAGGAGGAAGTCCGGGTAGCTTCAGGAAACACATATGGAAATTCATTTACCACTGGAATGTCTTGTAGTTTAACACTCTCTTTCTTAAAATCAATCACAAAATTTGGATAAACTTTACACCCCTTCCTAAGGAACTTCCAAGCTTGTATAGTAGATACCACATTAGCTAGAGAACTAGTGCAAATGCCATGCATTACTATTTTAGATTGATCAGGTTTCTTTAGCACAACTATCTTAGCATTAAGATCAACCACAACCTGATGCTTGGATAACCAATCCATACCCAAAATTAAATCAAATTCATGAAAGGGAAATCTAATTAGATCTGCTACATATTCACATCCTTAAATCATAACAGGATAGTTTCTATAACCCTATTTGACCAACACATTACTACCCAGAGGACTGGTTATAAGAATATCATACTCTAACTGATCTACAGGCATCACTTTATCAAAAATATCTCCAACACAGATATAAGAATAAGTGGATTCAGGATCAATCAAAGTATGCTTTTCAGAGTCAGAGAGAGAAATAGTACCCTTAATGAATTTAGGTGCATCCTGATCCTTATAAGCTTTCAAAGCATAAGCTTGAGCTATAGTAAATGGCACAACAGTTTGATCAACAATTTATGACACAGTACTTGGATTAGGTCTAATTTGACCAAATCCTCCACAACTTCTACCATGTCCTCTATTTCCAATAGATGCACGAGAAGCTTCTCTATTAGTTTGTGATGTCTGAGGCTGTCTTATATAGTAATTGGCTATCAAATGCTCAGTGCTACTGTAACATCCCGTTTTCAGAGAACGGGTCGGACCAAAGAAACGGGTCCAGGTGTGGTAACTTAACACATCTCATGCTCATGCAGCAGTGAATAGTGAGTTATGTGCACATAAGAATTTATTGTACATGCATTCATGACAATTGTCCCGGTATAAGTGTGAATAAATGAGGAATTTGTGCAAATA
>JANIIA010000002.1:55489527-55499955 GCA_027478495.1 Erythroxylum alaternifolium | reverse complement strand
AGCAATTATTCTGCAGCGTTACAGGTTTACACTTTCACCATCTTATCTCCACGCACCGGTCGCCTTCGTAGGAATGTGCCCACAACATGGGCTTCAGATCAAGCTTCAGAGGCTGTGAAAAAAAAAAAAAGGAAGTAAACAAGGCCTGATTCCTGAAGCTTTTGTATGCTCGTTTACTTCGTTTAAAGCAGACATTCGATCATTCAGATGAAGCTTGAATGTAACGTGTTTAATACAGCAGTGTAATAACATTATCTGATGTGCAATCATGTTTGTATAGACAGGTAAGAATCAATAACTATGTCATGGTTCCAAGGTATCTGAGAGATTGAGCAGACCACTCTAGATTTGACTCGCAAATCACTGTACATGATAAAGATCTTTATATATATTTATATATATATAATTTGCAGGATGATATAGCCTGAAAGATTCATTTATGATTAATTTAAGATATTATTTAATTAATTTTATATAATTAAAGATATTTTAAATTATAAAAAATATATATTTCTATTTTCTTTTGTTTTTTACATAATGAAACACTGTCATCAATATCCTATAAAAAATGAGAGGAAAAGTAAAAGTATACAAATCTATATAAAAAAGGACTTTACTAATTAATTATTAATAATTAACAATAAATAATAAATAATAAATAATAAATAATTTTTAATTAAAAATTATTATTTCAGAACCGTTTACCTTGTAACTGTATAGGCCTCACACTGATAATCCTGACATAAACAAAAGATCTAAGGACCCAAATCATTATTAATAATTTTTATATCATTTATTATTTATTATTTATAATAATAATCATTATTAATAATTATAAAAATGTGCATACATAAAATAATGTGCACGAGTGTTTCTTTCCTCTCCAAGTGAAAAAACTTCAGCAGAAATGGCTGTGATGGCAACAGAAACCTTTATGATCTACCTTTCAAGCCTTTCGTTCATGATTTCATTTCTAGCTTTGATTAAGTACTTTGAAAAATTGTGGTGGAGGCCAATTCAGATACGATCAGTTCTGAGATCACGAGGAGTGAAAGGCCCTTCCTACAGATTCTTGCATGGCCATAGCAGTGAGGAGAAAAGGGAAAAAAACATGGAGGTTACTTGATCACCGCCAAACGTCACAAAGATTTCTGGCTCTTAGCCTGAAGAAAAACTAAACCACTTGTTAAATTGGTTTGATGTTAGCTTTTCTTCTTCTACCAGTCTTTTGCTTATGTTGGATTGTTCATGTTTTGTGACAAATTGGCTGGTTGTAAATGATAAAACTGTAATGAGACTGAGACATTAAAAGGGTATTGAGACTTAATGAAGAAGTATTTATGTGGCACTACATATAAAGCAGTTTCTTATCGTAGCTGTTTCCCAAGACCCCTTTGATTGTGGTCCCTGAAACCTTTTTTGATTGCCTGAGATAATCAGGTTTGCATGTGCTTTCATATTTTCCATTTTCATATTCTCTGCTTCCTAGAAAGGTTTTAAAGGTTTCATCTTTGATCCTGGACAGTTGATTCCAAGTGGCATAATATAGTTCTGATACAACCGAAGAAGACAAGGAGAATAAATCAAGGAGAAAAGAACATATAGTTTTTAACATAACTCTGTCATTCATTTAAGATCAGGTTTAATCAGAACAACAAAAGCAGAGTAGGACTAATCTTTTATTTGACAGGATGATGGATCTTCTACTTTTTGCGCAGGTCGCGAAAGTACCCAGCAGGGTCTTTCGCAAAATCATCTCTGAACATGCGATGATCTCTTCCTGGAGCTTTCATAGTCTTCATGTTCTTGGTTGAACCTGATCCTGAAGCAGCATATACAATAATACATAACAAAGCAGCTGCACCTGCCACAGCACCAGCGACAGCAAGTGCAAATCAGGAACTATTTTCGTTTATGCTCGACATCCCTTCGTTGCAAAACAGTTGTTGATCTCAAAACTCTCGCTCTTTTCCTTGATTCCAAATAAGAAGTTGTTCATCGTTGTTGAGGTCCCCTTTAAAAAAGACATACCAGATATCAATAATTACAATCTTTCTCTCTTTCCTGGAAGTTTCTGTAATTAATTAGAGTCGTTGGGAAAAGTAGTGGGGAATATATCCTTCGCAAACATTCTCCTTAAATGCGCCGTCTTCAACTTTCTTTTAAACATAGAAAATGATTCGCAGTCTCTAAGATGCGTTGGAACCATTTGCTTGACTGATTGACCTCGGAGACTGTCCAGCTTTTCTGTACGTTTCGAATTGGAAACATATATATACCTCGGAGATTGACAGCTAAGGTAATCCAGACTATAGCCTGAATCAACACATGACACCTAGCGTATCAAATGCCTTCATTATGGAACACGTTTTTTTTAAGAGTTTGTCTTTTTTTTTAAGTTTTGATAAAGAAAAATCTTTGTAGCCCACCGAATCCTTCTTATCATGTTATTGTTTACTTTTAGAAAATTAACTTTGATAAAGTGTAATAATTGTACTTTATTTTTCTAAAGTTATAATAAGTGTATCTTTAGATAGATTTACCTTTATGTCCCTTACTTCGCTTATAAAAGTAAGACTTCTCTTAAGTTTTAAGTAGGTTGTAAAAACATTTTCATTAGTTTGAAGTTTTATGAATATGAGTTTGAGTGTTTCTCTCTGAGTTCTTCCTCTCCTAAAAGCTTAAGTCTTGAGTGAATATTACTATTAGTCTTGGTACAGAGACAAGTATGCTCTACACTTGCCTCTTATGAGAATCTTACGTATAAGAAAGTCTTTTTTGTAACATGCAAACTTGGGAAACTCCATTAACCAAGAAAGAGGAATAAAATGAAAATTATTCAGAGAGGATGACGGAATTGAGATGGTACCCCACGGAAGAAGAAAAAGAAATTGATAGCGGGAAAAGTATTTGGTGACTATAGTGGATGCTAACGAAGCAGATTGCATATGGATAAAGAATATCCTACCACGAGATTGTGTCTGAGCAATGAGGACAAGTATTGTGCAGAAATATAATTAGGAGGCCAAAGAGGACGTTGTCTGAGCACAGTGGATATAAATGGAGAATAAATTGCCATGTGTAATCTCTTTGTACTGCACTTTTGCTTGAGACGTTGATGAACATTGGAGACCTGCTGGGCCTGATCTGAATTGTTGGGCTCATGGGGATTCTGCTTCAGAAGTAGTCTAATGGTCGTTATGTCAGTATATGGACTAAAAATTAATCGACACCTGAGGCCTGCGAGTAGTATTTGTAAAGGTGAGGCTTTACTATACACATCCATAGCAATGAGAATATTTAGGCCAGGTAGATTGCTTCCAAGAACTTTAGCCCAAACTGTACACTGTGGAAAGAATTGGATTCCGATCTTTCTTTTTGTAATAAGCCCCATCTTGAATGAATTACCATCTGCGGCTGTAAAGTATTCATCATGAGAAGTCCATAACTTAGAGGATAATATGTTGGGCTTCATGATTGTAGGCTGGATCCAGTATCCATAAACTTAATAGCTTTGATGGGTCTATCATATTTATGTTGTAAAAGGACTTGGACCTAGACATATGGTCTTTGAACTGGTGTACTATCCAATTTCATACAGGTATGCTGTTGTAGCATATGTAGAGAATCATCTGATGATTCTTCCTCTGAGGTGGTAAAAGAGACAGCAAACTTTGTTTCTTCATCTTCAGTTGACTGCTCCTCAATAAGATCTTCATAGTTATTGGAAGGATGAATAGGCAAAATGAATTGCATTTGCTTCAATAACTTGACATCTTTTTTGCTTTTGTGAGGACATGTTCGTACAAAGTGACCTGGTTGTCCACAGAGAAAACATCTTTCAAGTTTCTGAGAATGATGGGATCTTTTCTTGAAGAATCGAATAGAACATTGTTTTCTTCCATCTTTTCTCACATATGTTTTCCTTAAAGGCTTGTAACCTTCCATCTGTCTGCGGAACTTTCTGTGATTATAAGCTTATCGATAGTACTCTTTCTTCTTGATACTACAGTCACATTTTTTCTGATATTTGCACTTAATCTAAAGATAAGGCTTCTTGCAAGCTTGTTTGAGAATATGATCATCTTTAACAATATTCTTGAATAAGGTATGTTGGTCACACAACTTATCAAGAGAAGCTAGGGCAAGTTGGTTGATTTCTCCAAGAGATATATTAGCTATATCTCTTTGCAAAGAAGTTATGGTCCTTTGTAACTCCGGTTGTAGTTAATCTGCAAGGTATGAGATAAAAGTATAACGAAGATTAACAGCATTCCCTCCATTCAAAAGATAGTACCTTTCCATCTTACGTTTGCAATGCTTCTAGATATCACACTTGTCAAATGAACAACATTTCATTACAAAATACTCTTGACGGATTTGTTTATCAACCAACTGAAAGTCACCAGTGAATTCTTTATGAATAATTCCAAGAAGAGCCCCAGATGTAGTGAGTTGGATATACTGCATGCGTTGATATTCGCTTATACATTGCCACCATTCTCGCAAAGTACCAGTGAAATGAGAAGTGAATTCAGACAAAATATCTGGCAAAGGATTATTAGGTCTATTCATTTGTAAATTTATCCATGTAATGAATTCATGCAGTAGATCTGTCCATTTCTTTAGAGGAAGATCATCAAAAGAAAACCAATGACCTGAAGAGGGTTTGATTTGTGTAGTAGCCTGTGTAGCTAGCTCAGTTTGTGGTGCTGATGCAGGTCTGAAAGGTTTAGTACCTATGGATTACTTCAATTATCTCAGATTTAATATCAACTTCAACTGGTTCAGGCATAGTCATCAGAACTTGTGCTAAGTCTGATAGATCAGCTAGCTGGGTTGAAGTACTTTCTGATTCCTCATAAATTATCATATCGGCATCAGTCTTTAGACTGAAGGTTTCAGAATAACTTGCTAAGACTTCAGTTGTTGGTGCAGAGATTTCAGAGGCTCCAGAGTAAGCGTCTGATGATTGATCAGATTGAGAAGATTGTTCTACTACAGTCATAGTTTCAAGAGTTATAATGAACTCTGTCATGGGTGCTTTTTCCTTCCTAGTAGAGGTAGAAGGATGAGACTTCGGTGGAGAAGTAGGAGGAGTATGGATCTGTAACGGTTTACTCCATTGGTTAACTAGTTGAGGTTTTGTGTATGAAGGTGATGGCTCAGGAACCTTTTCAGGTTTAGGCTTAGATTTTGTGTGTTTTGATTTTGCTTGAGCTGCCTGTTTTACTTAAGCTGTCTGAGGATGTATGTACTTTCTAATCAAAGGATAATTGAACTTGAATACCTTTAAATAGTCAGTTTTCTCTGGATACTTCTGATACATAGGAGAAGCATATATTGGCTGTGCATGTGGAAATACTGAAGAGGACGATCTCAACCCTGAGCCAGATAGTGACAATGATGATGATCGCTTTCAAAGACGAAGGAGGAAGAAAAAGTCTAAAAATTGTTGTATGCCTTCGACACAATATCATTCACACAAGGATAATTCAAATCTAGATGCTAGAATCATCAGATCTCAAGAATTCAGCAAATCTACTGGTCTAACTATTGAAAGATCTGGACCTAGATCTCTTCGAGAGATGCTGAGATCTTCTAGCTATTATACAAAGCCAACAGTTCCTGTTATGAATCCTACTTCTATTCCGTGCATGATGGTAGCACCATATGAGGAAGACTTTCCTCCATTACACAGGAGTACTAATGAATCAACGAGGGTTATCTCTAGCCCATACATCCGAGCTTCAGGAATAACTTTACAAGGAACACTTGTGTATAATCCATCTAACGAAGTTCTGAACTAGTAAACATCTAATGCATTAGCACAACACAGAGTTCTTAGAAGGATTGATTCTAAGCTTGAGGGAATCAGTTAAAAGACATATGCTATTTATCAAAAAGTTGATGCAGTCTATAAACGAATTCAGCAAATGTATCAATCTTACAAAGCTCAGATCAAACAACTTGATGTTGAATTTCAGCATTACATTGACATACATTATATGGGTGGTCTTGACTTCCACAACAAATGTAGAGAAATTGAGAAGATACAAGGAATTGTGCGACAAATGGAAGCTGATATGCATTCTGCACAGTTTAAAGTTATATATGGCTCGTCCTCTTTAGTATTTCCATATACACAGCCAGTATATTCTTCTCTTATGTATCAGAAGTATCCAGAGGAAACTGAATATTCAAAGGTATTTAAGTTCAATTACCCTTTAATTAGAAAGTACATAAATTCTTAGACAAATAAAGCAAAACAAGCAGCTCAAGCAAAACTGAAAAAGCCAAAATTTAGGCCTAAGCCTGAAAAGGTTCTTGAGTCATCACCTTTATACACAAAACCTGAACCAGTTAATCAGTAGAGTAAATTGTTACAGATCCATACTCCTCCTACTTCTCTATCGAAGTCTCATCATTTTACCTCTACTGAGAAAGACAAAGCACCCATGACAGAGTTCGTTGCAACTCTTGAGACTATAACTGCAATAGAACAATCTTCTCATTCTAATCAATCAGATCAATCATCAAAGGCTTACTCTAAAGCCTCTGAAATCTCTGAATCAACCTCTGAAGTCTCAGTAAGATATTATGAAACCTCCAGTTAGAAGGCTAAATCCTCGACGACAATTTATGAGGAATCAGAAAGAATTTCAGCTCAGCTAGCTGATCTATCAGACTTAGCACAAGTTTTGATGACTATGCCTGAACCAACTAAAGTTGATATTGAACCTGAAATTAGTAAAGCTAAATCCACAAGTACTAAATCTTTCTGACCTGCACGAGCACCACAAGCTGAGCTAGTTATACAGGCTACCACACACACCAAGCCTTCTTCAAGTCCTTGGTTTACTTTTGATGATCTTCCACCAAAGAAATGGAGAGATCGACTGTATGAATTCGGTGTATGGATAGATCTACAAATGAACATACCTAATAATCCTTTGCCAGATATTTTTTCTGAATTCACTTCTTGTTTCACTGCTACTTTGCTAGAATGGTGGTAAAGTATAAGCGAATATCAACGCATGCAGTATATCCAAGTCATTATAGCCGGAGCTCTTCTTGAAATTATTCATAAAGAATTCAGTGGTTACTTTCAACTGATTGATAAACAAATCCGTCAAGAGTATTTTGTAATGAAATGATGTTCACTTGACAAGCGTGATATCCAGAGGCATTACAAATGTATGGCGGAAAGATACTATCTTTTAAATGGATGGAATGATGTTAATCTTCGATATACTTTTATCTCATCCCTTCCACATCAACTACAACCGGAGTTACAAAAGGCCATAACTTCTTTGCAAAGAGATATGACTAATATATCTATTGGAGAAATCAACCAGCTTACTCTAGCTTCTCTTGATAAGTTGTGTGACCAATATACCTTATTCAAGAATATTTTTAAAGGTGATCCTATTCTCAAACAGGCTTGTAAGAAGCCTTATCTTCAGATTAAGTGCAAAAATCAGAAGAAATGTGACTATAGTACTAAGAAGAAAGAGTACTACCGACAAGCTTACAATTGCAGAAAGTTCCACAAACAGATGGAAGGCTACTAGCCTTTAAGGAAAACATATGTGAGAAAAGATGGAAGAAAACAACATTCTGTTCGATTCTTCAAGAAAAGATCCCATCCTTCTCAGAAACCTGAAAGATGTTTTCTTTATGGACAACCAGATCACTTTGCACGAACATGTCCTTACAAAAGTAAAAAAGATGTCAAGTTATTGAAGCAAATGCAATCCATTTTGCCTATTCATCCTTCTAATAACTTTGAAGATCTTATTGAGGAACAGTTAACTGAAGATGAAGATATAAAGTTTGTTGTCTCTGTTTACGACCTCTGAAGAAGAATCATCAGATGATTCTCTCTACATGCTACAGTAGCAAACCTGTATGAAATTGGATCGTACACCAGTTCAAAGACCATATATCCAGGTCCAACTCTTTTTACAAGATAAATATGATAGACACATCAAAGCTATTGGGTTTATGGATACTAGATCCAACCATATGATCATGAAGCCCAGCATAGTATCCTCCGAGTCATGGACTTCTCATGATGAAAACTTTACAGCTGCAGATGGTAATTCATTCAAGATCAGGCTTATTACAAAAAGAAAGATCGAAATTCAATTCTTTCCACAATGTACAATTTGGACTAAAGTTCTTGGAAGCAATCTACCTGGCCTAAATATTCTCATTAGTATGAATGTGTACAGTAAAGCCTCACCTTTATAGATCTTACCCACAGGTCTTAGGTATCAATCATTTTTCAGTCCATATACTGACATAAAGACAGTTAGACTACTTCTGAAGTAGAATCTCCATGAGCCTAACAATTCAGATCTGGCCCAGTAGGTCTCTAATGTTCATCAACGTCTCAAGGAAAAGTGCGGTACAAAGAGATTACACATGGCAGCTTATTCTCCATACAAATCCACTTTGCTCAAATAACATCCTCCTTGGCCTCCTGATGATATTTCTACACAATACTTATCCTTATTACTCAGACATAATCTCGTGGCAGGATATTCTTTATCTATGTGCAATTTGCTTCTTCAGCATCCAACATTACCACTAGATACTTTTTCCTGCTATCAATATCTTCTTCTTCTTCAGCGGGGTATCATCTCAATTCCTTCATCCTCTCTAAATCATTTTCATTTTATTCCTCTTTCTTGGTTAATGGAGTTTTCTAAGTTTGCACGTTGCAAAAAAGACTTTCCTCCTATTGCTAACAAAGGTAACAGTCTGTCAGAAGTAGCTTCTCTTGCTAGAATGAGTTTGCTTTATTACTTACACCAGTTCCTTAGTGAAACTAACTCTCTTGGTAGTCCCACTATGTTTAATCTTAAAGCACCCTACCTTGATGTGACTTCCCTTCATGATCCTCTATCAGAAAACACATTATGGTATCTTTGGGCACTTTTGGCTCTCTATGCTTGTGTTGTCACTATATCCCCTTTACAGCTCTATCAACACTCTGTGATATAAAAAATGAAAGGTCATTACTATGGACATTTCTTGAATTCTTCCAACCACTGGAACAATGGAAGCAACAATGTTTTATGGTCATTTCCCAACATTGTCTATGGAAAGCCTCTGATATATGACAATCGAATCATTGTTTCTTCATACTTCATCGTCCATATCGAGAGATCTATAATGGAGCTCTTTACACTGAGCAACGTGTCCATCTTTATCATATTTCACTATATTGGCCACGTCATCAGACTAATGTGCTCCAATCTTTGAGAGATTTTCTTAAAAAGATAAATCCTTTTCCTAAGATACCAATCATCTATACTTTTATTGGACCTTATCCCGGTCAATTTGTTCCTGGTGAACCAAAAGCACCAGAAGTTGACATACTAGGTTCCAATAGTTCTCAATATGACACAGAAGAAAAAGTCTCAGATGTTGCAAGACCTTCTCAGCCTTATAACTCTATCTTCCAAGATGCTCAAAATCCTAATGAGGATAATTGTAGTCCTAATGAAGATGAGTTAAATCACTTCCTGCATGAACTTCACATATGTGAGCTAAGTCTCAGTAAATGACGAAAGACTTCTCTAAGTCATTCTGACAGCTCAAGTAATCTAGACTCTCCGTCTAATTTGCAATCATGGCATGAACCAATCCGTGACACCTAGTGTATCAAATGCTTTCATTATAGAATACGTCTTTTTAAGAGTTTCTTTTTAAGTGTTTTGATAAAGAAGAATCTTTGTGGCCCACAGACCACTATTCCAAATTCCTTCTTATTATATTACTGTTTGCTTTTAGAAAAGTAGCTTTGATAAAGTGTAATGATTATATTTTACTTTTCTAAAGTTATAATGAGTGTGTTTTTAGGTAGATTTACCTTTATGTCCCTTGCTTCGGCTATAAAAGCTAGGCCTCTCTTCAGTTGTAAGTAGGTTGTAAAAAGAAGTTGTAAAAACATTTTCATTAGTCTAAAGTTTTATAAATATGAGTTTGAGTGTTTCTCTATGAGTTCTTCCTCTCCTGAAAGCTTAAATTTTGAGTGAATGTTACTATCAGTCTTGGTACAGAGACATGTATGCTCTACACTTGCCTCTTATAGGGATCTTATGAGCACCAAACAATTCCGTTGTATGAGATTAGAATTAACGGGGAAAGAGAGTAGATACTGTGTGTAAGGTTCCTAAGAGAAAAGCCTTGAGAGTTTAAGCCCGTGGAGAGAAAAGACGTTGTGTCTTGGCCATCATACCTAGAACTTACAAGAGTCAATAGTCTACAATCCACCTTTGGGTAGCATATAATCTCCTGTAAGATGTTGTCATATGTCTGGGACATACTGATACATTTGGGACGTATCTTTTTCTTATGTGCCATTTGAGGGCTCAGAGTGATACCCAGTTTATGTTAGCCATCATTATGGACATT
>JANIIA010000002.1:55419650-55438066 GCA_027478495.1 Erythroxylum alaternifolium | reverse complement strand
CTGCGTGTTTCTTGGGTCTTCCTTAATCTCCTGGAAATCCAAAAAATAACCAACAGTCTCCAAAAGTTCTTCCGATGCTAAGTACAAAGCTCTTGCCACTACGACATTAGAACTTCAATGGCTATCTTATCTTTTTAAGGACCTTGACGTAACCCATCACCAACCGGTGTATCTCTACTGTGACAACCTTTCCACTATACATATAGTCGAAAATCCAAATTTTCACGAACGAACAAAGCACATCGAGATCAACTGCCATGTCGTTCGTGAAAAATTGCAGAAAGGTATCATCCACCTTCTTCCCGTCTCGACCAACGCTCAACTGGCTGACATCTTCACCAAAGCCCTACCAAAAATCTCTTTTGAAGACTTTTTACTCAAGCTTGGCATCGTGCACAACATCTACCGCCTAGCTTACGACGGCGTGTCAAGAGAAGTTCAACTTGTGGCGACTTGTGGAGAGTATGTGGAGAGAACCCTAGCAGATGTGAAGACACAATGTTACTTTTGAGTCAGGAACAACGAAGTTAATTTTCAGTTTAGGCCAATGTTTTTGGACAGATGGCCTAGTCCATTTACTTTGGCTTAACTTCTTATCTTTTATTATTTCTGCTTTCTGTTTTATCTTTTACTAGTGAATCTTTTCTGTTATAAACATCTAGTCTGTTATAACAAATTGCAATCAGAACAACCTATATATAGATTGGGATTCATTCAATAAAGACTGACCAAAATTATTATCCTCGTTACATTTCTTTTCATTTCACTCCATAACTTGAGTCCCTGTAAAGACAAAAGGTATTTGTCAATCATCAAACAAATTAGATTTATACGAAAGGCAAGGAAAGAATTGAGAAAGCAAACAGTGGGACTGTGACGAATAAAATATCGGGAAGAACACAATTAGCACGTGCCAAAGGAAAACGTAAGTTGGTGTTGGATTGAGAGAGTATATTACATAAGAAATGCATGACATGAAAAACGTACGAGGCAGACCCTCAAAACCTGCCCCTAATTCCATACCTTTTTGTTTCGGGTTTTTGCCTTTAGTTGTACCCCACACCCTCCACATTCCACCAACATGTGTCACTTTTCCTTTTTCTCCTATTATCTTCGTCACTTCTTCTAAGTACCCAACACTATAACACCTTCTCTTGTAATATAACACCTTCTCTTCTAAACATTGCAATAGGATCATATATCAACCTTACCATAAGCTCTCACATTTATACCAACCCTTTGGCTAGCTGTGTCCAATATCAGAACAAACTTTCCGTTAAATCCAAGATTGCTAGAAGTATATTGATGGAGAGCACGGATTCGTCCTCCGGCTCGCCACACCCGCAGTTGCCACCCGGATTCCGGTTCCACCCAACGGATGAAGAGCTGGTGGTCCATTACCTGAAGAAGAAGGCTGCGTCAGCCCCTCTTCCAGTTACAATCATCGCTGAAGTTGATTTATACAAGTACGATCCATGGGAGCTACCAAGTAAGTAACGAAAATCGCAGCTTCGGTCAAATTTTTGTATTAAATAATTAGCAAGATCATAAGAGCATACTCATAACAGTCCTAATTAAAAGTTTTGATTCTGGTTCCGATATGAATTTTATGGTTAGGAAGTTTGACTAACTATGTAGGTAAGGCGAGTTTTGGAGAGCAAGAATGGTACTTTTTCAGTCCTAGAGATAGGAAATACCCCAACGGAGCAAGGCCAAATCGAGCTGCAACTTCAGGGTATTGGAAAGCTACTGGCACCGATAGGCCTATATTAGCTTCTAATGGAGGTCAAAAGGTCGGTGTTAAAAAGGCACTGGTTTTCTATGGTGGCAAGCCACCCAAAGGAATTAAAACCAATTGGATTATGCATGAATATAGACTGGTTGATAACAACAATTCAAGTTCAAAGCCGACTGATTCAGCTAACAGGAAAGGCTCTTTAAGGGTATGCATGTTTAATTAATTTATTACCATCTCGTAATTGTTTACTGGTTGTAATAATTGTATGGTTGTGATATGGGGTGGTTCTTGTTTCTCTTTTACAGCTTGACGATTGGGTTCTCTGCCGGATTTACGAGAAGAACAACTTGCAAAGACGGGTAGATAGGGAAATGGAGAACTCAGTGGAGGCAATGCACCAGAGGCAAAATCCAAGAATCCCTGCAACTTTTTGTTCAGTGCTTCAGAACGAAGAGAATTACTTCCTTCAAAATGATTCCATTTCGCAATTAGCCTCCTCTAGCTCAAAGCCTAACGTATCAGTGGCCTCAATCTCTACCACAACAAACCCGCCGTGGAAGCCCACGCAGCTTCTATCTCATCAGTACTGGAACGGAGCTTCAGGATCATCATTTGGAGCATCTTCAGGGAAGCGATTTCATACTCATCTTAATACCTATGGCACTGAGGAAAACACTTCCTTTGTTTCTTTGCTTAATCAACTTCCACACGGTACAACAGTACCAGTACATCCAAATGCACTTCTTGGCTCTCTTGGTGATGGAGTTTTGAGACAACCACCTCAATTTCCCAGTACAAATTGGGACTCGTGATTTTGTTAATATTAGGTACCAATAGCATATATACATCTTTATTATGTATTGCAAGTAGCTAAATGATTAAGAAACTCCTCTAGATCGCAAACTCCTCAAGATCGCATTCTTCCAAGTTCTACACGTATCGGTGAGAAAGAAGTTCGAATCATTAAAAAAAGGAAAAAAACTGGAATCTTTACCATTACGTAAACTTGTATGCCTCAGTTGATCTTCAGGAGTAATATTTTTTTTTCTCGAAATTGGAGCTAAATACAGTTGCATAAGCGTGTATCAAAACGTATGTATGTATATATGTATGTATATATATATATGTATGTATGTATGTATGTATGTATGTATGTATACAAACAAAAGTAGAAAGGCACTCAGGTAAACAAGAGCAGACATGTTGTAGTAGTTTGAAAGTAGACATCACCTCCTTAAAGAAATCACAAATGGTTGTACAATTTAATTATTTATTAGATAAAAATTTACTTATAAAGTTATTTTTAAAATAAAAATAAAAATTCTTAAAATGGTATATATAAAATAATGATCATAGTTCATGAAAAGATTCTATTATCTAATTAAATATAAAAACTTATATGATTGAGAGGTATAAGTAGTGTAACGTTTATGTCAATATTATTTATGATAGAGTAATTCTTACAGGATAATTATAAGTTAAGGTTTTTTTTGGGGGAAAAAGTTGAATAAAAATAGTTCTCCGTACATTGGCAATCATGTTTCTCTCAAAGTCTTCAACTACAGATGTACAATTTAAGCCACGTGTTTGTATTTCGACGCCACGTGTTTCCACAACATCCACTTTGTCTTGTTTACGCAGACTCATCTTCGATGTTTCTAGATAACTACAATTCCTTTCAGTCGTTTCGCTCTGGATGACAGGTGGTCGGATAGGCATGTATGTATGCTCTTATTTAATAATCCGCTTATTGCATTTAGTTATTATTTGATTCTATGAATTATTAGTTGATAGCAGATTATACTAGTTGATTTGATCAATGGATTGTATTAGTTATTTATTAAAAATGTTTGGTAAAATTTACTATTTAGTATTAATTGTTTATGTGTAAAATAACTTACGAGACACGACTTTAAAAAAATAAGGATATAAATATTATAATAAAATTTGTGAAATTAAGACTATATTAATTAAAAAATATAATTACTATATTTTCAATGTAGTATAATCTAAATTCTAATATCTAATACATCTATAATATTTTGTCAAGATACATACTCAAGTGTTGCTATTTTCTTCCTTTTTAAAAAAATAACATATCTCCTGTGATTGATTGAATATATATAAAATAACTATTTGGATATATACAAAATAATTATCGGTATATATTGTAATTTATATTTATCTTGAATTTTTGATAGATAAATTAATTATTTATTACAATTGTAGAATTTAACAAAATTTTATTAAAATATTTGAACCAATCATACTATTTATTTATATGTTAAAAATAATCCTAAAGCATCATTTTATTTTTAAATTAAATTAACCTTATTTATCAAATTCTCATTTGCCTAGTTTTTTCTAATTTAAATGGATGATTTATTTAATTTGAAACTTTTTAATTTATATTTTTTATCAATTCAAAAGTCGCTTGATTTTATTTTTTGAATTATTTAATTTTCAATTCAAAGGTTGCTTACTTTTTGTGAATTTGTTTATTAGAAATTTATAATGAAGATTGTCAATCACCTTATATAAAATTGCACTTACAAAATTAAACATATAACGACAAATAACTTGTTTTAAAATAAGTTATGGAGCAACAACCAAGATAGGTATCTCTTTCATAAACTTGTTTTACTTCAGTCAATTGAATGGGCACTAGTAAGAGGTACTAGAAAATTATATCTTGCCAATTTTTCACAATTCTCAAATTTTGTCGAAAGATCATTTATTATGATGAAATTTCAATGAAGGCGGGTAGATATTTTGTAATTATCTAACAAAAGATATTTTTAAATTATTTAAAACAAAAAAATTAGAATAAATAAAACCATAAAAGAATGTTTGTATCTTTAACTTTTATTAAGTTATAACCTGTAATCAGCGATAATGTAGTGTCAGACAAAGTTATGTGCAACGTTCCAAGTATTCCTCACAAGTATCTCAATACTCTAACCAAGTTGACTATTAAGTATTTGCAAAAGAGATCCCTCACACCAAATTGCGCTGATACGCACACCAAACTCTAACCTTGACCTGAATAGTAACAATCTCATCTCGTTTGCTTATTACAATGACTTGTTAACATTGGAAAGATCAACTCATATCATCCATATTTCTGGAAACTCTTAACCAGAAATGTCCTCATGGCTTTTCTGGACTCTATAAGCACTCTTCCTAATATATTTTTCCAAAAACAAATGAATTACAAATATCTAATAAATTAGTCTCTTAGCAGAGGCATTTCTTCATAGGAACCATTAGATTGTGAAATCTATCATCTTATTTTGCATCTCAAGATCAAACCAACAAACCATATCAATGCAAAGCAGATAAATTCTGTAAAACAAGAGAAAAGACTCATTGAAATCCAAATAAGTTTTTATTCCTGTCACCCTTGCTTTTCCCCACTACAAGTTCAATCCATAAATTGATGAGAAGCATCTATATTATCCAGCAAGGCAACTAGAGGGCAAGTTAACTTGAGCATTCCCTAGTTAGGCTAGAAATCGGTATCAAATCCAACATTAGTGTCAAAGACAAAATGTTAGGTTGCAGGTGGCAAAACCATTAAGTTTCAAAGCCTTTGAAGTTACAAAAAGACTTTTCACATAATATTACACTGCATTGAATATGTAGAGCCAACCATATGAACATTTGAAACAAAACTAAAAGAGGTTATTACTTCACTAATGTAACAATAGGGATTCTGAGTAACAATCTTAACTAGTTCTCATCAATTATTTAACAATGATTAACCTGCTTCTTCTGTTGTTTCAAATTTTCTTGTTGTAAAACAAAACAAAGAATCAAAATTAAATAGAGTTGGTCAGAAAAGGCGAAAGAACATGTAAGGTCAATTTTGATTTGATGCTATCTGCAACAAACTAGTCCTAGCTGCAATAAACGCAATTCAGATAGATCAAGGATTTTTGCTTTACCTCATCATGAAAAACACGTTTCTAACTTAACGACTCTATAATCATAGCATAATGTGGAAGGCAGTCTAAAATCCCGATTACTCAAACCTTGTTTCCATGTAGAAACACCCCTTACATGCCATGCCACAAACCAAATATTTACTAAAAAGTGTTAGACCCGTAAAAGATGAAATAAAAATTATATAGCCAAAAGAAAATTACTAAATTTTAGAAAGTGATATGGGGAATAGCATACAAACCTTCAAACACAAAAGCGTTGTTTGTTCTAACAAATCCTGTATTAACAAAATGAACTTTTACTATGTGTTAATAAGTGGACATTTTATGGCCAAAATCCAAGGATACCCAAACAAGGAATTTTGAATTAAAAAAGAAGCATGATAACTTATTAGCTTCTATTTGCATAAAGTCTATCAGTATCAATGCAATAGTTTCATCCCTAAGACAATGAACATAAACTGAGAAATTGTTATGAAAGAAAGATGTTGATATTGCCCTAGAAAATTGCTACAAAACCCAAAAGCTTAAACAGATAATTGCTACAGAAACCCAAAAAAATAAGAAATAAAATTGGAAGAAAAAGGAGAAAGAAAGAGTTGAGTTGAGTTGAGTAATGTGCTTATTACTCGCTGCTCATGATTGACAGTGCGAAATACAAAATTGTTGTGGGAGAAGAAGATAGAAAAACGTGAACGTCTAAGATTCGAACAAAGAGATGCAAGGAAAGAGCCAAGAATGGAAGAAGACTCTGAAGAAAACTAGAAATGAGATGGTAGAGGGCAAA
Source organism: Erythroxylum alaternifolium (assembly GCA_027478495.1). NCBI lineage: Eukaryota > Viridiplantae > Streptophyta > Magnoliopsida > Malpighiales > Erythroxylaceae > Erythroxylum > Erythroxylum alaternifolium. The sequence continues at coordinate 55,431,597 of JANIIA010000002.1, read as the reverse complement.
ATCAACATTAAAATAAAAAATATCAGCTGATTTATTAAAACGCTCTTATAGGGGAGCTTCTTCAAAATCAGCTGGTTGGGTTGAATCAGCCAACCCAACTAGCTGATAACCAAACAACTTAACCAACTTTTTTATAAAGTCAACTGGCTAATTTAGGTCAATCAACTATTTTTTGGCTCATCAGCTAACAACCAAACGAGGACTATAGCTCCAACTACTTTAGTTGTTTCCATTCAACTAATTATAATTAAAAATTTTAATTCATTATAAAAATTTGAGATTTTATAATAAATAAATATATAAAAATTTATGCATATAGAAAATGAATAAAATGAAATAAAATTCATTAATAAAAGAGGATATAATTATACAAAATAAATTAAAATTTTTAACTAAAGTGATTAATTCAATTGATTATAGTTACGAATTTTAATTGATTATCAAAATTTAAAATTTTATAATGAATAAATATATAAACCTTTTATATATTTATAAAAGAATAAGATAAAAGTTGTACCATAATTATATTCTTTTTCTATTGATTTCAACTATAGTTTGCATTAAAATTATTTTGATCATATCTATTTACATTTTCTCATATTTCATTTATATTTTTTTCTATTTATCTTTTTTCATTTTTTAAATTTTTATTAAAATTTAATTATTGATATTTTCATAATGAAATATAGTTAGTTTCTAATTCTGTAATTATATTTTCCTTTTATTTATTTTAATTTGGGATTAATTAGATTTATATAGAGTTTTTATTTAGAATTTTAAATAAATAAAAAGAAGTCGACCTGTTTTAACATTTGGGATATTTTTCTAGAATGTTAACTTATAGTGAAAAAAAATATAAGGAAGGTTATAAAAATTTTAATTAAATAATTAATTAATTAAAAAAGAGAAAAAGGATAAAGGTTGTAAATTAGTTGTAAAGTAAAAATGAAAAGGTTAACTTAGCAATGGGAATAAAAAAAGAGACAACTAAGGACTTTTTGATATTTTTTTAGCCTTTCTGAACCTTAAAACAAAAGATAAATTTAAAAATTATGAAAGATGGGACCATCATTGAATTTATAAAATGAATATATAAGAACTTACATATATTGATAAAATAAAAAAGATGAAAACAAAGTCATTAATTATAGTAATTTTAATTGTATAAAAATGAGTATCCAAATCATTTTACAAAAAAAAAGATAAAATCATGAAACAAACTGGAGACTAGCGACTGGCGACTAGAGAGAGTAAAGACTATATAGATTGAGGGAGCAACTAACTGTTGTAGTAAGGATTGTCAATAGTTTGTATCATTTCAATTGTGTGTAAAAATTTTAGATTTAGTAATGTTCTATTAAAATTAAAAGAATATTAAGGATATGGTAATAATTAATAAATACTTAAATATACCTTCATCTTTAAATATTTTATCAAAATAATGTTCACTTGATTGATGAGTATGACTCATCACCTTTGAATTAATACTTATGGCTCTATTAATTTACAAATTGAAAAAAATATTAAGTAAGATAATATTAAAAAATAGATAAATAAATATATCAAAAAGAAAAGAATTTACCATCAATATGTTCATCATATAACAAACTTCTATCACACATAAGGGTTTCCACAGTAAGAGGGTAAGGAGGAGCATGAAGAGAACTAATAACCTAATCATTAGTGCTAAAAGCAGACTCTGAAGTAACAGTGGGTGATGAAATTGCTAATAAGTCTTGTGCAATTAGTTACATGATCGAAAAATTATTTCCACAACTTTTCCACTACAATAATACATCAAATTGCACACCTTTAACGTTAGCCACACAATCTTCATCAAATATTTATCTAATTCCATCATATTATACAAAGTCTTAACCTTTTTTCCTTTCATAAATTTTGAAAGTGAAAGTAACAAATTGCTCTTAGAAGATGAGCCTAAACCTAAGATTGAAACCGAAGTTAAATAACCTGAACTATTTTGTTCCTGATTATTAATTTTGTCCATCCTAAGTTGATAATCATTAAACAATTCTAGTACAATGACGTCTACATACTTTTGGGCACGATCACCATACAATACATTATATACAAAAGTAACCTCCTCCATCTTATATCTCAGGTCTAACACATATAAGACTGCAATAATATGTCTAACTATAGACCAATAAGAATTCAACTTCTCCATCATCTGCTCTGTTATAACCTGAACAACCTCATTCAAATAAAACATCCAATTAGATAAAGCATTCTTTAGCTCACACATAGTGCTAAAGCAACAATGCGAAGTTGGATTTGTTCCTAAGAGCAATTCAATCACATTATAAAATAATCCCAACGTCGCACAAAGTTCTATAGCCAACTCTTATTGCTTTTCAGTAGGAATGTAAGTGTACTGAGAATCTCTTTGTCGTAGCCTAATAAACATATTAACATATTAGATTGTTAACTCCAACATCTTGAAAGTTGAGTTCCATTGTACTCAAAATGCATATATATCATGCATTTTCTTCAAATTTCTTAACTCTTTTAGGTGTTACACTCTAATATACTACATTATTCTAAATCGAATATATTCCTTCCTTTATAATATCCAATCCATCCTTTAGAATCAAGTTTATAATATGTGAAAAACAATGCATACGAAATAACCTTCAACCAACTAACAAGCTCCCAACCTTTACCTTATTCTTTAACTTTTCAGTCATAACATCATTCATGCTATAATTGTCAATTGTTATGGTGGGTAATTTGCTGTCGATATTAAAATCCTTCAAATAGTCTCCTAATATAGTTATGAACCTTTCATTTGTATATGATGTCGATGCATAAATGAACCTATCATGTACAAAAATTACTAACATCAATCATAACATAATGAAAAAGTAAATGATAACAATATTAAACAATATAAAGTACTTGAAAAGTTTACTGTGTAAAGCCTAATCATTGTCAACAAAATGTGTTTTCAACACCATATAACCTTCTTTTGATTATCTGCTGTCCACATGTTTGTTATAATGATAATATATCCTTCATTACTCGATAATGTTCTTAAAACTTCTTTCTTCTTATCCTCGTATATTTTTATAATGTCCTTCTTCACTATATTCTAACTTAAAACCTTGAAGGTCAGTTATAGTAAAGTTGCAAAACATCCTAAATCATTTGGTATCAGCCATGGATAGTGGATGTTCATCATTAATTACCATATAAGCCATAAATAACTTTGATTTGTTGTTTTCATAAGATTTTGTAGTCCTTTCATTCTTCCTTCTCATAAGGTTGGGATTTAAAATGTTTGACCTCCTAATACCATCTTCCTTCTACTATATGAATCTAAATGAGGTTCCATCTTTTGAACTCCCGCCCAATATCTTCTGACAATATTTACATTTGGTTTTTTCTACTCTATCCGTCGATCTAGTCTTATTGAAGTGATTACAAACTTTACTTTTCAATTGACTTCGAGGTGAACCTTTATCTTCACTTGGTATAAGATTTCCACTTCTATCTTTGGTACTGGATTATAACTCTCTATCGAAGAGATATGATCATCCATCTAAAACAATCAACATCTAAATATATATGTTATTAATAATCATAATTAAATAACAATATGATTAATATATATATACTGTTTTAAAAATTCATCCCGCTTTACTTTTGACATTAATGAACATATTTTTGCCTAATGTAATAATAAAGTTAAACTAATAAATTACTAGTCTAAACTAATACCGTTATTCACATTCAACATTCAATATTCAACATGATGTTGCTCTAATCGTGGGGAATGATCCAACCAATTACTAGTTCAAACAATTACTTCTGCTATATGTATAGCCAAGAGGTTATAGGGGACTTTTATACTAGTTGGTTGAGTGTTAATTATTTGGTGTGGAAGTTAATATAAGCTAAAACCTTTTTGACTTATTGGGAGTTCATTTTTCCTTTGGCTTCAACTTTATCATTGCTCCATCCTACTTAAGAAAATTCATCTGACTGGATTGATACTTGGATGGTGAAGTTAAAAAGTAGGAAAGCCACAATTATTGAGGTAACTTTACCCATAATAAACTATTGGTAAATTGTGTGAAAAGTTTTTATGTCTAATAGGTTTTTAGCTTTTAATTCAAAAACTTATGTAGTAAAATCAAATGATATAACTCTTTGTGCTTTACATTTAAAGTGATATTTGAATTTCCCATTCCTTGTAAAGGCCTTTAGATTCTTGTAAGTACCTCTCTAGCTAATGTAAATAGATAAGGAGATAAATGGTCTCCTTGCCTTAAACCTCTATAACCTTTGATTATTTTTGTTGGCTCCACATTTATGAGTAAACTATGGGAAAGAGTAGAGAGGCATTAATATAACTAATTGATGAATGTATCTACTACTCCAAGTGCTTCTAAAGTATTTAATAGGAAGCTCCAGTCTAATATGTCAAAACCCTTTTGGAAATTGACTTTAATCATATAGTTCTTGTTGGTTTTCTTTCTGTTGTAACCTTTAAGGAATTCTTTCACCAACAAAATGTTATCTCCTATAAATCTATCCTTAATGGAAGTAATCTATGAGCAGTTAATCACAAACTCCATTACTAGCTTCAATTTGGTATCCAGGTCTTATAAATGACATTACAATAGGATATAAGCCGATATTACTTATACAACTCACCTTAGGTATAAGAGTTCTATAGGTTTTGTTAAACTCTCTCACTATTAAATTGATACTAAAGAATTCCATTATAGTTTCAGTCACCATAGTGTTTGTTTTCTCTAATGTATACTGAAAGAAGTAAGCATTATACCCATATGGACCAGGAGCCTTGTTAGGGTGGAAAGAGAATAGGGCCCTTTTCACCTCCTCGGGTTCAGTAGGTTGGCCATAATATCAACTATTGTAAGAGGAATGTTATCCCTAAGGTTTTGAGCCACCTAGTTCATAAAAGAGTTAGTATATGAAGAAGTTCCAATGGTATTAGAGAAGAAATTATAGACCTCTTGTTGCAACTCCTCCTTTTAGGAGAAGAAAGTTCTATCTTCACTAATCAGTGGAATAATTTGTTACTATTAACCCTTTCAAATATAAAAGTACTATCTTCACTGGTTAGTCGAATAATTTTGTTACTATTCACCCTTTCAAGTATAGCCATGTGGAAGAAATTTATGTTCTTGTCTCTATCTTTTAGGTAAATTGCTTTTGCTATCTGCTTCATTTGTGAGTTGTAATTTTTTAACATCCTGGTATAATGTTCAAGGGCTACTTTTTTAGCAATCCTTAAAGATACATCATAAGGATTTTTATGCAGTTCATCTTGTATTACTTTTAATCTTCCCTTAACTTCTCTCACTTCTTTCTAAGTATTAGGACTAGAGGCTTGTTTAAGTTGCTTTAGTTTTCATTTAATCAACTGTAGTCTTCTCATATAAGATAATAGTTTAGTTCTAGAAATCACTATATTGAGCTCTCTATTTAAAGTAGATTTAAAACCTTATATGTTAGTTAGGTAGTTGTTAAATCTAAAAGAATACCTCCTAGTTTGCTGCTTTGAGGTGGGATGGACCATTATAGATGTATGGTCCGAGAGTAGTTGATTTCCAAATTTTCTATACTTCCTAGGGATTCCTGGATTCAGGATTCATTCATCATGGCACTATCAATTTTTTTCCTAATGAACCATCTTCCTTGTTGTTCATTTATCTATGTGAACTTTTGGCCCTCACTTCTTAAATCATTAACCTGTAAGTTGATAACACGTTTCCTTAATTCTTAAGGAGATTATTTCAGCTTCCACTTCATAGACTTTAAGTGTGCAATGGAAGTAGGTTCCTTGATGCTAACTCCGAAACTATTCAAAGAATTCTATAAAGAGCTCCTTTAAAAACCATGGACCAAATTCTAGGACTTTGTTTAGTAGACTAAGAGAGTCAAATTTAAACAAAAATACATTGTCTTCATTTAATAATACCTTTTATAGGCCACCATTTTTTCATTATTTTATTTCCCAAGAACTGAGCACTTTAAATAAGGGTCTTTTAACCATAAAGAACCCCAATAAAGTATTCCTTTATTTTTTTCATGCCTTCTTTAAGTGTTTCTTTGTTAGAAGTAATTATGGCTTTCCCGTTGGTCATCTTTGGGGGATAAAATGGAGTTAAACTGAAGTTGCAGAATCATCCAACACCTACTTCCAAGTTCTTCTAGGTTGATTAATGCTTGTGGGCAGTTTTTTTTTGTGATTTACAAATTTTTGTTGTGATAAGATGCAGGGGTTTAACTCTAGCATCTAGTGCAGGAGTTATAGTAGAGGCAACATCATTCACCTTGTCTAATAGCTTTTCTATAGGTGATGGAAAGTCAACTAAGCACTTTTATTTTAGGCCTGAAACCATCATGCATTTGGTCAGACTCTGGTGACAGAGTAATGGAGTGGAAATGAAGCTGAGAGATCAATGAGAGAGTTTTTAAAAGAGATGAGGAGTTTAATAGCGGATCGAGGAAGAAGAAGGGAAAAAGAAGAAGCAGATATGTTATGAATAAAAGAGGCATTTGAATCCGTAACCAAATAGTTAACTAAACCAAAAACATCTTTTTATTCCCTCTAGAGAGAAGCCAAAGCTAGAAATGGTTATAAATTATTCAAAACATCTTTTTATTCCCTCTAGAGAGAAAATGGTTATAAATTATTCATTGGTATTAAGTGAGGTACCTTATTTTGGACTTTTTATATAACCTAAATCTAAATTTAATTTTTAAATTCAATTGGACTTGTAAATTTAATTTTAAATATTAAATATTTTAATTTTTGAGCTTAAGAATCTAATCAACTTAAGTTAAATCAATTTCAACTAATATTTTTGTTTAAAAAATATAAAAGACCTATGAAATAAATAAAAGTGCCAGAAAAGAAAAAAAAGATTCAAGGAAGATAAAAGTTAAAAGAAAACTCTTCCATTAATTTTTAAATCCAATTGTGGTACAACTCTTATGCTTTTTATTCAAAATATATATTATACACCGAAATAAACCAACTAAGCCTTTGAATTTTCCAGTAGTGATGTTATAGTTATTCTAAGTTATAGTCGTCTATTTATTAAACAATAAATTATTAACTTCTCCTTTGAGGTTGTGAGAGATGACAATGTATTAGTGCTCCCTCCGACCACCATATAGCTCTCTTTGAACATCTTGCTTCCCTCCTCCCATTACTACCTGCTTCCTTATATTCTGCTTATCCTTAGACTCAATGCTTTTCTCTTGTTCCATCATTTGTCACCTTCAGCTGCTTTCCATTTCACCTTTTGCGACTTCTGAGTGCATTCATCTTTAACCATGAATGAATGTCCTTCTATAGCACGTGCTTTTCATACAATAACATCCTTCGCACCTTTAGTCACCTCTTACCACTTCAGTTGCTCATCTTCAACTTTTTCCTAAACTCGTTTAGCTTTATCCATCATTCTTTACTCTCTCTCTATGGATTATGAAATTATCCTACCTTTACACTCTTATAACTAGATTCATCCAGTTCTAAGCTTCATCTAACAACTGCTTCCAGCTCACTTCAGCACACTAGTCATTTCGAGCACTTTATAGGAAAATCTAGGGTTTAGGTTACAGGAGACTTTAGACCTAAATTGAAGTTAAACTATTGCCCTTAGTAAGTTATCTATACGCAGAATTATATCTCCACTTATGGATCTTCATAAGGTAGGAGTTGAGACTTGGAAATTAACTCTGCTGGGATTTTTCTATATAAAAGGTATCATTTCTTGTGATAAAACAATGGCCATTAAATAACTAGAAATATTATGGATTACATGATGTAAGGGTACATAATGATGATGTGTTTCTCTTCAAGTATTCCAACTCTAAAGATGCAAAGAAAATATTATAGGTTAGTCCATAGCGCGTGCACAACAAACCACTATTGCTCCAAGCTTGCCGTCCTTGTTCAAAGATGGAGGAGATCAAACAAGAGCACATTCCCATCTGGATTTGCATTCATGATGTTTCACTCAAGTACTGGAAAGTGGTCTCAACCACTTAGCGAGCTTCATTAGAAAGCCTATATATATGGACCAGGCCAATGTTGAAGTTAAAAGAATAAAATTTTCTAGAATATGCATCTTAGCTACCACTATGGTCAATCTACTTGAGGTTATACCCATCATTCGACTTCATGAAAATATAGAACCAATTGAAGACCTTACGCATGGAAGCCTTAACCTATGAGCAAAAAGATATGGTAACACACTGGCAAGATTTTTCCATGTCAAAGAAAACAACCACACTATAAATAGAGAAGAGCCAATCAAAGAGTCTAATGGTAACTTACTCATAAGCTTACTAGGCAATAATGAGAACACTGAAGTATCTTTACTAACTAATATAGTCCTATCTGTAGAGACGATAAGTCACGCTACTCAAAATGACACTCCTCTAAAAACTCCAAACAAGCTAGTTGAAGATATGGAGAAAAATAAACAAAGAGTTGAACCTGTTTTCAAAATAAGATCAAACAGGAAAAAATGGCTCCATATGTGGGGTTAACCACATGAAGATCCTAGCATGGAATATTGGAGGAGCTAATACCTCTCACAAACAACTTTTAATCAAAAGCACGTTGATAAGAATAAAATTGAGATTGATGGAATTTCAAAATATTACATTAAACAAGGAAATTACGATCTAGTCAAAATGCTTCCTAATCAACAGAAAGAGATCACAAATCATAATAAAATAACTCATCCATTTAGATGTGTTAATCAAGAATTTAGGTAAATTGATGCATATGTCACTCATATATACTCACAGCAACTTTTATCATAGGGCTTTTTTATGGAATCAACTCAAAGATAAGGCTATCATTATCTTAATTCCTTAGCTCCTAACTATTGATTTTAATTTCAATATAAAAGGTGAGGAAGTTGAAGGATTTATATCCATAGGAATCTTATGTCGTAATATGAGAAATTGTTTAGATGAAGCCCAACTTACTGACCTTTCCTATGGTGGGAACTTCTTCATTTGGAGCAACAATCACTTTGGGATCAATTTCATTAGAAAGAAATTAATTTGCAGCCTTGCTAATCAATGATGGTTTCTAGCCTTTCCAAACAGCTTCTCTGTGTTTACAAATAGCAGCCTTTTTGATCACTCAGCACTCACTTATCATCAGTAAGTCCAAAAATCCCATTTAACAATTTCTTAATTGACTTGGCAAGTTTTGATGATGGAATCCGTAATGGCTTAAAAGCCAGAACTAAGGGCTTTAAATAGTTCATCCATGCTAGGAAAATTCAAATAATCAATTATGAGATGAAACTATTATTCTTGAAGAATATGGGAAACACATCATCTCCTAAATACTGTAAGGATTAATCTTAAGAAAATCCATCAAGAACTCTATAAAAATCCCTCTTTTGAGCACTTCAAGAGATGGAAAGAGAAGTTACATAAAATTTCTCTAAGGCCTTAACCTATGACCTCTCTCTTATGAAGAAAAGATCTAGCATTGAATGGCTGAAAAATGGAGACAGAAACTCATCCTTTTGTCATAGGGCTGTAAATTCCAAGAGAAAAATAAAAAAAATTTGAAGATTGATGACATAGGATGGAATCTTAACACCAATTGCTATATGAGACTTTCATACCCTTCAAGCATTATGAACATGCGACTAATTCCCACTGATCCATTCCTTTTCTTAGAGAGATCATAAATAGGTGCCTGAATACTTAAGAAATAAAAATATTAAGCAAAATTGTTACTATGTAGGAATTTGAATATGTTCTAAGATGATTGAACTGTTACGACCTGGTACCACATCGGACTCATGACAATCGCCGCATACTTGAGCTAAGGACATTAACAGTGTCCTTAATCTGACTATTCAAGGCTAACTAAATATCTTCTCCTCTTCATAGTAAATTCATTTTTTTAAAAAAATTTGGGCAGCACAACGACTGTATTTTTAAAAATCTCAAAACCTGCAAACAAATTTAAACACTTTTATATTCACACCAAAAATTTTGCCACAACTTCAGGACTTTAAAGTCCACTCAAGGCAAACCCAACAACAATATCAAGATCATACATAAGGTCTTATGCAATGTTAAAACAATCTAGAGTCAAATTTATAATATTATAAAGCATATTCATATAACCAGCCCAAAGAAACTAGTTCATCGGCCACTATGCAACAAAACTACAAAATAGAGGCTACCCACGAGTAGTAATGTCCCGAAAACTTCAAAAGACAGTACAATCCTCTCAGAGCTTCAAGCTCACTAAATCAACCTGCATGGTTGGAAATTAGAGAGGGGTGAGTACACTATGTACTCAACTAGTAGGAAAAACATATATCACAAATACAACTCGATACATACCAAGACGGTATAGATATCCCATAAGGTGAACATACAACATATAAAACCACATAGGCCTAGCCTATGACTCAACGTATATTGGTTAGGAACCATATAGGCCTAGCCTATTAATTCACTCATCCGGTGAACATAGGTTCCAGTTCCAATACACAAAAGTATAAAAACATCACATGTATGAATCAAATCTCGTCGGAAAAACAAATATCAGGATAAGCCAAAACAATCATGTGTGACATCACTAGTCGACCAAACTAGCACACACACCTACCGATTCTTAGTGTTGGCTTGACTTTCATCTATGGTGAGTCCGGACTACAGTTGACAAGAGCGTCATGACCCTAGGTTATGACCTCGTCGGTGTCCAGACCCTAGGAGTAGAATCACTCGCGAGTCCCGTAGAAAGGTGTCGATACAGGGACTCAACTTTTATGTAACAGCATCAAGGGTACAGGGGTCGCTAAATCAGTTGTGCCCAACACATGATTGGCCAATCGTTACCTCACCATTCACAAAACAAATCATCTTCAAATTTTAATTATAAAATCAACTAAGGCATCGGTCTTGGAGTGCAAAAGATGACGTTTATTGCATGAAATAATGTTTTAAAATTTACATATGCATGATCGAGTCATATTTGCTGCGTATATGTGCCTTTTTTTAGCTTAGAGCCATCACAAGGTTTCATTTCATCGGCTGACTCGATCATGCATATGTAAATTTTAAAACATTATTTCATGCAATAAACGTCATCTTTTGCAGTCCAAGACCGATGCATCTTTTGCACTCTAAGTGCAAAATGTTATTCAAAACAATATTGTTTCTTAAATATATAGGTATATTAGCATCCATTTGAAGTTCAATTCTACCCTACATTAAAATTCACATACAATTCATTCAGCATGTCTTAGGATGTTCCAATTCTATTTGAGAAATATGATTTCCCCAACTCACCTCAAAAGAAGATGTGCACTACTTTGCCTTTAAAAATCCTCGGTACGAGCTCCTTGATTCCTAGCTCCCAAGCCTTTATACATTAAAAGACATAAAATGAAATTACTACTTAAACATAATTTTTTTATAGTTATACACCATCATATAAGTGTTTAAAACTCAATATCATTCCCTTTAAGCTATAAGATTCGACCATTAAGCTTTTCACATGGTTACTTCCTTACCATTCACATTAGCTTCTCTTTTGCATTTTCTAAGGCATTTAATTCCTTTAACCCAATACTTGCTCATTTCGAAACATACTTAAGCACATCTTTATCCATGCATATTAGGCCATTACTCATCAATGTAAGCAACAATTCAAGTTTACTCTAAGTAAACAGGAAAGCCTCTTTCTAATGCACACCATCAAAATCTTAAACCTTAAGTTAAGTTCACGTAGGTATTTTATCAAACACCTAATGTGCATAACTTTCAAGTCACATTTTCAAGATTTTATCATAATAATTCATGATTTTATCATGTCATATAGTAACACTTCCACTCAATGACACATTCCACTACTCCATTCAAACCAACTCCCTTCATTTAAGCTACATTT
>JANIIA010000002.1:55408606-55419550 GCA_027478495.1 Erythroxylum alaternifolium | reverse complement strand
ATGCTAGTTGAATGATCATTGGATATAATTAAGTACCTATCTGATTAGTGATGAGTCAAGATGGGATCCATGGACTCTAGGTAATGAGTTTGGGCTCTATATTGTCATTGATCTAAATGGTTGTTTCATGACCTTGGTCAGGGTGATTGAATGAGTGAGGAAAGGAGTTTCTTAAGACATTCAACAATCATTAATGATCGACATGTAACATAGTTGGTTATCTAATAGTGTTTGACAGTTAAACCATACCTTAGGATAATCCAGAGTTGTAATAATGGAAGGTAATAATACATTATCCTTAACCAGGTTCCGTCTTTGTAAGGTTGTTACTTCACACTATCAAGTCGTTAAGGAGTGTTGTTAGATGCCAACCTTGATTAGTAATTAATTGTCTACCAGCTTATTGATGAATCTATGTGATCACACACTTATGAGTGTAATATTTCTTATTTATGATTATTTCATTTATTATGAGATAATTTATTAAATAATCTATATGACATATTATTATATTTTTTGCTAACACATAAAATAGAATTAATATTGAAAACTCTCTTGTACAAAATAAATTAATAAAATAAAATAGTTTTATTTATTTCTTTTTATAAATAATAATACAAATTAAAAAAAATTAATCAAAATAGCAAAAAAGGTGTTGGATGGCCTTTGGTGGTTTTTTGGTTTTACATTTAAACCAAAACGAAAGCGAGGAGAGAGTAAGTATATAACCTCTCTTATTTTATTTTCGTACGTGTAAGATACGAAGAATAGAAGTAGTTGGTCTTTTAAGTTTTAAACGTTAAAACTTACGTAGTGAAGATAGAAAGTATACATACTCTTCCAGGTTGTTAAACATTGAAAAAAAAACGAAGAGAAGTGTGAGACTCTCTTGATTTTTTATGACATCAAAACCTTACGAAGAGAAGAAGTTTTTTTTCCTCTTATGTTGTACGTACGTTCTAAATAGCAAAAGGAAGAAAGGAGTTATATTCTTCTTTTTCTTTACATTTAAAATAAAAACAAGAGAGAAAGAGATAAAATTGTTTTGTTCCATTCTTGAAGAAAGAGTTCTTCAAAATCCTCCATAGCCATATCAAGTGCTAAAAGCGGGACATGTTCCTCGATGTGAAGTATATAAAGATTTTGTATTTTTGAAGTTCATTACCGGCTAATCCTCACAAATTTTAGGTTTTTTTTTTTGCTTGTTCTTGCTATTAGTATGAATATTAAATGCAATAGATCAATTTAGGATTGCAATTTTTTGTTTCGGCTGCATATGCAATCCTTCACTACTCTAATATGCATTTACCCTGAGCTTAAAGCTACTCTATCCACTCCATAATTGTCTCCTGTTATGTTTGGATAGTATGGTAAATACCCAAGATCTACTTGATGGTGGCAATGACATGTGGACATGAGATTTTTAACATATCCCAACTTTTGTAACTACAAATCTTATTTCTCAAGTTCACATTTTGTGTAACTTATTTGTACATTGCTTCAAATCTACCAATACCATTAGTCTTAAGTTTAAAATCAATACTTAATTCCTTATTAAATCTAATTTTTTCTTTATTATTGGATTATTGTCATCTCTCCACTTACTGACCATGTTCCTATTCTTAACCAATCTCTTCATCATATGAACTTTAATTTCTTCAAGTATGGGATAAAGTTCTTTATCCGAACTTCTATAATGATTCCATTAAATACTTCACAAATTTATAATCCACAATATCACACTTGAATGAAGTGTCGAAATATGATCTTAACTATTCATCCTTTGGAACATTTAGTAAATCCCTGTGAGAATCTTCTAATTCCTTTAAATATAAAAATAAGTTAGGTTCATTAGAGGACTTACATCATTACCATAATAGCTTCCCAATTTAAGTCCCTTATGATCCCTTTTTTCTCTAGTTAGAAAATATATGTCTCACATAAAACATGACTTCAGTTTTTGGGGAGTTGGACCCTATGCAAAATTCAATTTAAAAACATTAGTAAATAACTAATAGAAGCAAATTTATGTTAAAAAATAAAGTTTAGGCCAAACCTTTTTCTAATCAGGAATCACTATCCATCCACCTCCATCTTTTAAATTAAGGTCTTTCTTTGATAATTCTAAGAAAGTGATTTTTTTAAAAATTGTCAATGTGTTTTTTGTTTCAATATGAACCAAAACCCATTCTATAGGGAATATCTAATTAATGTCATCTTTTCCTACTGATGTTAATATCTCACCTTTAACAACAATACCTTTAAGAAAGCAAACATCTAATTCTATTACTACCTAAAAATCCCTTCTTGAAATATTGAAAACATACTTTTTACTGACATTTTTGTTATGAAAAGTAGGATTGCACGTGTGCTTTTGCTGAAAAACTCTTACTTGTATACATATATGTAAGTAGTCACTTTACAATACCAATGATTTCTAAATAATTATGATAATAACTAGAAAATTAAAAATAATTACCTAAAACTATTTAAATCTCTTGTAAAGTTGGCTGATCTGTAATATTTGCAATACCTACTCACATATTTGACTCCTATAAACCGTTTGGTGTTTCTAGTGAAAACAATCTTCATTCTTTTATAAACAACAAGCTTGTGAAGTGCTTCCTTGAAATTGTTAGAATCGTCAAATAGTATATTAAGTTCAATCTCATTCTTTTTCATATTAGGGCTAAATTTAGAAATTTTTGATTTATGTCTTAGTCCCTTATCAACATTTGAACCATCATTTTCTTTAAAACTGTAGGTGTCATTTAACTTAAAATAATTTATCATATTTTTATCTTATACACCATTCCCGTCGTTATTCTCTCCACATTATGTTACAAATTTTTTTAGCTTTCCTTTCTTTCGTTATATATTACAAACATTACCATCTATTCTTTTACTTTAGTTGTCCCCTTTTAAAAAAACAACAAAATACCTAAAGACTACCAACTCTTCACCGTCCAAATCTAAGTTAAACTCCTTTCTAATATGTACATCAACATACACATTCTCTCTTTACATATTTGGATCAATTGTATTTTCTCTTACAACCAAAATTTCTTACTCAACTGCATCTTCATTGATAAATTGTATGATAATAGAATAAGTGGCATTCATAGGGACATCATCTACAATTTTAGTAATAAGATCAGCATTAACAACATGATCAAACCATTCAACACCAACTTCAACATCCATATTTAGTCTAAATGTAACAAATTGGATTTGTAGATCTTTATCACCTTATGTTCTACAATAAGCTTACATATATCCATCACAAAATCATTATTTTTTCACCTTCATCAACCTATTTTAGGATTACCACCTAGTACACTATACAAGAAACTAATTTTCTTTCGGTTCTTTAATATCTTCTAAGAACATCCTCTCAAGATCTCAATAATAGAACCTATCAATTTTAATATCCTAACTTTCAACATCTTTACCCATATATTTCACATCTTTCGCATAGACAAACTTTCTACAATAACATATGGAATAATAGCTAAGACATATCTAGATGATAGAAATATACCCCAAAAAAATTATGGTTATAGCATGTTGCATACTTTTGTAATAATTTTGGAGAAAAGTTACTGATAAGAAATTCGGGTACCAAAGAGGGAGGCACAAGAAAGATGGGTTATTTTGGGTTACATAGGTTATGGGTTATTTTATGTCAAAATTTATTTGAGTGTTCACTTATCCACCAATTGTCACATGGGTATTTAGTTGACAGGTCAAAAATGTGTTACATAAGCTACATCCACAAATAATTACTGGAGACAAAGTTTTAACCTAGGTTATATGAAATTTGTAAAATTAGTTACTAAATTAGAATTTTAAAAAGTTAGATAATAAATTTAAAAAGTTAAAAAATAGGCAATTTTTTTTAATCTTTGTGATTAAACTCTAACCTGAAATGGTTATACAAAATCCTAATAGAACTCTTATTGCAACTTAAAATTACACATATTATAGGTATTCGAATTTACCCTAACTCTTAAAATATTTTCTCAATCATTTTAGTTAAAAAAATCTAATTATAGAATAAAAATCTTTAAATCTCTAAAATTTAAATGTAAATTGAAGAAGTAAATTATAACAAATTGCAAACCGGTGCTTCTTCAATATTGGAATACCCACTCGAACTTGAATTTAAATTGAAGAAGTAAATTAAAAAATTAAAAAAATCAAAAACTTTCCCAAATCAAGAAAATGTGAACATTGATCAATTCTCGTTCAAAACAAACAAACGAAAAAAGGTTCTTTATATTTAACTAGATAAAATTTCAGTAATACTTAAATTTGTCTGAATGGTGGTTGTGACAACAGCGAATGCCAGGATGGGATTATTCTTGACGGCCTAGACTTCGTCTAAACTAAGAGAACATAATTTTAGCTAAGAAGCTAATTGAATTGGTCGAAACAAACACATGACAAAAGCATTGGCATACCCTTTTATTGTTACTAATAAAGCCATTGGTTCTAGTTGGCCACAAAGACAAATCTTAATGGACAAAGAGAGTAGAACTTTGACAAAACGGGAGAGCCAATTTGGAAGCAAAAATTGTAAATGACTCTAATGTCTTTATCGTGTAGAACGCAGAGGTTCCCCAAGAAGAAAGGCCGAGAAGAGGGCCAGTGATTCACTGGGTTTAAATACAGGCACCGCATGGCCTGCTCCTCTGAACGTTGCAAATGTAAGTCCCTCGTATTCCTGAAACCAGCCACTCACCTAATCCATTACATCAATCAATTTCTTGATTGTTCATCAATTGTTTAGGATTAAAATAAATTATGCTTGGTTTAGTCCTAGTTAATTCATCCTATGCTATCTGTTTTTCATACCTGCTTCTGGTGGTACCAGGGGCTCCACCTCTTGGTTATAGGTAGTCCCAGCATACTTATGCTGTATCTTGTAGCCAGTACAGGAACTCTCCCATCTGTGTCTCCACTGAACACCAAAAGTGAAAAATTGCAACGATGAGGTTCATATATAATGAATTCATGGTTAACATAACGAGGAAGGAAACCAGACCTGTAGACCCATATTCTAAGACCACCTGCTATCAGTTTCTTGTATATGGGGAGAACTGAGAATTTTGACTGTGTCCAGTTGCGAAAAATGGCATCGCTGAATCCAAACGAAGCAATATAAACCTTAGTATTCTTGGAAATTCCATAGAATAAAAAACTTTTTCACACGTTCCATTATATCTAGAAAAGTGATCTTGCGAGGGAAATTTATCATAAAAGTGGACAATTACTTGCATATGCTCCAGTTCTTGAGTAGATGACCATCACTGACATGGAGGGCCTTTTGAACATCTGGTCTGTTGTAGAAAGATTTTGCATATTCATCCAGACATGGATCATATCCACCCATGATTCTTGGCATCTGGTATAAATAAATTGACAGACAAAACATTCATTGAAAGTGCTCATCTCACCATTATTGTAAAATATTCAAGAAATGGACATTTTTAGCTACACAAATCTGTCTTTTACCATAGAGGATGAGCGCTTAAACATGACACGCGTGGACTTATTATATGAACTTGCAGAATCACCCATGCAAACCGAGGTGTAAAGGCTGTATATGTCAATCTCGTGGTACTGTCTCATTAATTCGTCAACAGATTCAGAACAATCTTTGTTTTCCCATGTATTATTGCTTTCGAAGTTGCAACTTTCTCTGATTATCTTGTGGGTTTCATCGGATATAATAGCATGGCTCCAAGCATAATCCACCAATCCACTCCAGTCCTCAGCATCACTTGTTTCAGGATTCCCCAACTATAATGATAATATATAAGAACGGAAAAAAGTTGTTTAATTAGAAAGACCTAGGGACATAGGAATTTTGACAATAACAAAACAAAACATACCAGGATACCCTTGAGATCAATGTGAAGGGAAGGATCTCTGTTATTGTCATATATGAGCTCAGCAAGCTCTGGAACATATTTTCCTGTTAATAGATACGTTAATAAGAATTAAATATATAATTACGTGAACAGCTAGCAGACCGTTCGTAACGAAGTACCTGCATAGCTCTCCCCTGCAATGTAAAAGGTCCTTGATCTATAGGATGGAAACATGAGATACCAGTTATGGAGGAATCCATAAGCATCGTTTGCTAACAAGATGTAGTAAAATTGAAGTTAGAAATTTCAACAATTATAAACAAATTATTATGTGAAATTACGACGGCTATAGCATGTGACTCACCTGTAAAATCATCTCCCAGAATATCATAATCACTAGTTGTATTTGAATATGAAAAGCCTACTCCAACTGGAGATTCCAGGAATAACATGTTGGCCTCTAACTCACCAAAGAAAAATTAAATTATTTGCAAAATGAATTATATTATTAATTATAATGGAACCATTTTGTAAGTGTGATCGATCACAATTGCATAGTATGACATGTTTTTCTATGGATCATAGCTTTTGATGCCAAAAGGAGATGTGTGGCTTTGGAATACCTCTATTCCATGAATAGGGATTATATTTAATTCCATGTCCATCAGTGTCCACTATGAAAGGACCAATCTCTTGTGTTGCACCGTATCCAACGGAAGAGCACCCAGGACCTGGAACAAGAAGCATCTTGTCACCTCATTAGACAACATATAGAATTAAAGCACTCGGATGAGTGGATTAGAAGAACTTTCCTTAGATAAATTGGAATTAAAGTTAGAAATATTCCCTTTAAGAGCATTATCACAACATATCCTTAAAACAACTTTTAGCCAAATCCTTTACAAACTCAACCAAATTGTATATATATTAGCACAAGTTTGATCTGTAGAAAGCAGGCATCATATTTAAAAGATTGCACTGATCTTCATTACAAGTACATAAGCAAGCATATATAAAAGTTGGACGACAAACTGTTAATGGATAACGTACGGCTTCAGTGATAATTGCAAGATTACGGAAGTTTTCTCCACTAATTTGATAATAGACTTAATTAGTCTCAGGCTTCTGAAATTGCTGCAAATTTTTTTTTTTTCCAAGGCAGACAATATTTTTTTTATTAAAAAAAAGGAAGCCTGACAGATTTTGTTCTGTCCAATGTCTAACATGGAACTATAGAGAGGGCATCTTGCCATTTGTGACTATTTAGTTTCTCCACTAGCTATTAAGAACGATTGAAGTGGCTTCTTGAAGATGATGATATGTTATAACTTTATGCACATATATTCTTACCTCCGTTAAGCCACAACACTAAAGGTTTTGTTTCAGGATGAGTTGTAGCTTCATAGAACCAGTAAAAGAGAGCTCTTTCATTCTTTTCATTCACCGTCACATAGCCTGAGTAGTGGCGGAAGTCCACTTGAGGTTGGCCAGGCAAGTTGGTAACAAGATGATCATTTGCAAATGAAGTTAATCTGTTCTCCCCAACCAACTGCGGGTGTCTCGCAGTACTCACAACAGGCTTAAGAGAGATAATAGAAATGAAAGTAAAACTGAGAATAGCTTTAAACTTAGATACTGAGTTCATGCTGGACAGGAATTACTTCTTTAGACAACAAGATGATAGCATAAGGAAAAAACCACTCCTCGTATTTATGCTATTGGAAAACTAGGTTAAAGATATCCAATACCATCCTACATGGAATTGTGAGCTTTATGATCAGGTTGGCAACCTTATTATGAATATATGACGTCTACATTTAGGCAACTTTCTAGAATGCAGGTATCTTGCATGAGCTAGCCCTTGGTGGAGCCTCCATATCGCGTGGGTAGTTAAATCACTGTGACATTAAAATATGAATATGCAAGCCAATAACCGTTACCAAAGTGAAATGCTTTTTTCATACTTCAAAATTCTATTTCCAATTTAATACACAAGATAAGAGATTATTTGTCAGTGTTTCTAATTTATGAAATAAAAAGAATGTCTATAAGAATCTCTTCTTTAAAACAAATATTGATTGAAAGGGAACAATAGAATAAACATCACAATTTATTAAGTTACAGTAAATGCATGTTATTATCTTATAGCCTACAATATGAATTCCTTTAGGACAAAAATGGAACGATATATTTGACAAACATCTATTGTTGAAAAGAACAGTACTTCTATTTGTAACAATCATTTGCAACAGATATGAAAATCAAGTCCAACTTTCTCAATTTTATAGGATTGATACAGGCACGACTTACTCCCATTAAAGTACATGGAATTGATATCCAAGTTTCATATTATTCAAGTCATAACATACATTATGCAAAAATATTATAACCAAACTGTAAAATACTACTCTTTGCTAAGAAGAGGTGATTTAATGATATATAATTCAATTATTCAATTGATTTGTACGATGTTGAAAAGATTATTCAACACTTATTCTAGAGTGAAATCAAATGATAATATTCAAAGGAAGGAGAAGAGTCTATGTCATAAACAACAAAGAAAACCAGATCTAAAAACAAAGTTTCATTTGGTGGTGTTATGATTCTATGTGGTCATTGAACTTCTCTTCTATCTGGCCTACTTGCCGTTATGTTAACTATTGAGTTAATGAATAACGCTTTTTGGTTCTCCAATAATTTACACTCTTACATCTTTTGGAATATGAAATAAGTTTTTTAACCTTCGTCTGTTAGTTTGTGGTCATATAATTGAGACATGACCGCAAATCTAACTCCTTTGAAAAAATAAACGAGTTAGATGTCTCAACAAACTTTAGCTTGCCTGTGACGTTTTACAGCAAAATAACAGGAATAAGCATATATATGAACATGTTAGAGGCGCATCAATCGTTTTATCACGTTTGTTATATAATTTGCAATGATATTAATAGATAGCGATCCACTGATGGTGGTGGAAATGGTATGATTGCGGAATATATGTAGTCAAGATAAGGAAGATGAGAAGGCATAGGTAAGAAAGAAAAGTATGCGGAAGAATATCTCTCAAATCATCAACTACAACTACTTATAAATTTCTCAAATTCGATCTCCATTCAGTGCGTTCGATTGCAAGAAGCTGCAGGGTCCATCATTTCTTTTGACTGCACAATTCCTTTTCATGTTAAATAATTCTTGCTGACTGTCACTATAACAAACCGAATTTGACTCCAATAGTAACTATAATAACTTATAAATTGAATTTAGGGTAATAAGCATAAAAGAATTTATTTACAGTGAGAATTATAGTTTTATTAATTTTTTAGTAATTATATTTTTTTATATGTGAGTGCTCCACCTTACTAATTAATGAGTGAATTTGTGAAATAGATTGTTTTACATTGTCTTATAAAAAAAGTAAGTACTCCTTGTGTTAATAGAGTCAACAAGCAACATCAAATCAGAAATTTAGTCCCCTCCCGTCTCGTCATGTAAATGTTGGATTACTGTTACAGAGTCTACAAGAATGGATATGAACAATCAGATTGTCTATCCAAAAAAAAAAATGCAAAATGAACCAGGTCACAGCACCTGGCAGTATGCTTTTGTGGATTGACCGTGTTCTTCTCAGTCACAAAAGTTAAAAAGGCACAGGTGTGGGCATATATTCCACTTCTCCTTAAGTGGTGCTTTCTAAAATAAACAAAAAGGTATTCACTTTTTTTAATGAGAATCTCATCATCACAAAGTAGAAAGATGGACTTTTGTGGCGAACCCTTGTTGTTTGTGACTGTTGAATCTGATGTCGAACCCTAGTTGGTGAAGGGTATGAGAGGAACAACCAAGATGGTTTTGATGAGCCATGACTTGGATTCCAACTTTATTAAGTTGAATAATGAGATGGAAATCATCTTTTAGAACGTTCTCCACTGTTCATTAAACAACATTAATTTGCCTTCTTTCTTAATATCTTTTCAAGAAAAGAAAGGAAGATGCTATTCTTACCAAATTTTCTTTCCAGGGCAGCTAAATTCCTAGTTCACTTGGACAAAATGGAACACAAATTTGTAAATGTATTAATTACTAGTATAGGATATTCACTTAGTTCGAAAATGATTATCACTCGTTCTGGTCTGTATCAGAAGACAATATGATCCAAATCTTCTGTATATAAACGAGAAATTAACAATGATCTAAAACCGTTTTATTCTCAACGACTTGTCACTACCATTAGCCCCACAATGCATCGTTTTGCCACCAGAAATGGAAACCCCAACTGGGGAATTGTAGCATCAACCTCCTCGATCCCTCTTCAAATTCATATGCGACCGAGCCACTTTATGTTGGCCAATGGATGTCCACCTATATTTCATTACTGTTTAAGACTATTATTAGGTCATTTGCCTTTTACACTTGGAGTTCATAGCACTAATTAGAGATAGTTAATGAAGATTTTATAGGAGATTTCAATTTTTTTTAATATAGGATATTTTAGAATCTCTTAAGTAACCACCCTTTACAAGTTCGTTAATTACTCAAGTCTTTTTAGGATCATGTTAATTTTCAAGTTAGTCTCTAACCTTATATTATATTAGTCCTCGCTGCCTACGCAAATTCTTATGTTCCTTTTGTCGGATCGCGTATGGCCCAAGTATTCACAATACGCTGTGGAAAAGACCATAACACAACATGATGTATAACCGAAAACATACAAGATGTGCAAAATACCTTTTTTTTACACGGATTGGTGGTTGTTTTCGGATTCGTAGACACTGCTACTCGCAAATGTCCTCTACCGGCATCCACACGAGGATGCACGATCTGGGTTGCGGCTATCGTGTGCTAGCACGTCCTGAAACTCTTTCGAATGCCGCACGCTGATCTCTCTGATGGTGGCTAGGGTTTTGTATTATAATGGTGTCACCTTCTTATGAGACTTAAGTTTTCTCTATCTATAGAGAAAACCTAATTCCATTAAAGCCCAATAAGTTTCAGCCCATTATATCTCATATAATAAAAGCCCGACAACTTAATTCACTCTAGCCCAATAAATATATCCATATATATTTAT
>JANIIA010000002.1:55331459-55347431 GCA_027478495.1 Erythroxylum alaternifolium | reverse complement strand
GAAGACTAGTGTGCCTTAGTGAGAACATTATTTCTATGAGAAGAATAGGATACACAAGAACTTGAATTAAGGAAAGACTGAAGAAGGAATTACTTTAATCTATGAAAATTTTGAGGTTAGATCAAAATAGGAATCTAATTTAAGATGAAATAAAACTTAGTTATCAATAGAAGCTAGGTAAACCATAGTATCGTAAAATATAGAGACTAACTCGTAAATGGTGACTATAATGAACTAACATATTCAATTTTCTTATGAATACTTATATTTAATTTGATCCAACATATTCAATTTTCTTATCAATACTTATATTTAAAGGCATTATTGCCTTTATGTGTGATTATTTATGAGTTGTCATTTTATATTATGTGTGATTTATTATTTTTAGATTTTTTTGTTATTAAGCATTAAAATAATTTAGTGGTGGGAGACACATTTCTTTATAATCAAAATTTTAATTAAAAAAAGATATATATAATGTATTATTCATATCGTATATATTTTGATCGTTATTGGTTTCAATCCTAGCAGTTGTCTTACCAAATACCAACTCCTTAACTACCTTGATAGACATCATAGGTATCATCTGTGACATAATAGATCATTTTTACCTCTTTTAAATGAAACTTTTATACTAAAATTTGTACATCAGAAGTCCTGGAGATGAGATGTTATTGAAAGAAAGATTCATGATGATGTAATACTTAATCCCCTTTTTTCGGTATGAAGAACATGGGCTTACATGACAGCAATGTGACAAAGAAAAGAATCCTATAGGCATGAAACAAGTTAGGAAGGTTTCATGGTAACAAATTGCTAGCCTCTTTAAGAGAATATAAGATCTTTGCGAGCACAAGTTTTTAAAACAATAGCTAGTTCTTAGTTATTTTAGTAATATTCTCTAATCTCATGAATTTGAGGGCCTTAATATTTTTCTAAAAGGATTTTATGAATTGCATAAACCTTTTAGAAATCACTAGTATGAGGTAGGGTAGACAATATTACATTTGGAATAATAACAAATTGGGTAGTGGTTATCCTAAGAAAAGATTTGATAAAGATAATGGGAAATTCCTGACATGCATATTCACCTAATAGTCAATAGAGGAAATGAGGTTTTGCGCCTTCCAACCCTCAATACTTTTTTGGCATTGTCATTTCTTTGTCAAAAAGCCAACATGAAAGAAGTGAAAAGTATCAACCTCAAATAAACCAATTACATAATTATTATTTGATTGATTTTAATAATCATTATTATTTATTTTATAAAAATAGTATTTTTAAATATATATATAAAAATAACTACTAACCTTCCTATTTCTTAGAGTTTAATGAGCATTAAGAAAACCACCACACTTTTTTGTTAAGGCTTTTAAGGTTTCTATAGTTGCTTTATTGAGCTCATATCTAAATCAATAAGGATTAGCCTAAGTCAATTTTAAACAGTTTCTTCTTTTCTTATTGGAAAATGAGAGCTTAAAAAACATCTCCTGCTTTATTGCTTTTAGTTTGAGGGAAGTTCTCAAAGGGAAGGTGACAAAGCAACTAGCTACATTCACACAAATAATAATAATGATTTCTTTTTTTTTCAAATTGTCATATATAACTTAAGATAATCAAGGTGATTAAAAATGAATCCTTAATTAGTTTCCAATATCTCTTGAAATTCTTTCAAACAAACCTAAAGGGCAACTTATTCATCTTTACAGATAAAAGTTGCATGCATGATATATGGGCATATGCACAAAAGAAGTTTCAAAATTGATGAGCGATTTCGATTCCAAACTTTTTCAAATTATGAGAAACTACTGAGAGCTTTAATTGCTTCTTCCTTATCACAAAAAAGGAATAGTTTCTGCCTTCAGGTGATAATTCTAGAAATCATAAGTTGAAGCTACTAATTGGAATCCAAAAATTCTAAAAACAGTGTAACCCGCTGTGAAATGTGCATGTCAATTAAATATAGTGGAAGCATTAATGTATATTGATGCGACTATACTTAAAGCATCAAGCATGTGCATAGCGATGGCATGTTATTAGGAAAGAAGCAGTTAAGCCCATTAGAAATAGCCAATAGGATACACAATCTCCAAACACGAGGACCCAAATTAACCTGAAAATAGAACACACTAAACAACTGAGGCAAAACAAGAACTAAAAACTCCCAAACTCAAACCTAAATTAAACGAAGCCCATGGAATGAATTGAGGAAGGAATTGAGGATGAGGATTACCTCCATGCGGAAGAAGAGAGAGTTGCCTATGATGAGGCGGCAGAGGTCAGTAGGAATATTAGAAGAGGAGAAGTGAAAGGCGGCAGTGTGCGACAGAGAATGTTGGTGACTGCAAAAGAGAGAGCGAATGACCTTTGGAACATTTTCACAAACACTTTCCGTTCATGAGACGTTTTAGGCTAGAGATTAACTAAACATAAAACATAAACAATGACCGAACCATAAGAACCGAAAAGATATAGAGAAGAAGAAAATACCTTGACGAACTACGCCGGAGAAGACAACGACAATGGTCGAAGACGCAACGAAGGACGGAGAAGATACAGCGGAGAAAACATAAACGAGGATGTGTAGGTTAAGTGGGTGGGGGGAGGGGACGTGGGGGAATTTTTAACATAACCATAATGACATCAATTGGTTTTAAACCAAATGACATCCTGTTGCTCCTTCAGCCAACAGCGATGTTTTCTTCAATAAAACATCGCGGTTTCTCTTTCCTGACATTTTATTGAAAAAAACGTCACAAAAAGTCTCACAAATCTACGACATTTATATAAAACATAGCAAAAAATTCAGACTTTCGGTGACGTTTCTAAAATGTGACGAAAAGTCTTTACAATCCGTGACGTTTTATCAAGAAAACGTTGCGGATTCTCTATAATTCTTGTAGTGTAACTACAGTTTCTCTGTGATCTAGTTCATAAATAGTTTGTTAAAGATTTTATAAGTAAGACCTCGAAAGATTTAAGAGAGAATTTTTTAAAAGACCCTTTGGAAGCTTGCATAAGGTTATGGTTATCATTCTTTTTCTTGTATCATTTTTCTCATAATGATAAAAAAGCTCTATCTTTTTGTCCGTTAAAGTAGATTATATATTAGCCGAATAACGTAAATTCTTATATTTTTATTTCTTTATTTTCTTCTATGTTAGATTTTTTTTTAAAGAATTGATATCATAACAATTAATATAATAGCGATATCACTATAAAAGAAATTGATAGAGTAAGATAGGAAATATGTGATAGTCTCGAACAATAAGACTTCTCACAGCTGAAGACACGATGTAATCAAAAAGATTTCTCACAACTGAAGACACGACGTAATCGACAAATACATGCACTACTTGGAAGAAAAGGAAAAGGAATTCAATAATTTAGACGGGGGCCATCATTCGTATCCGTAAGAGCCAATTAGTAGACAATTTCATAGACTATTTTATTACATTAATAACGATTGTGAAGGTGGATGAGAGAATATATATAATCTGTGCTAATATATTTCTTGTTCATGAAATTGAAGTGCCATTTCTTCTTTTTATATATTCTTTTACTTTGAAGAAGTTTCAAACCACAAGGGAGTAATGTTCAGTCACATTACTCTTCACATTTTATTTCTCTCATGTGGATTAGTTAATAAAGCTCGATTGATCACATCTTACTATTATCGATATGCTAGACTACAAGTCAACCCATGACTTACATATCTTCAACTTCAATTTACGAATTTGTGCCTTCTTTTTCCATTATCTATTTTTCCATTGTCAGTATAAGTGTGATTAATCACATAATGTGGTCGATGGAACTTATGTGGAAATTGTGCATTCGGAGTATAATTGGAAATTTAACTACAATAAACCCTCTATAAATGAATATTTTTTAGACCTGAAAAATTATTATCTTACACGGAGTTATTAATTTACCGATAAATAAATATTTATTAATTTATAGAATAATTTTTATTTTGTACATTATATTCGTCAAATTAAACAATTAATTTTTTTCCATAACTAAGAAAAGAAAATAAATAAACAATTAATTAATGATGGTGCATTGTATCTAAGTTTATTAATATTATAAAAAATAAGGTTATTAATTTACCGATAAATTGTTTAGGAAGTGCTTTATTTTATGAATTATATATGTAATTTTCATACTTATTTAATGAATTATTATTTTATATTTTTAGTGGGCCTCAAGGAATTTTTTTAAAAACTATTATCTTATGCATTTGGCGAGGTTATTATTTTATCCCAATGACCCAAGTCGGGATCGGAGAAAATTATTATTTAATTGAGATTATTAATTTATCGAATATTCATTTATCAAGATTTTACTGTACATTCTAATAAAAGAGTCAATACTGTAATTTTTACCAATAAGAATAATATAAATCATATTCTTATCTTTTGGCGTATGAGAATCTTTGAGATTATATGAATCTCAAATTAAAGTATTACTTTTACTCGTGTTCTTATTCCAAAAAATTTATTTAGTGGGTGTTATCTGATAATGTTACTAGAAAACCATGAATAATTCAATTCAATGAGACATTCTAAAAAATCAAGTTAAATATTATTCAAAGGAATGAGAAATAAAGAAAATTATTATAAGTTTCAAGTTTGTATGAAGATGTATTCAAAGGCAATTTGAATATAAAGCATTTAAATATTAAGAATCAGATAATAATTGATGCAATAAATAAACTAGGATATAACATACGAAATTCAGTTAATTTCATTATATATGAGTGGAAAATATTTTATTAATAAATAGTAAACAAATTATTATATATAAAATATAATTTACCAGAAAAATAAAGTCCGGAAAAAAACAGAAAACTTGAACGAGAAATCACAAATTGCAGAGACTCCGCAAGGATGAGATTGTAGATTATTAAACAGAAGTTCATAGGAGACTAAATGTATTTGATTCACTCCGTCCATTTAACTCTAACAGTAACAGACCACAACACCTCATTTTTGTGTTATTTCATTATTACATTAGCTTACTTACCCCTCCTTAAGCTATCAGTGCGAGTAACATTTCTTTATCTCAAGAGAGTTTTAACTCTCGATAGCTATTGAAGAGAAAAGGTGTTGGTTTTAATAGGTAGCTGTGATTATGTTGGCATCTTGAGAAAGTATAATTAACCAAGTTTACCTTAAACAAAACAAAGACAAGTAAGCATACTAGAAGAAAACACAAACAACAAATACAGAGATATAATAATAATAAGCCCCTCCTCTTTTATCATTTACAGTTTGGTAACACAAGGTGTTCTATAGATCTGCCGTCTTTTACTATTACTGTGTCAGACTATCAACTCTACACGCCTATCTATACAATGAAATTGAAGCCATTAAGTAGAACTACAAAAACAAAAGAATAAAAAATATGTAAATCATCTTTGTGAACAAAAATCCTAATTCCCTGTGTTAAACCCGTTTTGAACCTCGAGTCAGGCAAGATTTCGTATACAAGCTGCATCAGCAACAGACAGCCAAGGGTCTAGATGCATACATCAGCCGCTGCAAAAATTTCCTACAGATCATCTGGTGTAAGTCAAGAAAAAAATCTGTCAATCATTGTATTCACATATTAAAGAGGTAGTGCAAGTCTTCCACTGTTAATCGAGTCTGCTGACCACCAGTTTCATCCTCTCCAAATGCATGCGATACCATCTCTCTCTTCTTTTGCTGCAAAAGTAAAGCAGTCATTTAACAATTTTAGATCCTGGAGCAAACTTGCACTAAAACTTCAGAAAACCAGCTAGGTGATGTAATTCTGTTCTGGTCTTCTACTAACAAGTTAATCCCATTTTACTATTTACTGTATTTCAATAACAAAATATAGTCAGCATTTGGACAATCAATAAAGATCTGCTTTGAATACAGACAGACATTCTCTCGTATCTTCCGAAAGCCAACACAATGATTCATACTGAAGACACCTAAAACTATCCTTGTGAAAACAAGTAGCCAAAAGGTTACATTCTATACCAGACTGAAGTACTTTAAACTTGGAGCCTATTACAGTACAAACTCGTATTACAATGATTAATTCAGCAACTAAGTCAACAAAATTGATTAAACAATCAAAGTTAGCAGTAATCTCCTGTGCCTCATGAATTCAAAAAACTTCTCAATGAAGCAAATACAGCACAATGACAGTAGTACCTGTAGAGCTAGAATACGATCTTCAACGGTGTCTTTTACAGTTAATCTCAACACAGTAACAGGACGTGTCTGACCAATTCGATGAGCCCTATCAATTGCCTGATCTTCTGTTGTTGGATTCCACCAAAGATCTAGCAGAAGAACACGGCAAGCTGCAACCATGTTCAGTCCAAGACTAGCAGCTTTCAAAGACATAATCATAACAGACACCTAGAAAGCAGAAGTATAAAATGTAAGGGAGCAGCCAATAACACTTTCTCATGCAAATATAAAATGCAAGCAGCCATTACCACCTGAGAAGGTAGATAAAGTAAAATCAACAGAAGAATATTCAAATAACAACAAACCTCTGGCAGCGTATTGAAATCTTTCACAGCTTTATCTCTTGCAACAACTGACATTGTACCATCAAGTCTTCTGTACTGAATAAAAGAAGATTTAAGACGAGCTTCAAGCAAATCCAACATCCTTGTCCACTGTGAAAACACTATAGCTTTCTCCCCAAGTGGCTTAGTTAAATTGCTTTCCACTAGCAAACTTTTTTTATCAGTACAATGACCATGAGAATTTTCCAAAACAAACAAGTTTGGATGAGTTGACACAATTTCATCAGATGAGTTTTCGGAAGTACTGGTTGCAGATATATAATTCTGTGCCCTAGTCAGTGACTGCAGGACTTCGATTGCAGCCCTTATTTTTGAAGAATCACAGACAGAACCCTCACTATAAGATTTGAACAACTCAGCAGACTTAGAACTAGAACCATCTTGATCTGGATGGTTAGAGAGAGAACTGCTCAATGTGGTTTTGGAAAACACAGAAGACATATTTAATCGCTCTTTGCAGTTTGAGACAGGACACTTGTTGTCATCGCCAGTGAGATGTTCACAGATACATTGATTGCAAAATACATGACTGCATGTTGTTACAGCTGCATCTTCGGGTGGGTCCTAAAAGTGAAAAAGTTATTATCAGTAACAAACAAAAAGTAGACTCATCAAAATAAAATGCAGATAGAGGACAATGTATAAGTTTCAAAACAAAGAGAGAAAAGAAGAAGCATTGGAGAAAAGGAAGACTTCTTTACACCAAAACTAAGAACAACAAAATATTTCCATAAATTTTCATATCTATGTTGTAATTACTGATAATAGCATCTCAAATAACCCAAATCCACAACCACTTTATGTTATCAGGATACAAAACCAGAAACTTATGCATAACTCTGCAAGTTGAGTGAAAAAAAAAATTATGCAAAACTCTGTAAGTTAAGTGAAAATCCATTAGAACCCTTCATCATACTCACTCCCAATCCCTTTGCCCACTTGTCTAACTGTAATGTCACTTATAATATGGCACCAGCTCCTTAGCAACAGAGACAGCTAATCCAGGAAAAAGCACAATTTATGTTCAAAGAGGAAATTTCCGCATCTAATTTTTTATGGTGATGTTCAACTTTTATGCACAAGTATTCTGTTCAAAAAGAACTCGACAAGACTCATATAGACAATAAATTACTCTAGGGCTCCGAATAGGATTATGATACAAGAATAAGAGAAAATTGTTCAATTGAAGTTTTGTTAAGAAAAAGAAAGAACATGCGTGTGTGATTGCATACATTGCAGATGCCACAGATTGCCAAAGATCCTTCCAAACAATTAAGAAGGTGTCGTTGCTTCTCCTGTGAAAGCTTCTTTACCATCTCTACTGACGATCTCCCAAAGTTGTTTGAGTCCAAATCCCTGACCAGAAGTGGATGATCACAAGCTTGACGTAGTCGCAATAACATCAGTAAGATGTTAACATAATTTTGCTTAACAGTTCCAGCAGCTGCATATTCCTAAGCCAAATTTATAGATGTCAAAACAACTATAATTCACACATATATGATACAGCATCCAATTAATAGCGTTAACAATTCATAATGATTTGATCAAGCACAAAATACTAGGATTAAAAGCTTAACCAAAACAATTCATAATAAAATAATGCAAGTATAAAATTGAAATTTTAGTGTTTAAATAATCGAGTTGATCCATACTTTAAACTGAGCACGTGAATCAGTCTCCAGTCTGGTGTAGAAATCACGCTCTTCCTCAGTAAATTCTACTTTTCTCAGTTCTATTACCTTAGGAGGCAGGGTAATAATTGGCTCACCATCAAGAAGAGTGCCTAGAGAAACATTAACAGTAATTAAGAATATCACAGCTATAACACAACAATCATTAGCCTAGCAAGAAATCCTAAAAACTGAAATGTGGACTGAGTTAGAAATAAAAAGAATAACGAGCACATCAGAAAATTTGCAGCAAAGATGAAAAATTGTCTCCACTACAATCAAGCTTTAATTGCAGCCATTGATAGAATAGATGGCATGAATAAAGCTTGGGAAACATTTTACTTCAAGCAGAAATCTGTTAAAAGGATCTCAAGTTCATAGAAGACGTGCAATGACCAACCTTGGAAAAAAAAATTGCCAGTATGATAAACTGTCTTTCATTAAATGAGTATGTGAAAATGACATATAACTAACAATTGAAAATTGTAACACGTTTTCAACTATAAAAAGAAAAAGGACCTCAGCCAAGTGAAGCTTCAACAAGCACCACAGAACAACAGACAGCATCTAACAGTTTCAAAATCAACGAGACATAAGGTCACAGTCTTCTTGAGATGATGATCGAACACATGCCAGTCAGCACGAATGTTTTAATATCACATGCAGATTAAGTTGACATCATCATCTATGAAATATGTGACAGCATTTAGACGAAACAAAAGCAATCAAACCTTTGGTACGTCGAAGCATTATTGTCTTCAGAATAGCTTGCAACCTTTTATAACCTTTTACTGGATTCTTTTGAATTGGCACCTTCAATCGAGAGCAGAATTCAGGATAGGAACAGTAAGGATCATATCTGAGGAACTTGAAGTAGCTATAAAGATCATCAATTGCATTCTGGAGAGGGGTCCCAGACAAGCACCACCTGCGTTTTGCACGAAGACCCCAACAAGCTCTAGCTACTTGAGTTCTGCGATTCTTGATGCTTTGAGCCTCATCCAGGACAACCCTAAACCACGAAACCTTCGCAAGTGGTCGGGCAAGAGAATCAACCAATATACCATCTAATCCCTTCTTATTTTTAGAACCATTTTTTCCAGAACTGGGTGAATGCTTTCTTTTTTTACCAGATGAATATTCAACAAGTGAAACATCATTTCCTTGATCGTCTCTTTTCTCCTCATCATCTTCACTGATCACAGGTTGTTTCGGCACTTCCATACTTACAATGGAATAGGTTGTAAGGACCACATCATATTTTGCCAGCTCAGAAGGATCCTTTGTTCGATTACTTCCATGGTACACTAGAACAGACAGATTAGCTTCACTAGAAACTTTCTTATGCAACTCCTCAGCCCACTGACGCAGGACACTTGTGGGACAAACAACAAGAGTCCCAGCAGCCGGCCTTCCCTTTGATTGCCCTAAAGAATGTGTGATCTTCAAAGAACTGGATTTAACTTCACAACCCCTACTTACTTGTTTCATTCCATCAACCTCGATAATACCATCATCATCCCCATCCAAATCGAAACTTTCAAAATTTTCTTCCTTTATAGGATTTAAATCTACTTCACGAAATGGAGGTCTCTCCTTAAGAATAAGAGCGATAGTCGAAATTGTCTTTCCCAGTCCCTGAAAAGTAACAGTTCCGTAAAAATAAAATTGAAATAGTGTCTCCCAACATTTTTCATGGATTAAGTTCAACAAGAACATCCACCTGGTCATCCGCAAGAATCCCTCCCAAACAATTACAGCTCGATGTTTCCATCCTAACCATCCATGACAAAGCAATTCTCTGAAGAAGAAATCATCAATTTTGTAAGGTGAATAACCTTATCATGATCATGTA
Source organism: Erythroxylum alaternifolium (assembly GCA_027478495.1). Classification (NCBI taxonomy): domain Eukaryota; kingdom Viridiplantae; phylum Streptophyta; class Magnoliopsida; order Malpighiales; family Erythroxylaceae; genus Erythroxylum; species Erythroxylum alaternifolium. Next base: position 55,337,329 of record JANIIA010000002.1, on the reverse strand, counting down.
AAAACAAAAAATCAAACAAGAAAGAAATATGCAACCATGGGAAGTTGAAGCGATGTCACTGCAAATAATGTCTTGCCAGTCAAGATTACTATACAATGAAATTGACATGTAAAGCTCTTTCACAGAAACTAAAACCTAACTAGTTGATTACCTACACGGACATAATTTACAGATATGTTATTTTCTGTAATGAAATTTAACCTATTTTGCTAGGGAACAGGGTTATCCAAAACCAAATTAGGATATCATAATGCAAAAACTTCAAGCATATTATGGGTGGGTAGTCCTTAAAGAGAGACATTGCCCTCAATTTGGAGTGTCAAAATTTATATACCTACTTGTATTTGAATAAGATCACATGTATGTGGTGGTTGTCCCAGCCTGCTAGGCAAAACAAAATCATTATTCTAAACAACTAGCACGCAAGTTTATGACAAAATCATCAAGCGTACCGAGGTTAAAATACGAACCAACTGGACCTATGTTTTCTTCTTGAGACATACGACAGAACTAAATGGCATAATCATAGTATCGTTGACATTCTATTTTCATTCATGAAACTAGAACATCAATTTCAAATCAGTTGGGGGCTCTTTTCTCTCTGGGGAATTATTAAAAACATAATCAATCTCGTCAAATATGTGTAATTTCAACAGATAGGTCATTTCGTATATGCAACTCTCAGTCATTGCTATTATATTATGAGCATACATGTACAACATAAGGAAGGTGGAGGAAAAAAAGTTTGCAAACCTGATGTCTCAAAAGAGATACTGTCAAAACACCCTCCGGTGGACTAGCTTCAGATTTTGGCTGAGAAAGATCCTGTCAGAGAATCTAGAATCTTTAGTTTTTTATCGAAGTAACTTATACCAACTGTCAAAATGTGCATGCTTGATCAAATCCTTCACCTTCACTCACTAAAACCAAATAGTGTTCCAAGATACAGTAAGTATGAGCAACCTTTTAACTTTTACTGAACAACAGAAATCATGAGAATATAAACAGCAAATTTAACACATTTAAAAGCCCAAAACCTAATCTTTGAACAATATCAGAAAACCTGAAACCATGGAGAAATATGAAACATCATGAGGCCATACAGAGACATGGTGTCACACAAATCACCACACACTAATGAGCATGCATTTATATGGTTCAGGAGCAATCAAACATTCCAATTATATCTTAGCTCTATTTCCAGAGACAAAAATTTCCCTTCGCATCAAAGAATGGTGACCAAAGTTACATACACATTTCAACACATCAGGTATAGTTCCTAGCTCAAGAAGCTAACCTGCAATGCAGCTTGGTATAGAACCCGTTCATCAATAATCTTTGTCCTCAAGGCTCCCACACCTGGATGATGGATGGTGTCACTGTATGCAGAATAATGGAAAGGATCAATGATCTTTCCATGAGACATAGATTGGTTTGAGAGAGGAGGTTGACTAATATCTTCAAGAATGCAAATTTCAGAGTCATCATCAACATGAGATTTGCTACCAAGTGAGTTACTTTGTATTGATTCAGGACTGACTCTTGAGAAATGGTTACTATCCAAAGCCTTGGATTTAACCACTTTAACTTCTTTCTCATCCTTAATATAAATGGGATGTTTGCTGGTTAAGACAGATCTTTGAGGACATTGCAAACTCTGTCTTGCAGCATTTAAAGTCGCATATGTACCATCAACAGCAGAAGTAAGAATCACATCTCGTTTCTCAGCCTTTGCATGACTTACTGGCTTGTGATGAAAAATAGGCAGTGACAAAGAGGATACTGACTGTTTTGGGACATTCTCGACAAAAGAATTGTCATTCTCCCCGTAGGAATACTCTCTGTTGAGAGCCGCTTGAACAGGAAGCCTCATCATACTCTTACTTGTAACCACCTGATCAACTTTCCTATCCTCAAGAGAAACTGATTGCTTCTCACTGATGCCTGATTTAACATGACAGAATGGCATGAGCAAATGTTCACCATCAACACGCCGATTATCAATACTACTTTGACATTTAGCATTCTGCTCCTCTCCAGCAATGTTATCAATCATAGACATCTCTGATGCATAGTATGCATTTAGAGTTTGGGACTCCCTTATTTCATCCTTCTCTTTATTCATAGTTAACACATCATTGGACAATCGATCAAACTTGAAATCACCACAAATACTATACTGAGGAGTACCCCCAAACAGTGAGTAATCAACATTCATGTTAAACTGCGGAATCAGATAATGAGAACCTAATTCATTAGTGATGGCAGAATTATGACAGGAAGTAGAACCGTTCGAAATTGCATCATATGAAGGAATATTGGCATTCATACAAGATTTATCCACATAATTGTTATCATCATTCTCAGGTACTGATACTCCATATGTGTTTTCAACCACATCACCAGGATACCCAGACTTCTCGTCCATACTTTCCATCCAAATATCACATGAAGCACCTGCAATAGTCACAGTACACAATGATGATTGTTTACATAAAAGTATCAAACTTGTGACAACAAGAAGAAAATAACAGGTCTAATCATTAAATATGGCATGCGTACCTGTGGAATCAACTGCCCCTGCTAGATGCCTGAACAGAGTTCCAGTTTTACCCAACAAAAGATTGACATCCAAATCATCAGAGCAATTTTCTAAACCAAGGGTAGAATTTACTTCATCAAAAATAGATGCTTTAGCAGATTGTGAAACTCGAAACACATCTCCTCCTTGACCACCTTGGGATGGTAAAACCCAGTCACTAAAATCTTGACAGACAGATGTTGTAGAGGAGGTCATACGCAATGAATCTTCCATTTTTAAACCACCAAATGCCATAGTAAAGTTTCCCGAGTCTGAAGCTTCCAGGTTGTATGAGGGATAATTCCCAATAGAATGCAAAGTTTTAGCCTCTAACAATTGGGAGCCCGCTGCAGTTTGACATCCTAAACAGAGTCAATGAAATATAAACGACCCTGTTCAGTGGACATCAGAGCTGAAAGGGTATAACATCCTTAGTTTAATTGAAATATAACAATTGTTTTTGTCATAAAGCAGTTACCACTATGAAGTTCCAAGTTCATATTGCCGCCAACATCAGCAGTTGGCTCAACTTTCAACTTACTAGACGAAGGTTCTTCATCCTTAGTCTGCAATTTGGAAAAAAAATTAAACGAAACAAAATCCCAATTAAAAAGCAACCAACTATAGATCAGCCAAAGTATAGGATAAATGCATGGATTGTTTGGTCCTCACAGGCATTTCCCATCCAATAGTCAAAACAATTTAAATAAACTTAATGAAAGATAATAACAATGCCATGGCATAAGGAACAATCACTTACAACTGAAAACTTTTAGTGCAAGGAGTTATTAATTTTGCACCACACATAAAAGAACGCACGAGACGCTCAAAATTACGAAAGCATGTAAACCAACGAACTAGTAGTAGCAGTAGTGGCAGGATAAGAAGAAGCTCATAACAGGACCGACAAACACCAAATTCAAAGATTGCACCAAAAACCTCGGAGTTAAACAGAATTACCTGAGAAGGATCGGAAGATTCGTCAAGTATGTGAAAGAAGGTATCGAAATCCATGGACAGGTCAACGTCGTCATCAAGGGCGCCGGGAATGAAACCCAAAGAATTCGACTCCGTCATCATTATCATAAGACACAGAAAAAGCACAAATCCGTGCAAACCCTAAGAATCACAAATTTCTCCAAACCCCAATTATTCCAAAAGCCCGTTTTAGACTTGAACGAGGAGGGGAGGGGAAATTTCAAAGGAGTTTCCGTGTTCTTATTTTCCTCTATTTGTTTTTGTTCTATATATATATATATATATATATTTCTTTTTAGAAGCAGGAAATGGTAAACAAACAAACACAAAGTGAGAGTACTTGTAATAAATAAAGACTAATATTATTATATACTAATATAGATATAAAAGTAATCGAGTTCTTTTTTTCACTTTTGCCTGGAGGTGGGGGTGCGTTGCTTAAGGAATAAGGACTTGACCCGTGAGTCTGCGTATGTGCTTGAGGAGGAATAGAATGGGTGAGCGAGGCAGGCTAAGGTTCTGTCTTCTTTTGACGATCGGGTGTGAATGAATTCTCTTTTTACAAGAGAACTCGTCTCTTGTTGTACTACTTGTCTTACTTGTACTACTAGAGGAATTTTATAATATCTTTAATTAATAGTAATTAAATAAATACATATATTTTTTAATATCAATAAAATTCTAAATTTATTTACAAAAAAGGGAAGAAGAGCACCAACAGAAATCTGCAAAATTTATGAAGGCGTCGGCTAAATCTAAAAATCCCATGAATAGGATTAAAAAATTAAATTAAATCGGCGTATCCTACTAAGTGTCGGGTACGCAGATGTCAGAACATGTTTTCAGACTAACTCGCGAAACTTCCAGGTCGTTTCAGGTCTCTTTGTCAACTGCCAACTGACAAGATTTTTCTTCTTTTAGTTTCTGCTTTAGTTTCAAGGGATTCCAAGCGTGTCGACAACGGTGTGAAGAACATTAAAAGCTTCCAGGTACACCATCAGTGCCTCCAACTCACATCTGACTTACGCTTGGAGACTTCTGGCAACTAATTAACCTGATGTTTGTGATTTGATGTTTCTTCTAAACGCAGATTATCATGAAAATTAATTTCAGTTACTTGCATATTAATATTACAAGTATTTTATAAGTTACTGAATTTTATTATTTGCAACAAAAAAAGTTGTGTTCTTTTTACCTAATCTGAATTTGTTATGATAAGTTCATTATTTTGAATTTCGTAATCATGCTTTTTATAGTTTTAGCTAAAACTATAACTATCCTACCAGAGCACAGACAGTATCTAATTATAGATTATAACTCTTATATAAGTGTATATTATAACTCATTTATTAATTATCATCTGATGAGTTTATTTGATTAGAACTTTGTAATTCTCATAGTTGCTCAATAATTCATGTGACTAATACACAATGAAAGCTTATTGTCATATATCAGTTACGAATTAATAACTTTTCAACTAGCAAACCGATGCTTTAAGTAGATTTAATATATTATACTTTTGTTCATATCTCACAATTTTAATCTCCTTTGTTCTCATTTAATTCATTGAGTCATAATTATATTCAATTATTTTACTAGGAGACGGGCACCACTTTTGAATATATTTTTTATACAAGTTACTACTCAGAAGTATCCATCTTATAATTTAAACTATTTCAAATGAATTTAATTTGCTTTTATATAATTCTCTCATCAAATCATATCACGCATGATCTTCGAATAACATTTTTAAAAAGCAAATGCTAAATTTAGTTCCTAATAATTAGATAAAAGTCACAAGGGTATATAAATTATGAAGGCTCATTTAACCTTTAGGATCTCACACGATGTAAATTGAGATCTTATGACGTATATCTGTAACACCCAATTACCCTAGGGTACGCACCGGAACGCTCGTAGGTCATTCCGATACATAGCCTAAAATAAGGGAGCGCTACGTGCGATCACTACAGACTCCACATGGCATCACATACAGTTAAATATTAAAACTAATAACTGTAAATTACAAGATTTTTAAAACCATAATCTTCCTTTTTTTATCACTCGAAAACAGCAGTTTATACATCAGCTGTACAGTCTGTACATATCAAAACCTAATACATAATACTATGAAAGAGGAAGAAATACAACTCCTAGCTAGGTCATCCCAAAATCTGAAGTCCCAGCTGGCCCACCTGTGTGCCATGACCTGTCTCGCCAATCTGGTCCACACAGTCTCGAAGCAGTCCCTCTGGAGATAGGAGCCTAATCACTCGGTCCTGAAAAATATTTTGCAATTTTGGGTGAGTTT
>JANIIA010000002.1:55239785-55252143 GCA_027478495.1 Erythroxylum alaternifolium | reverse complement strand
AATGAAAAGAGGATTTCGGTTTTAAAAATTTGTGAATTTCATTTACTGGTTCTTATTCTTTTAAATGTATGTGATGCTATGTGGAGTTCGATAGTAATTACACGTAACGCTCCGTTATCTTAGGTTATGTGTCGGAATGACCTACGGGCGTTTCGGTACGTACCCTGGGGTAATGGGGTGTTACAGCCCATATAGCACTTACAAACTTGACCAACGTTCCAAACCCTGTGTCTTTCTCGGGTACTCAACTTCCCAAAGTGCCTATCTATGCCTTGACATCTCCTCCTCCCGTCTCTATGTGTCACGACATGTCAGGTTTGTTAAAGATGAGTTTCCATTTACCTCCTCTTAACCTGATCTACCAAGACCTGATGACACCACATTTGCCGAATGGATGCCACCCTTCACTCTTATTCCCTCAACGGCTACTCATACACCGCCGGCGCCTCTACCTGGTATCCCTGACCCTCAATCACCGCTACCTATACTAGATCCATCTCCTTAGCTCGTCCTACAGGTAGTGCCCAATAACACACACCAAATGCAAACCAGGTCCAAAAGTCACATTTATAAACCCAACCCTAAATATGCTTTAACTTCCCAAACTTCCATAACCAATGACCTTGAACCGTCCACTACAGCAGAGGCACTTAGGGATCCGAAATGGCAGCAGGCTATGCAAGAGGAGTTTGATGCTCTTATCTGCAATGGAACATGGGAACTGGTACCTCCCTCTGAGGCCCGGAACCTAGTGGGTTGTAAATGGATTTTTCGCACTAAATGATTATCTAATGGTTCTGTTGACAGGTACAAAGCCCGTCTTATGGTAAAAGGCTTTCATCAGTGACCAGGGGTTGACTATCATGACACCTTCAGTCCAGTCATAAAGCCTACCACCATCAGATTGGTTCTTTCCATTGCGGTTTGCAAAGGCTGGCCTCTTCGTCAGTTAGATGTCAACAATGCCTTCTTTCAAGGGCATCTCACTGAGAATGTATACATGACTCAACCACCCGGGTTCGTTGACAAAGATGCCCTTACATATGTTTGCAAATTGTACAAAGCTATATATGGGCTGAAACAGGCGCCGCGTGCTTGGTACTAGGAACTCCGTCACTTTCTTCTCCTTCAGGGGTTTAAACATAGCAGGTCGGACACATCTCTCTTTGTCTACATCCAAGATAAGAATCTTCTCTATCTTTTGGTGCATGTTGATGACATCATTGTCACCGGTCCTAACACAACATTTGTTCAGACCCTCATCCGTCTCCTGGCTGCTAGATTCTCCATCAAGGACCTTGGGCTACTGTCTTACTTTCTTGGGATAGAAGTTATTCCTCACTCACAATGACTTCTTCTCTCTCAACGGAAGTACATGATTAACTTATTGACTCGAGCTCACATGTTAGACGCCAAGCCTATTCTCACACCACTGGCCTCCGATACACCTCTCCAGCTCTTGTTCGACACTTCCTTGATCAATCCTACTGAATACAGATCCATTGTTGGCGGGCTACAGTATCTCACATTAACTCACCCTGATATAGCATTTTGCAGTTAACAGACTATCACAATTCATGCATCGACCTACTTCCACACATTGGCTAGCTGCTAAGCGTCTTCTACGCTACATAAGGGGTACTCTTGACCTTGGTCTACCCATTCGTCGTCATCCTCTCCAATCATTACATGCCTTTTTCGATGCTGACTGAGCGGAGAACAAGGATGACTACACCTCTACTAGTGCATATCTTGTATATCTTGGCTCCAACCTCATTTCCTGGAGTTCCAAGAAACAACGCATTGTTGCTCGTTCCTCCACCGAAGCAGAGTACCGATTAGTCGCGTCCACGGCCACTGAGATCCGATGGCTATGCTCTCTTCTCAATGAACTTGGCATCTCTCTCTCTAGTGTGCCTGTAATCTACTGTGATAATGTAGGAGCTACTCAACTCTCCTCAAATCCAGTTTTTCATTCTAGAATGAAACACATAGCTATTGACTTCCACTTTATTCGTGACCAAGTCCAGAATGGTATACTGCGTGTTACTCTAGTCTCTTCTCGAGATCAACTTGCTGATGGTCTCACCAAACCTCTATCGCGTACACCATTCCTTCTATTATAGGACAAGATTAGAATCTCTTCTCGGAGCTCCATCTTGCGGGGGCCTATAGGAAGTAAATAATCACATGCACATTATATGCACAATTTGTAAATATGGATAGTTCTAGAATAATGCGATAATCATGTAATTGTACTTATCATCTCCTCAAATCATGGGAGACGTTACTGTACCACTTTTGTATAAAATATTGACACAAATCATCAATACAATTATGGTTGTTTTCAAAATCTCATAATGAGCTGATGGCGGTGGTGCATGAAAAAAGAAGCTAACGACCACACTCTTCAAAATTCCTTCAACCTGGTGAGCTAGCGAGTCTGGAGGTGAGGAGACAACAAAGAGAAGAGCTTATGAGCAAAGTACAACAAAGAGGAGAACTGTAGGTGAGGAGAGAAGACATCTGGAAGGGAGGACTAAGGAGACGACAGAGGAGAGTTGCAATCCAGTAAAGAAATGAATAAGAGGATAATGGAAAGGAGGAGAAATTGATCACACAAATATCTTTTTTTTAATAAGCATATAAATATCTTGTTTGCATTTGATCAAACGCTAATCGCAAACTAATAACCTTATATAAAGTTTATTCCCACCGTTCGTTAAACCGAACCGTGGAAATCATAAATCGGAGAATTATCAATTATGACCAAAGCCAATTGGAAAGCAAAATTAAGAACTTGTTTGTTTCTATTTATATTTTTAAATTTTATTTCTTATTTACAATTTTAATAAAAATTATATTTATTTGAATCTATAGTTTCCGTTTTTAATTTCAGCTTTTTTCAGTTTTCAAAATATATAAAATCGCAAAAAAGGATTTTATTTTTTTAATATTCTGATTTACCATTAATTAAATATACATTAGTTAATTATTTAATATATTAATTATTAATAAGAATTATGAACAACTAAACTTGATATCATATATGCAATTAATGAAAATTAATTATTAGTAAAAATTATGAATAATTTAATTTTAATTAATACCTTCATTTAATTTTTATTTAAATTAAATAAATCATTATTAATAAATATAATTAAATTTAAAATATCTTCAAAATATTTAAATTTCAAATAAATTTTTATTTGATAATTAAATATATTTTAAATAAAATTTAATTTTTTAATTATTTATTTTAATAAAATAAAATAAATTTTGTTAATGATTTATTAATAAATATTATATAAGAGAGTTAAACAATTAAAAATAAGTTATTTTAAATTTTATCTAGTATATAATTATTATTAGTAATAAAACTATAACTATTTATTTAAAAAATAGAAACTAAAAATAAATAATAAATAAAAGCTATAATAAAAAATATATGTCAAACAAAACGATCCTTAAATTTAATATAATATAAAATCTCTTATTCCCTGTGTAATTCCGTATGTTTGCTCCCCAAAAGCCCCATTCATCAATCGAGTCCAGGCCACTCGTACACCCGACCCAGAAAACCCGGTCCACCAGAAACACCCGTATAAAAGACGACGTGACACCTGACACCGATTATCGAAATCACATAAAATAATTTTGATTAGACGGTTTATCCCTCAAAATCTAATCATCTTCGTCGCATAAACTTCTCCCGGGAAGTGCTACAGATATTTGCTGGAAACCCGAAATTCTCTACTATACGTACACTCTCTTCATTGCTCTGTACTTAAGTCACGGACTTTCTGATAACTTTTAATGAACGCAACAAGTTTGAAAATCTTTGCGAATGTGAAAATTTGGGGTATTATAAGGTAACATATGTGTTCTTTGTGTGTTTCGTAGCGGGTCTTTTTGGTTACAGGGATTGGTAGAATACAGTTCTTGAATGTCGAAGGCTTGATGGTGATCACGGACTGATGTCACTGTTCGGGATCGTGATTCCTCATATTGCAGAGAACGAAGCTATGGTAATTAGGGTTTCTGGTTTCCTCTTTTCATGTTGATTTCGGTTCGTTTGGGTTTAACACGATTGCGCGTTAGCATATGTGTTATTGTTTGGTGTAACCTTGTTTATTTCAGTGCATTATCCAGGTAGTTTACGGTTTTAGACTTTGTGGTAGTTGTTGTGCTGTGACTGTGAGAGGAGATTTTGAATCTGTGGAATGCTAATTTATCTTGGACAAGCGCAATTATTGCAGACAAAATTGTCAACTAATGATGAATTATTCTGTCTGCTGTACCATTTTCCTCAAACAGATGAAAAATGGTATGAGGTCTACAGTTTGGTGAAATGCTCATATTTGTACTTGTTTTGCCTAGGCTGCTTCAAAGAAAGTGTTTACAAGGGAAGAGTGGGAAAAAAAGCTCAATGATATAAAGATTAGGAAGGAAGACATGAATAAATTGGTGATGAACTTTTTTGTCACTGAGGGTTATGTTCAAGCTGCTGAGAAATTCCGCACAGAATCTGGAACTGAACGTATCCTTGATTTATAGTTCTTTTTTTCTTTTATGTGGATCTATCAGAAATAGTCTCTCTACCAGTTAGGTACAAGATTGTATATCTTTGGGCCTTCTCAAATTCTGCATCAGCGGGACTTTTATTGGGATTTTATTGTTGTTGTTGTTGTTAGTTCTCATATTTCATTTTAGTGTTCTTTATTGAAAAAATTTAACTCTCTGTTTCTCCTTATTGCAAAGTAGCAGATATAGATCTTGCAACAATTACTGATAGAATGGCTGTCAAGAAGGCAGTGCAGTGTGGAAATGTGGAGGATGCAATTGAGAAAGTCAATGATTTAAACCCTGAGGTATGATGTTTTGTTATGCTGATTATCTCATAGGGCTTGGTTTGGGATTCAATCATTTGAAACTTATAATACTATTTCTTTTGTCATAAGCTTTTTATATTTGACTATCTGTTTCACTTTTCCATTTTTGTTCCTTCTTTAAAGGACTTTTGCCATTTGCTTATCAAATTGATGGATGCTTCTATGACTCCTTTTCCAATTGTATCAAGGAGGCAAAAGAGCAGTCATGTGCGTGACTACAGTTAAATGTGTTGTAGTAGACAGGGTCAAGGGAGTAGTGCCCTTGTCAGGGTTATGGAAGTGGAGCCTGAGTCTGAGCTCGTGCCCGAGACCATTTAGGCCAGTTGAGCTCCAGTGCTGAGGAGTTAATCAATTTTTGTGTACAAAAAGATTTCTGTTGGAGGAATTCTTTGTATGAGTAGGATTTATATCTTTTTTCCTTAATTTCCTTTATAAATAGGAGTTATAGGTCTTTGCAACATGTAACAGAAAACCTTAATAAAATTCTTAATGTGGTGCAGACTTAGGCACTCCTGCCGAGCCATGTAAATCTTGTGCTTTGTAATTGTGATTTTACTTTCCAGCTTTCTTCATTGTTGAATTCATTTCCTAAAATATATGATGTCGTGGGCAGATATTAATATATCATTCTTGAGACTATGTTTTGCTTGTGATATGAGTGGCAACTACATACTCTCGTTTTCTATAGCAATTATTCTCTCACATATAAAAACCTTGTCCACAGATATTGGATACAAATCCCCAACTGTTTTTCCATCTTCAACAACAGAGGCTGATTGAATTAATTAGAAATGGCAAGGTAGCTGAGGCGCTAGAATTTGCGCAGGAGGAGCTTGCACCAAGGGGAGAAGAAAATGTGATTATCAATCAGCTATTGATTCTCATACCTACTTCTACTGCAATTTTTCTGTATTGGCAATTCCTCCAGTACTTTTTTTTTTTACTAAAATTACATTCTTCATTGGTTGCATTAGCTATTCATCATATTTATAAATAAAACTGTAAATCATATAGATCCATTAAACATTGAAATTATTGGCAGCAAAGCTTTCTAGAAGAGTTGGAGAGAACTGTTGCTTTACTAGCTTTTGAAGATGCCTCAACTTCTCCAGTTGGCGAGCTTCTGGATATTTCACAGCGTCTGAAGACTGCAAGTGAGGTGAATGCAGCTATTCTTACAAGTCAGAGTCATGAAAAAGGTTAGTGGCTTGATTGTTCATTATGTATTTGTCATTTTGTGGAAATGCTAAGTGCTATACTTGAACATGATATGAAGTTGCCATGTAACAGAGGGATATGCTAAAATGAACTTGACTCTGATTTTAACTAACAAAAGCACAGATAAATTACAACACAAAAAGCAATCTTATGCAAACCTTGTAATTTTGCATGATAGCCAAGCTGCAAGGAACTTCTAGCTAAATGATCCATTTTTATGACATTTTCCTCACTGTGCACTTATGAGGACTAAATGTTTCATAGCTTCGTGTTATATCACATATCTTGGTTCAAGCATTGACATTTTATGAACATTTGGTTAGCTGTCCAGCAATTTTAGAAGGGATAACGAATTGAAAAGTGTGAAACATTTTATAATGTTTTTAATTTAGTGTCCAACCATTTATGTTTTTAATTTAGTTTCAAAGTTCTAAAAGGTTGGACCACTTAGTTTGGAACATTATCCACATTAATATTTTATTGGTGTGGTGGATAAAGCACATGAATGTGGGCACTTAGGTTACATGGCTCTTACTTGGGGCTCAAAAGTTACACCTCTTCATCCAATTCATTAACAAGCCTGATAAGTCATTTATCCATTAATTTTTTGTTGTCTTTGTCAGTCTCTCTCAATGTCTCTTGGTCATTTGTGCCTAGGTTTCTTAGTTAGGCAGTTCTACTCTCGCTAGCTCTCAGCAAAACTCTCTGTCCACGCTTGATTTCTCTTTTTCTTCATCTGTATATTATTAACTACTCTGCTAATTGGGCACACTGCAATTTCTTTGGCCCAAGTAGCTGTTGTTAAGCATGCACTAGCTGATCTTGCTGTCAGTGCTTCAACTTCTTTACCAGACAAAGGGGAATCAAAACAATCCAAAAGATATATCGTCATGTAATAAATTGCTAGGGATGCAATGCTACAGTTAAATCTTTCACCGTTTCGAAAAATACACTTTCTGGTGAAGCTCTTCATTGCTTTGTGCTTAGACATAGTTTATTCTTGATCGACTGTTATAGCGATGAACATAACAAACTTCATGAGGACAGACAAAACTAGAAAAAAATTTAACGCAGAAAACCCAAAAACACTCAGCAAATCCAAAAGACTCAACAAGTTCAAAAAACCTAAAAAGCCAGCAAATTAAAAAGACCCAGAAGTCCATATAATTTAAACAATTGACCCCATTTCTAGCGCAAGAGACAGTGTCTTCTAGGATTTCCGTCTGTGCATGAAGTCCACATGGCATCCCTGAGGTTGTCTATATACTTCGAGTCATAGTGTTCCCTTCTGTGTTGCTCCGAACTAGTTACATTCTAGTTTTAGTTGAGCTCAACTCTTCTGTTATATGGAGGTTGAATCATGAACATAAAAAGGGATGAAAGAAGGGAAAGAATGACGCCAACTTATCTATGACAAGCTGTTATTGAAGGTTATATGTGGTGGATAAAGAAGAAGAGCCATGTAGTCTATCCAAGTAGCTACATTCACGTGTTCTGTTAGGCACATCAACAAAATATTAACAGAGATAACGTTTTGATTGAACGGTCCAAGTTTTTAAATTTTAAGTACTAAATTGAAAATTTAAAAGGTTTGACATTGAATTGAAAATATCGCAGAATGTTTGAGGCTGTTGTGAATTTGTTATCCCATTTTAGAATTACCAATATTAGAATCTATTAGATGTTTGTTTTCGTAAGTGATAGGATGAAGCTGTAGAAGTGAGTTTATAGAGATATTTCAGTATCAACAACTTGGTTCTAAATACTAAACTTGAAAGTCAAATTTCCTTTAGCTCATATGAAAGTCATTTGACCTTCTGTGATCATCTGGGGTCTAGAATCAAATTTCACGTTTTTGTGTCTATATACACACCGGAAAACCACATATATGCGACTCATGGATTAATTGAAAATGAGTATTGAATATGTGGAAAATTTTGGGTTTTATGCCTTTGGATTACATAGGGATTGATGTTTACATATATTTGATTCCATGACTTAAATCATTTGATAAGTTGTATTATGTACCTTTTAGATGGATATTGAATCACAATTTCTTGACAGATCCAAAGCTTCCTAGCTTGCTTAAATTGCTGGTTTGGGCTCAGAAGCAACTTGATGAGAAAGCTGCATACCCCCGGATAAATGATTTGTCTACTGCCATGCTTGAAGATCCTGCAGTTTGAAAGTCATACTAGTCTTCCGAGCAGATCAGGCTGTCCAACTTGACTACACAGATAGAGGGCTAGGATAAAATGCTGCAATTCTGTATTTCTATTGAAGGGATTATGGAGTGATCTGGTGGATTGTTACATGTTACTTGCAACACCTTTAATTTCCTGGTTACGATTTGTTCATACAACTTGATTTCTTACTAGATCGGTAGCTTTTTAGTTGACATTTGTCTGAGACCACGAAGCAAAATGGTATCAACACCAGACAATTGAAGGCCTTCGTACTTCAAAACGTTCTTTTGAATGTTCCATCATACCTGTTGGAAGTAAAATGGCGAACAAGACTTTCATTTTTATCTGGTTGTCTCTGCAATTCGGGCTTGTTATACGGTAAGTGCATTGAACAATAACTACCATGAATTAAAAACTAGCAATGTGACAGTGAGTAATAAATATAGGGGAGGAATGACGAAATGAAATGCTAGTGAAGGTTTAATCAAAGAGAAATCAGAAACTAACAATAGTATCATTCCCTACACAACCAGTAGATAAGGTTTCCCCCAAAACCAAACCAAACAACCGTGGGCGAGTCTACGGACCAAAATCAAAACCTCCAACAAATAAACCGATTATCTAATCATCTTGTGCATCACTGATCTGGGTCTCTCCGCACAACATAGACCCAGATAATGTCAGGAGCTTCATCCTGATACTTGGAATGTTTGTCTACATAGGCTCTGCTACCCAAATTGCAATAACCATCATCGAAGTTGAGAGCATAACTTGAAGGATCATATTGGAATTTCGACTGCTGCTTCCCATTCTTAACTGTGTTCTTAACTGCTGCCCGCAGTCTTTTGAGAAAACTCCTGCATTGCTTCTTGCTGTGTCTATTAGCCCATTTCAAACTTCCAACTACTCCCATGTTCATCTAAATTGAAGAAAAACGTAAAAACAGAAAAGATGAATATACCACAAAAGAACTAGCAAGATATATCGATATAATGCCAAGTGTTCTGAAGCAGAGATGCTTAGAAAGAAAGAAACAAAATTTAACCCAGAAAAAGGCTTCAACTTTTGAAAAAAGATGCAAAGAATGAATCGGGAAAAGAGAAGAAAATTTTTTGGGTTGTTCAAAGAAGCTGGTCCAGCTTCACTTGCAGTCTCAACATCTATATGCTCTTTTTGGTATCACATCGGGATGCTCAAATTCCACTATCAACCATAGATGGTAGAGGGGCAGCGAGAGAGAGAGAGAGAGAGAGAGAGAGACAGAGAGAGAGAGGAGGTTGTAGTGGGCAGAGAGCCACTGCTATGGTCTTTATCAGTGTTAGATTTAGACAGTAGTTGCTATTGTCGTTATAGTAGACAAAGAACGTGTCACTCCACATTTCATAATGAATTCCTCGTATTGGTTTTGGAACTAAGCCTACATTAAATCCTCTTAGTTTTTCAAAAATGCTAAAAAGAATTGTCCTTTTTCATTATTATTGTCAGATAACTAAACCTTTGATGCGGAACTTAAAATGTAGGACAATGAATCCTTAAAGATTCTAATTTTTTTACTTTCAAGTTTCAAAGCAAGGACAAAACTAAAGAATCAGTACTTTGCTGCTCTTGCCGATTCAATTTTGGCAGATATTCTCTACTTTTATGTGTTATCTGCTAATATATAGTCCGTAATAATACTCCAAATTAAATTAATAATCATCATGGGATCTGATATTTAATGATCATCCAACAGCTAATAGTTTGCTCAGAGGATGCTTGTTGTAGACCTGGATTCATATTCCCAATCAGGTAAATTTGAGAAATCAACCGCTTCTTATTCCATTGCGAAAAAAAAAAAAAAGAAGATGAGCTTTAGCAACTGAGAAGGGAAAAAGCTAGGCAACGGGGAAACCTAACATGATGTATGAAATCAGAACAGTACTGTGTTTTGCTAGTAACCGTTTTGTCTCCAATGGCAAAGGCATCTTCGGTTTGGTTTGGTTTGATTGATGATCTTTGAAGTGGAGCCTCTAATGGGTCTCTATTTTGTTCATGTCTTGAAAGCTATTTTCCCTTTTTAAATTGGCATTAAATTCCCATTTTGTCTCTTTCGTGTCTGAATCTGCAGGCTCCAGATAAACTTTCCTTGGGACACCATTTTCCCTGTAAAGTGGTGGAATTGTAGACCCAATTTCATATGAGTTGTCAATCTACTCCAACAGGGTTTTAACTTTTGTCTCAAACCTTTTCAGCACAGCTACCTCAAACCAAACAATTGAGATGGAGTTGATTGCTTCTTACATTGCAGATTCACTTGGTGCTGAACTAGAAGCCCTTTTTTTCTTTATTGTAAGTAATAAGCCATTATAATTGAGGTTATACATGTCCCATTCAGCTACCATATCTAATAATAAGCTGAACGATTCGGGTGCTTTTTAACTCCTAAGCTCACAATGCCTTACTCATGAACTCCAAATAAGACTGTAAAGGACACATTACATAGTTAGATGATTATGGTATAGTTAGATGATACGGGGAGATTAGCATTTATCATCATTATAGAAAAAGGAACATGACATAAACTGACTTGATACTCCACCCAATACCTCGAGCCGGTCCTTTGTTGGCTTAAAGTGATATAAAGTTGAAGATTCTATGCTCCTAATGTATGATCCATTCTTGGCTGCAGCATCCTATTTGGATTTGCTCCTCACTCCTTTTCTCGCAGCCTTTTTCTGTGGGCGCATTTTCTTTTAAAGAGCATAGAGTCGCATGGCTTTGGCACGGTATTAAAAGAAATAAGGACTACATGTTTCCAAGGCATTACAAGAACCTACCATTTCGGCCTCAATAGGGCATAACTTACACCCACTCGCCCTAGTATGACAGAAATTTCAAACGTCCAGCTCGTCGCTTTTGCTCCTTATATTTCTCTCTACATGCTTGAGGTTTAGAAAAATCATTCAATATTAAGCTATTCGTCCAATGGACTCATGACCAAAATATATATCACCAAAAAAGATTATTGTGAGTTATTTATATTAAGATTATATGTATAAAACCTTTTAGACGTAGTGAAAGACAAATTTTATTATATAATACTGAATAATGAATAGTTTATCAAACTGTAAAATGAAAAAAAGAATAGCTTGATTTGATTTAACCCAATATTTAAACTAACTAATCCAAGTTGTTTCACTAAAAATAACTATATTATCTATTTGAATTATTTTATTATATTTTAAATTTTCATTTGATAATAATGTCAAAAATGGTAATATTTTTTATGGAAGTGGGGGAAAAAGTCATTTTTAGTGGAATTCTTAAACATTTATTTAACTGGACTCTTCATAATAAGTGACTAAACAAATTTAACTAAAAAGTATAATTATAAGTTTATGATCAAAATATTTATTAGATACTTCAAACGTTATCAGATCAAAGACGCAATATAATGTTTTATAATTTTTTATGTTGAATAAATTCAATATAATAACTTGATATAATAATAAAAATTAGAATTAAAGATAAAAACAAATGGATTCCTAGTATTAGGAAAACTTAGATCTATATGATTTCCTATTTATTCATAATATCATCTTTATTTATGTAATTGATTCTATCTATATGATTTCCTATTTATTCATAATATCATCTTTATTTGTGTAATTGATTCTTACTATTATATAAAAACAATGAGGGTCTTTAAGATTGTATCAAGCACTCATTTGACATCTCTTGATACTATCTTTAATATGGTATCAGAGTAAGATTATTCCTAAATAATCAAAACCTCGTTTTTGGCCCTAAAAACCTAAAACTCTTTCCTTTCTTACACCATAAAAACCCTAAAACGTTCAAACTTATTCAAAACTCATATCTCCACCCACCAAAACCAAAAAACAAAAACCATATACATAGAAGCAACTAAGAGGCACCGATGACTAGCACAGTAGTGGCAATGTCACAAGAAAATCACACATGAACTAGTGCATGTGTTGGGCCTGAAAATTTTTAAATTATTTTGAGGTCTTAATAGATTTATTATTTTGGAGCAACTAGCATGCCAATGTTGGGAGGATT
>JANIIA010000002.1:55220761-55233017 GCA_027478495.1 Erythroxylum alaternifolium | reverse complement strand
TGTATATAATAAAATTACATAAATTAGAAATTATATTAAGTCATTCTAATCAATAAAATATGTAATTGGTCAATCTCAGCCTAAACACGATCAAGTATATTCCATAATCATAATGTCTTTACAACTCTCTTTGGACTATTGATCTGAGACTAATAGAACGCTCTTCTAATCTTGGTTTTTCTTTAGGTCGTATTTAATCAAGATACAATCATTAATTAAACTTAACTACTGAATGACCAAAGATACGATCTCTAGATTTAATTTGGCAATCGCATTACGAATTGAAAAACGATCAATATAGGTAATAACCTCACACGTTCGGGTTATCTAACATAAGTTATGTTGTTCCTAACGATTAACAATCATTAGACACTGCTCACAAACATCAAAAGTAACAATTACGGATTACATGCGATGTTTTAGCTATAGGTTCGAAATACTAGCCTTTATTTATGTAAAAAAAGATTTAACAAAAGAGTGACCATCGAAATCACAAGCCTTTCTAATTTCTCTCTGTACACACTCTTCCTTTGTTTCTATTTCCACTTTTTTGTCACTATATCTTGATGGGATAATTTAATGTTGGAGTTTTGGTCCACACCTACTGTTCACATATCTTCTTCTCTGCTATCTTCTTCACGCAACTCTTCTTCTTCACGCAACTTACATGCAGCTATCAGTTTTCCCTTATTTTTTACTCAATTTCTTCCTTTCTTTTTCAGCTTCCACGATATTTCCAGCCCTCTATTTCATGCCCATCTTTCTTTCTTTTCTCTTCCTTCTTCATCCCTAGCTAAGTTGAAACTCAAATGAAGCGACTCCTTTTACGTTTTCTTCACAGTAACTTCAATTCTTCATTTCACGCTACTCCTCTCTTCTCTATATACATTGCTATTTTTGCACCTCCCAGCAATACCCCTCTTATTATGATCTTAAAATAAACCGTGGGAGATGAGGCTTCACCGAAGAATAAATAGATTTTTCCAGTTTCTCCACTTATTTCAAAACTGAAGAGAAATATACGAAAACCTGTTGTGATTGCTTTAGAAAAATCGTAGTCAACGCAGAGAAATAAAAGAAAAAATGTTGTGATATATCAGAGAAACGTATTTTTTCTATTTTTGTGGATGATTTGTAGTTTTTTTATTTTTGAAAACAGAGCAATGCAACAATAATGAACCAAACGTGTTTTGAAATGGTGTTTCATTTTTTATAAAAACCACAGCAAAAAATGGGAGGAAAAAACGAAAACAAGCACCCCTTTAGTGTAGCGTCGTACTATAGTGTAGGCGTAACCTCATTTGAAGGGATCAGATTTTCTTTGCCATAACTCAGTTCTAATTTTATACCAAAAGATCTCAGAGATCAAAAAAATGTGTGATTGAAATCTTCTAACACGGGTAAAAATTAGGTTATGGCACAAAAGATCTCACTCTAAGAAGCTTGATTATGTTGTTTTGTGGGTTTATAAGTGCTTAATTTGTCCAGTCAACAGCCCACTAAGATAGTGCCTCTATCCGTCTTCTTTTTTTATAACAAAAAAGGAATTAATTGAATATATAAAAGAACGTTTACAGTAGATACTTTTACAAGGAGCCCATCCTAAAGCGCTACAGTTTAGACCTGCAAAGGAATTAATTGAATATATAATAGAACGTTTACAGTATATAGTCTTACAAGGAGCCCATCTTAAACCGCTGCAGTTTAGACCCGCATATTAAAATTCCCTTTTGAGAAAATCCGCAGATAGTAATCTCATAACCCTCCGTCGACACCTACGAAAAGACGACCAAATTAGGGCTTCCCTCCTCTAGGTTGTCTCCGAAGGCATGCACGGTCTCAATGCCTAACGGGTGAGGGTTTCATTGCATCACTTCTTGGTCATGTAGGTCTGAATCTCAGTCTTCTTTTTCTTTCAAAATTCCTCAGAGATTTCTAGCCTCAAAGGTTCAAATTTTCAAATACACCTCCACACTAGTGGAGCAGGAAGAGAGTTTCTTTCTTTACTCTCTGCACCAGTACAAACTTACCCCCTCTAAATATATCCTAATTTTATATTCCCTAAAGTTAATGACTCTTTGAGGGAAATGATTGTTAGTTTATGCCCCACAGCCAATTGATTGGTTGTAGTTTAGTGACAAAATACTATAAAAGCATTCTTTATCTTATACATGTTTAGATGTATATGATAAAGTCCTTGTAATAATTATTGTATAATTGAAATTATGATGAGATCATAATTATGAGATTCAATTTACATTTTTATATTACTCCTAAATGTTTATATCTGTAGTTTCATCAAAACAGGATATTTTTGAAATTATAAAACTAGCACACAATATGTTTCTTTCTTATAAAGAAAGAAATTTATCTCACAAATTGAAGTATGGAGATATTTAAACTAATGTGTGAGCGCTTATTAGAGAATAAGTCACTAAACTGACTGACTATAAGAATCCAAAATAGAAAATTGCTTATTTGTTTGTGAATTTCCTCATAATGATGGTTGTATAATTGATCCTTAAACTTGAGATTACCAATGTATCTTGTGTGAGAATTACTATATTTTGATGCTACTTGTGAACTGTCTTAGGATAATTCAATTAATAGTACTTGAATATAGAATGAACCATATGGAGATAGTTGAGGAAGTTAATAAAGGATTCGTCACTCTAAAGTAATTAGAGAAAATGTTATACTGTTCTTGATTAGTAATGATTTATAGAAATCTCTAGCCATATAAATTATAAATCAATTACTAATTAGCAAGAACAAACATATTTGAATATAAAAGAGGAGGCACTATATCCATACTTAGTCCAATTGGAACATTGGATAACAAAAGGATTAAATTATACATCATAATTATGAATGGATAGGTTAAGTCTAACTACTTTGATAGTCTTGATACTTGGGTGGTCATGACATGTTGCTATATGTCAATCTTGATTCATGATTATAAATTGGAGAATTGGAGAATTAAAGATAAATTAAAAGGAGTTTTAAGTTATCTGATTCTAATTATGAATTAAAGTTATAATTTATAATCATTGTCAATATATTAAGAACCTAATGGGTCACACAATAAAGGGTATTTTATGAAAGAAAAATCAATTGTAATTAAGTTGGACTTAATTATAAATTTTGAGAAACTTTAAGGATCAAATATGAAATATTCGATTTTATTAAAATCAAATTAATTATAATTAGAGTTTAACTTTAATTATAATTAAGGTATTTAATTTTAATAAAAATTTAATGCTTTTTTTATAAATAGGAGTAAGCATAAGAGAGCTAGCACTCCTACTTAATTCTTCTTAAGAGTTGAGAAATTGCTCGAAGGATATCGTTAAAGGCTGGACATTTGAACAACTTGTGGTTGATACATTGAAAAGCTTTAAAAGGATTTCAATAGGAAAATTGAATAAGGTAAGATTTCTTGTTTTATGATATGCATTTTATTATTCAAGTTATTTAATTATCAATATTTGATTGGAAACTATAAAATTTTTATCTTTTAGTTGCGCCTGTGATTTGATCAAGATTGGTTTCCAACAATGACTTCCTTTAATATCTACCTCTTATAAATATCATTCTTACCTAACAAATCATATTCATTTTTATTAGAAACAACTATACTTTTAAATTCTAGCAAGTTATGCATATCATATTTCAATTTATCACTCTTAATCACAGACATTTATAAGAGTTTTAAAGTCTTTTTGTATTTAGAATAGAGTGTCTTCCTTTTCAATCTCATGACCTCTCAAAGCACTTAGTAATTGTCTACTATGCCAAAGGTTCTTACCATAAATCAATTATAATATAATTACACCCAACATCATTTTGAATGGCTGTTAAATATATAAATTAGTTGTTGTAATGACTAGTCTCTTAAGGAATTTGGTTAATTAATCTCTTGTGTTCAACTAGTCTATGTCTGTTCAGCTAGTTTATTGGTTAACCTATCCCCTAACTTACCAGGATGCACTATTCTCTAAATTTTTCTATTTATATGTTTGATTAGGCAATCCAAGTCAAACCTTTACATAATTCAACTTTAAAAAACACTTTGAATTAGTTTAAAACACTTCAAGTTTTTCAAAAGTATTAATAACTCCTCATTTTGATTTTAAAAATCTTTAAAAATAATTTTAAAAGTTTCCTAATTGTTTAAATATCAAGATATTTTATTTAAATATTAAATCAAATTTCTTGTTATTTATGAAAGAATTTGCACATTATTCGTTATATATAAAGGATCAATTACTTATTGAACCCTTAAACCATTGAAATAACTTGGATAATATTACAAGAAAGATTATAGTGACTTATTACATCTTTAAGTGCTTGATTTCTTCTTGTTTTTAGTTAATTACTTAAATTTCCTTAGATGTTACTTGAACTGTATTTATGCTTCACTTCACTCATTTTGTTCATCTTTGATTTTTTTTAGATGATTCAATTGCTATTTTAGTCACTTTTCCTTTTCATTAAACTTGATCTTTCATATATTACTTTCCTACTTTATAGTTGAATTACTAATATCACCAAAAATAAATTCATTAATATTAATATACTTTATTATTATCAAACCATGATTGAGACCTCATTAGGCAGAATAATGATTATTTTATGGCCTCCACCATCACTTATCTCAATTATAATACCCATTAATTTTGGACTCTAGCTAATTTTCAAACACCACCAAGAACTTAAGTCTTAAGCATGGTCTAGGAGTAATGAAACTACTCTAAGGGTGTGAGGTAACTATGCTCATAATGCGAGACTGCTGACCTAGCAGAGTGAGATAACTCACCTCCAATTCAAAAGCGTACCCTCTACTTCGATCTCCCTACCTATAGATCAGATGCATAGGTGATGATTACGAGGCCTCTTCTAACACCTATATCATTATAAATCTCCACTATTTTTGGTACCCCACTAATTTCCTAACACCATCCTATAACTTATGCTCAGGTTTGGACAAAGAGTAATGTAATTACTCTAGGAAAATGAGGTAATTGCCTCCATCATGTGAGGATACTAATCTAAATTAGTGAGGCAATTCACTCTGCACAGGAAAAACTGTACACTCTGACTTCCTAACTTTTTTCTCCTCAATAACTTTTCCAATCTATATTCTGTTTAACAATTGTAGAAACTTGTTAAATAATGTTATTTAACTTAAACATGAACACAATAGTTATTCTCCTAAAACATAACAAGGTTTTCGGTGTTAAAAAATTTATTTTCAAATTGAACATCTAAAAATAAAAAATAAAATTTTTACATCTCAGTAGCATCATGTTCGCGTATCTTTACACAACATATCACTTTACAATTAAGGTGCTCACATCTATATGTAACAAATTGTGATTATATGGACAATCACTTAACTACCACCTACAAAAATTAGATAGTATTTATAGTGCAACACCTATAAATCTTATTTTATACGAGAAAAAGATGATATTGGATGCTACCCTACCCTTACATCAAGTCACAATTTACATTAAGCCACAATGTCATGAGATAGTTGTAGTTTATATTAGGTGTTGGTAGCTATTTTAGTGTGTTTTTAGGTGTTATTAGATGATTTTCCTATGTTTAGCTTTAGAATTATGTTAATGTGATCATGTGTTTATGGTTTTGAGTGTTTTGTGGTTTAGAGCATGATGTTGGATTTTAATTTTGTGCGTTTGAGGTGTTTTAATGTGCTTGTTAGTGTATGAGCCCAGATGATGAAGATTGAAGGAAGTTGGAGCAAGGTTGGACAAGAAGGCTAGGCCATGATAGTGACATGAGTGTCATGGTCATGGCAGAAGGTCTCCTCTAGGGTTACGATTGAGACAGAAGAGGATCACTAGATCACGATTATGACACCCCTGTCACGATTATGACAAGTGCTCACTAAACATGATGATCTCGTTCCATTTTAATATTTAGAGGGTCTTTTAGACTTTTTGGCTTAGGTAAAACCTAGTTTTTACCCTAAATGACAAAAGAACTATAAAAGAACGTTAAATGACCCTAATGAGACCTAGCCTCCATTTGACAAATTGAGAAAGAGCCTATGGAAGATTAAGGATGAGAGAAGAAAAGAGGAGCATCTGTAGTTGCTGTTTAGCCACTCTAACCCAGCCATTTTAAGTTCTTTTCTACTTTCTCTTGTTTATTTATTTCATATTGATATACACTTAGGTTTGAGAATGTTGAAACATGTTGTTGATGTTCTAATTTCATTGTGGGGTATATTCTTGAATCATTTTGTGACTTAATTGCATTTGATGCCAATGAAATGTTTGGGTATTGTGATATTTATGGTTTTTGCATACGTCGATAATAAATCAAGAGATTGAATTGATAGCAACATGATTAGGTTGGATAATAAGAATTAACATCCTAGTAGATCACATAAATATCATATCGATAATCATACAAAGAGTGATCTTGTGTGTGGACCTAATTATCTAACAGATCGCTTAAGAATTAATTGAAGACGTAAGTTGTTTTTGTTAATTGAGAGATTTTAAAATAAAAATTTTGGAATCAATTAGGGATTATTAATTAGGGTTAAACGTTCAGATCTTGAGAGAGAATAATCAACTATTTGAAAAATCTAGGATCGATACTGATTGAATTAAAAGTGGTTCAGGTAGCAAAATGACGATAGATTGAATCCTATCTTCTCATAATTGATTGATCTTTTTTTGTTGCGATTTCTCATTTGTTAAGTGGTTTGCGCTTTATTTGATTTAATTGTGTTAATTTTTAATTTTTAATTTCATTCAACTCAAACTTGATTGTTTAATTTTCTGATTATTTTTATTTTAATTTAAATCACGTTTTACAAACTTAGACAAAGTTAGGATTCAATTAATTTTAGCTAATTTCTCTTAGGACCGACACCTTAATTACTACGAGTTACAATTCATATACTTTCAAAATATTGAGGGTTTTACAGTAGATAAAACTTGTACTGTAAAACCCTCAATATTTTGAAAGTATATGAATTGTAACTCGTAGTAATTAAGGTTAACAAGTTTTTGGCATTGTTATCGGGGAGTTAGTTTAGGATTATTTGGATTCCTTTTTTCTAAGGAAATTTTTCTTTCTTGTATTCGTGCTACTGCATAAACACAAGATTCACTAAGAGTTCAAGCAAGATTGTCGAAACTTTAACACTTGATATCACCTGATTAGAACAAGTAATTCGAAGAGCTAGATGCCAAGAAGAAGAGATCGAAGAAACAATGGCGGAAGAATTCAATCAAAGAGACCAGGAACGAACCCTTATAGATTTCATGAGACTAGGGTTCAATGCTGCACTTCAAGGCATGACTTAACCGGTAGCTCAAGTTGCATCATTCGAGATTAAACTAGCTTTGCTGAACATCTACAAACCAATGTGTAGTTTATGGATTAACTAATAAGGATCCTAACACTCATTTAGTGAATTTTCTAGAAAATATGTGATACTTTTTGATATCATGGAATGTCGGAAGATTCAGTTAGGATGAGACTCTTTCCCTTCACATTAAGGGATAAAGCTAAGGTATGTTATTATTCGTTAAGCCCTGTAAACATCACAACTTGGAAGCAGTTGGTTCGTGAAATTTTGGAAAAGTACTTCCCCTCACCAAGACGACAAAGTTAATAAAGGAGATCACAAATTTTCAATAAAGTGATGGGAAGTCACTTTATGAAGCATGGGAACGATTTAAAGATTTGCAAAAGAGGTGCCCTCACTATAACCTACCCAAAGAATTCCTTTTGTAAACCTTTTATAATGGAACTAATCCCCTTACGAGATGCATCATAGATGTAACTTATGGAGGATCTCTTATGAGAAAGATAGTTGAGGAAGCGGAGGACTTGCTAGAAGTGATGGCGAACAATAACTGTCTTTGGCCATTAGACAGAAGTAGACAACAATCTGCTTTTTGAGATCATGAAGGAATCATTGTTGTTTATTCAATGACAACAATGGAGGCTAAGATTGATAATTTAACAAGACAACTTAATAACCTTCAAACCTTATCATCTGCTCTACTTAGAATAATTCAACATAGATGCAAGTTATGCAGTCAATATAATCATTTTACCGCTAATTGTTTTTGATGCAAAATAACAACATGGAGCAACTCAACTACATGGATACACAATTTGGTCAAGGAAGAGGAAACAACACTTATTCAAACAATTACAATCCTAAGTGGTAGAATCTCTCAAAATTTTCTTGGTCGAATAATACAGGAGGTCAATTTCGACCTCAAGGACCACCTAGATTTCTACAGGAGAAAACCAATTCTATGGACTCTAAGTTGAACAAAATTTTAGATAAGCTCGTAAACATGTATGAAGATCATAAGAGATTGGAAGAGAAGTTCAAGCAAGTCACTAAAAACTATGCCTCTTCCATTCATAACATAGAGGTACAAATAAGTTAACTAGTGAATGCATTGTCAACAAGAAGTGTGGGGAGTCATATCCACCTAAGATTCCATATCCTCAACAATTACAAAAGAACAAATTAGATTAACAATTTGCAAAGTTCATGGAGAAATTAAAGACGTTACAAATCATTCTATCTTTTGTTAAGGCATTGGAGCGTATGTCCAAGTACACCAAATTCCTAAAGGACATGTTAACAAAGAAGCAGAATTGAGAAGAGAATCAAAAGGTAACACTAATTGAAAGATGTAACTTTATTATCACCAGTCACATGCCTTTTAAGCTAAAGGATCATGGAAGCTTTACAATACCCTATGTTGTTTAAGGTAAAGGCTCCTAGAAGCTTTATAATACCCTATGTGGTTGGTGAGTTAGAATTTGGAAAATGCTTATGCGACTTAGGGGCAAGTATAAATCTTATGCCTTTGTCAACTTTTAGTAAATTAGAGCTCGGTGATGTAAAACCAACTTTAATGGTTATTCAGTTGGTGAATCGATCCATAAAGAAGCCATTTAGTGTGGTAGAAGATGATATTATCAAGGTGGACAAGTTCATTATTCCTGTGAATTTTTTCGTATTAGATTTCAAAGAGGATAAGAACTATCCACAAATTCTTGAATGACCAATCATGAAAACCAAAAAAGCACTAATAGATGTTTATAAAGGCAAGGTGCTCCTTCAAATTGGTGATGAACATGTGGACTTCAGTATGATCAAAAACTTGAACAATCCAAAAGAAAATAGCTCTTATATGAAAATAAATGTAATGGATAAGTTTATCAAAGTGCAAGAGAAGGGCTGCTTTGAAGAAGCAAGCTACAAGGAATAGGTGACAAGGGATGAAGAGTTTAAGGAATATTTTAAGGTCCTTATTTAAGAATTTGAAGCAGAAAAGTAGACAATAATGATTATAGAAGAAGATGAGCAATTCACCGTCTTACAACACAAACTGTTTTATTTTATTAAAGATTCATGGGATTTCATCATTCCTGATTATGTTGACAATTTGTTATAAAAAAGGACATTACAAAAATTACTTAGATTCGATTGATTATGTCCTTTTCATTGTCTTCCAACATATAGCTTATTTACAAGCTACGAAGCTAAAATTAGGCAACAAGGGTGGATGCAAGCCATTTAAAATTGACCCAAGTTGAGTGTGGAAGGAAGAGAATGTTAAGCTAGTAACGTTAACTAAGCAATACGTGGGAGGCAACCTAAGAATTAAGATCAATTTTATTTGTGTTATTTTATTTTATTAGTATTTTGTTATTTTTATTTTGTAGGGAGTGAATTGCTGTAACTTCATTGCCGGAAGTATCTCCAAATTCCTTTAACAACACTGTCACCACCTTAATCATCGTAATGGGTTCATGCTCTAACCTTTCTCTTTTCCTTTTGATTTTACCTTTTCTTGTCATTTTTAGTTTCTTTTATGTGTTGTTGTTCTCTTTATATCAAGGACAATATGTTGTCTATGTGTGGGGAGGTTTACATTTGTCATCATGAATGTAAATTTTGCATGTCATGTTAGTTAGTTTTTGTTTAGGTTGACATGGTGTGTAGCATAGGTGTGAATTGTGTGAATGCATCAATAGGCTATAAATTGACGGAATTAGTTTAGCTTTGAACATAGTTTTTTAAAGTTCTAAAGACATATTAGCTTATGAAATTTGTGTTCTAAGTATCTTTGATTAAATATGCAAATTAATTAGGATATGACATTAGTTCGTTCACTTTAGGAAATTTCTTATATACATTTCTAATTATAAGTCAATTAAATAAGTAGGATCATAAGTAACCTTTCATAAGGATTAGCTAAAAGAAATGAAGTAGACTACGTGAATTGTGAAAAAAGAAAAAATGTGTGCGTATCTTCAATAAATAACTATACCTCTGACCTTCAAGTTATGAATAGATCTAGTAGTTAGTTAAAAATGTGATATAACTAAGTAATAAGGGGACATCCATCACAAATGTTTGCCTTCGTGTCAAAAGGCTACTACCAAACCTATTATTAACGGGGGACATTCAACACAAATATTTGCCTTATCGATAGTTGTGATTTGTATTGTGTTTCAGGGTTAGACTTGATAAGTAGTTTAATGTCATTTCAAGTGTTTAGTATGCATTTAGGGTTTAATTAAGTTAGTTTTTGTGTTTAAGTGTTTTTATGGGTTAATTTGAATCTTTGAGCTTAAATTGTATATTTTTGAGATCCCTTTATGTGTGTGCTAGTGTTATAGCGTAAACAGGGAAGAACGAAAAAAGTTAAAGAGTTTTCGGGCTAAAAAGCATAGGCCACGTTCATGCACACAGGCCACAATCATGACAGAAGAGGAAGAACCAAAAGCAGCCAGGCCACGATCGTACACACAGGCAACGATCGCGACAGAGAGTGTCACTTCAAGGAACGATCATGCAATATGGCCCACGATAGTGATCGAAAGGAAAAAACACAGGCCACGATCGTGCATGATAGGGCCACGATCATGCACGATAGTAATAACGTCGGACTAACATGAAACTCAAGTTTCAGACAAAAATTTGGATCATTTCGGCCATGATTTTGACCTAAAGCCTCGAAGATATAAATAGAATATAATGAGAAGTCTGAAAAAAAAAAGAAGGAGAAGAGAGGGCCAAGAGTTAGACGGAAAAGTTCCATTCTGTCGATTCCGAGAGAAAACCTAGGGTGACACCGAGAGATTAAGGAAGGAGACAAAGGAAGAGAGACACAGTGAAGAGCTTAACACGAAGTACTTCCCAGAACAAGAGATTTCCCACTATTGCCATCCCAAATTCCGTTCCCTACAATATTTCTGTTATTTCAATTTTATTCATGTATAAAATTGAAATAGGTGTTGAGATTTGTTTGGTTGAACGTTGAGTTAATGTCTAAACTCACCTTTGGATTTAATTCTTAATGATTAATAAAGTTATTCAATTATGTTTTTTATTGATTAGATTATGATTTAAGTCCTGTTCTTAATAACTTAGTGATAGACTAAGAGGGTGAGCTAAGTGAAAATAATCAATTTGGGCTAACAAGAGTTGGGTGAATTGATAGGTAAAGGATTAAATTAAACTGGTAGAATAATGTAACGAAAGATTGAGTATTGTTTCCGGGTAGGTTAGTAGATAACTTTAGATCTAATTTAATTTTTTAGTCAATTGCGAATCGAGAGATTGGAATTCCCATAAATTGAATTAGGGTTTATCAATTAGGGTTAAGAATTATAACTCGAGAGAGAGTAATTCACCCCTAAGACCGTCTAGGCCCATTGAGTTAATAATTGCATAATTGATTGAGTTTCTTTAATTTCGAATTAAAATCCCCTTTATCTTACTAGGTGATTTCTAGGTTGATTTTGGATTTGGTTGTATGATTGCTTTTCTGTTACTTTTAGCACTTTCAATTCTTACATCTGATTGTCATTTGATTTACTTTTCTGCAGTAGGTGTTAGGTTTGTAACTTAGCTGCCATTAGACTTAGGACTAGTTCCCTTCCTAATGGGATCGACACTTTAGGTACTATACAAACGACCAAGCACTTGTGGTAATTACCAAGGTTAAAAATATTGAAACTTAGAGCGTGTAACCTTGAGCAAACAATTTTTTGGCGTCGTTGCTAGGGAAGGCAATTTAGTTTTATAATTTAAGGCATTAGGTTTGTTATTTTCTTTCATTCATTTTACTTAGGATTCGTACTCTTGTATGAAAACAAGAGTCACAAGGGGTTTGAGTCGTGTAACTGGGATGTCCGATTTAGACATAACATGTTTAGAAAGAATCCT
>JANIIA010000002.1:55196351-55215891 GCA_027478495.1 Erythroxylum alaternifolium | reverse complement strand
AGAAGTTAGTCACTCCCAGCAGTGGAGTCAGGAAGCCTTAGTTAAGGAGATTGAAGAAATTCATACTAAGGTTGATGTTCTGAGTGACTCGGTGGGCGAGTGACTCAGTGGGTGATCTATATGAGGAAGTAGCCTATCTACGAGTTTCAATTGAAGAAGACCTCAAGTTGATCCCAACTGATATGCAACGCATGTTTTCTGACATCATGAAGCATCTTTGATAAAGTTTTTGATTAATTAAAAATAGGGGGAGAAGAGCAGGAGCAGAAGAAAGAAGAAAACAACAGAAGTAGAAAGAAGATAGCATTTGGGGAGAACAGAGACAAGAAAAGAAGACAGAAACAACTACAAACAACTACATTTTTTTCATATGTGTATTCTATATATGCATGTGTGTATTGTTTGTTGTCTTCTTATTCATTATCTGAACAATATTCATTCATTCACTTTTATCTTTCTAAAATTATGATTATTTGTTATCATCAAAAAGGGGGAGACTGTTAAGTCAAGAGGACTTCACGATTATTAATTTTGGTGACAATCAAATAATAATAATAATAGAAATAAATTAACTATTTTGATATGTGTGTTAAGTGTGCAAAAAAATACAGAAGAAGTGGAAAACACAGAAGAAATGAAAAATACAGAAGAAGTGGAAAACACAGAAGAAGCGCAAAACACAGAAGTAGCAGAAAACATAGAAGAAGTGAAAGTACAGAAGAAGTGGAAAACATAGAAGAAGCAGAAAACACAGAAGAAGTAAAAACACACAAGAAGTGAAAACACAAAAGAAGAGAAAACACAAAAGAAGCGCAAAACACAAAAGAAGCAGAAAACATAGAAGTGAAAACACAGAAGAAGCGGAAAACAGAAAAGAAGTGAAAACATAGAGGAAGTGAAAAACACAGAAGAAGCGGAAAACAAAGAAGAAGTGAAAACACAGAAGAAGTGCAAAACACAGAAGAAGTGCAAAACACAGAAGAAGTAGAAAACACAGAAGAAGCGGAAAACACAGAAGAAGTGAAAACACAGAAGAAGTGGAAAACACAGAAGAAGAGGAAAACACAAATGATACAAAGATGAAGATACGCTAGTACGTCAGACAGTTAGTTAGTTGGAGTTAATTACAGAACTCAACTGAATAACGGGTTCTATAAGAATCAAGAAGTAGTTATCAAGAATCAAGAAGCAGTTAGAGACTTAGGCTATATATATTAGTTGTAGTCGAAGATTGAACAATCTTTTGAGCTTTCAAGTGTTTACATACAAAGAAAATTTATGTATTCAAAAGTACGATACTAGAGTGCAAACTCTACTATAACAAAAAGCTGACAATATCTTTCTAGTGAGAGAAAGAAAAGGCTAAGATCCTGGAGAGGCTAAAATAGCAAAAAGAATAATTTATGTAAGAGACCAAAAGAGGCTCTGAAAGGGAAGAAAGAATACTTGTAGAATTGTCGAAGTATAGTGAAATCTCAGACAAACTCTGAGGACTAGATGTAGCCTATGATTTGGGGTGAACCGGTATAAAAATCGTAGCAACTATCTTCTAACCTTTCACTTTATTCTATTTTATTTTTAGACAAGTATATAGAAGTTATTTACAATTTAACTACGTAACTATTTTTGTTTTGTGGTATTCTTTTAACAGTTGGAAAAGTTCTTAACAAGATAAATTAAAGTTTTTGTATTCAAGACAAAAATACATAATTCAACCCCCCTTCTTATGTATCTCGTATATTGTACGTAAATTCTATGTTAACTTGTGATTTACTTCAGAATGATATTGTATATTATTTATATACATATAGCCATCTTTTTTGTGAGCTTTTAAGCCTAAAAGTAATTTTCCAAAATTTTTAAAGCTCTTATTATTCTTTCATTTGTGTGATATCATTACATAGTAGGATAATTCTAGAACTTGCTTTTATTATGCATGCTGAGACCATATTAGTGAAAAGTAGAAACATTAATATGATAAAGGCACTTAAATTTACCAACTTGTTTAAGCCTTTTTCTTTGAAAATTATCATAAAAATTGACATATAGGAATAATCAAGTTGAGTCTTGGCCTTTTTCATTGGTTAAACCCACATATTAAGCCTTATTCCTACTTTTCTTTAAAGAACTGTTATTATTTTGAATCTTGAAGGTTATTTGCATTATTTACTTGTTAAGACCTGAAATTTGTGAAAGGTTCAATATTTCTTGAGTTGTGGTACTGAATGTTTATTATGAAAAAGAGAGAAAAACGAAAGAAGAAAAGAAAAAAAGAAACAAAAGAGAAGAAGAAAAAAATAGAAAAAAATTATAAGTATGTATTATCATTAGTTTCACAATTAAAGGACCTATGTATATTTATAAACAAGTCTTGAAATATATATTGTACTAAATCTTCTTCATTTCAACCTTTTTCTCAATCTTGCCTTCCCTGAGCCCCATTACAACCTATACAAATACCTTTTTATTTTTTTTTTCTAGCTTGTATATAAGTGGTGGAGATGCGATTTTACTTCAAGCCTATGGTAAGAATTCTACTATGCAATGATTAAGAGTTCTTATACTTTTCACCCTAAACACTTCAGTGCATTGAGTAAAATCTTGGTGAGGTTGCAAAGAGTTATGTTTTTTATTTCAATGCAATTATTTATGTAATTACTATTAATATTACTTAGGAAGCTAATTATATGATAACTTGATTTTGATTGTATTTAATTTGATTTGGTAGGATATAATGATGTATAGTATGAATGGACAAGAAATAGCTTAAGTGTGGAGATGTTAACTTGATTATGGTTTGCTTGAGGATAAGCAAAAGCTTAAGTGTGGGGATGTTTCACAGATGAATATTTGAATATATTTTGACACCATATTTGATGTATTTTACTTAATATTTGATACTTTTATTATATATTTGGTACTTAATACGATTCAAGTGTGTTTACAAGTTATAATTGCCTCTATGGACTTAAAGGGGAAGAAATCGAATGAAAACGCGACTAAATCTGAAAAACAACAACTTGGAAAAAATGCACGATCATGCACTTTTACATGCCTGTGCACTTTTGCAATATTTGATGTACATCAATTATGGAAGCTCATATGAACGGGTGTGCACATGAGCGTGCATAACCCAAAATTCTAGATTTTCTTATAAATACGATGTTTCAGAGCTAATTAAGGGTGAGAGCCACTAAGAACATCTAGAGACATTCAAAGGTGATTCCAGAAATGATTTGGAGCTTGAGGAGTGGAAGACGTGGGATTTTAATCGAGGGATTCATCAAAATGCAAGATTGAACTTATACATTGTCAAAATACACGATAGGGAACATGCAAGGAGATGTAGAATAATGATTCCATGTTTTCTATTTTGTTTTCTATATATATGGATGTGACTTCATATTCGCTAATGTATAGATAAATTTTTTGTTAATATATAGGTTAGATGAACCCTAGTTGATTTCGAGCAATGATTTGATTAATTTGTGAATGCAATTGCATTTTTTGATTATTGAGATTCGATTATTTGTTCTTATTATTATCTATTAATTTTATTTCATACTAAATGATTGATAAATCCTAAGTTTACATAAGTCCATGATAATGGG
The DNA here is from genome assembly GCA_027478495.1 of Erythroxylum alaternifolium. Lineage (NCBI taxonomy): Eukaryota > Viridiplantae > Streptophyta > Magnoliopsida > Malpighiales > Erythroxylaceae > Erythroxylum > Erythroxylum alaternifolium. The sequence goes on along the minus strand of JANIIA010000002.1, from coordinate 55,212,280 downwards.
AAAGAATTGATTGCAATCCAAGAGATAAGACGACATAAATCTTTTGGATTAGGGTCAAACCTAATAAAGAGATTCATAACACAGTAAGGCAATCTAATAAGTTTTTACTTGAGTAATTCAGTTAGAAACCTTACGATTAGTTGTTGCTAGACTCAAGGTCTGCCACTAACATACTTGAGGAATCTCCACGGTCTAATTAATCAACAACATAATTGCATGACAAATAATCAATCGGTTAAAGGTTTTGATATATGTTTAATTGATTATACATTTATTCAATAGCACTTAGTGATTAACGATATGAAAATGCTTAAGATACTTACTTTAGTTTATATATGGTTTTAGTTTTAATTCGAAAGCAAAAGAGCTAAAGTGAGTCGAAAGCACCATATTTGAGTTGTTTTCCAAATTCGCAATCCTTTCTCTTCATAGAACAAGAATGAGAAAGATTAGAGAAAGTAAATACAAGAAAATGCATAAAGATGAGGATTATATGTTGAAAACACAAAGACGAAGAATATAAGAGGGCTCACGGCCAATCTAGAGACTTGTCACAACCATAAACATCACTCACGACTATACTGTGACATGTTTTTTATGGGCATGAGACACCTCTCATTCTCGTGCAAAGGTGTCACACCTATGACACATAACTCGCACTCGTGAGTTGTTGGATAGCTCATCTAAAACCTTACACTTTCAGTATAAAATGTAACATTTGACAGCGTAAAGTTTTATAATAGTTTTGAAGAATTAACATAGGGGTTTCGTTAGAATGAAGAGGGGCAAGCCTCTTATCCTTTGGAGACCCATGGAGAGCTAGATATTTCGATGTCGATTCGAAGGTTACATCAACGTCGACACCAGTTAAGCATTTTTTTCATTATTGTTGTTCTATCCTTCTTTAGGAATTGTTTAAGTTATCCTGTGCATATAGATTTGGGTTTCATGTATGAATGATCGTATTTCTCGTTATCATTTGATTATTTGTGTATTAACCCACTGCTAGAATTTTAATAAAATCTGTAATTGTTATATTTGAGATTCATTTGTAGCAACTAATGGTTTGTAATCATTAGGGATAAATTAACCTAGGTTAAATGACCCGAGCGTATATAGTTGTTGCCTTAATTAATCGGTTTTCCTAATTCGTAGTGTGACTGTCCAATTGAATCTAGAGATCATGTCCTATGTTATTTGATAATTAGTTTTAATTAACGAACATCTCTTAATTAAACAATACCTAAAGGAAAGCTCGGGTTAATAAAGCTTATTATTAACCTATGATTAATAGTTTCTAGGAGAGGTTTCAAAACCAAAAATCAATAAAATATGTCTAATTGGGTGTAGAATAAGATTGAACTAAAGAACTGGATCCCTAGCGAATTCATCAATTTCATCATTTCCAAATGTTTTAATAGTTTAGTTTTACTTTATTTTGTTATTAAACCAAACCACCCCCTTAAAAAAATGGACACCGATTATTTTCATTTCAAAAGTTGTACATACACTCTCTGTGGGATCAAACAAGACTCACCACTGTTACAGTAGTAACTCTAGTTTATTTTGAGTAGTGTTATGACTTGCTACATTAGATTTAGTGGGATTCGAAGCCTAGGTTCTAATTATTTGATATTGGTAATTAATTAAGTGTCATCAATCCTTTGCTTTGATTTATGCTGCTTGTTTACTTTAATTGTTAGGTTTTAGTTTTCTTAATTAAAATTACAATAAATTTGTGGGCTAGATAATAAAACAATAGTAATTATCAGTACTTACCATCTTCAAGTGATCGGCCTATACTTGTCGATACTAGCTATAGCTATATCATGCAGTTGTGATTATTTAATATTTACTATTACATTTTAGGTCAATCAAGCCCCACAGTTAGAAATTACAATGTCCTCATTATGAGAAAACTAAACATATGTATAAAAATAAAATAACAAGTAATGATATAAATAAAAGGTTAAGAGAATGAAACCCATTAAGGTCATTGAGGTTACGACGGTGTTGGAGACATAATATGAACACCTTGATCAGTGAAGTATTTGTAAATCTTCTTGATGTCGTATTATTGTCATCACTATTCTTATGCCACCTCCTTTAGCAATTTATTGTTATCAGGGACCAAAGTGAAGACCTTCCACTAGCTTTTCTCATCATCATCTTTTTTTCTTTAGTTGACCCTTAAGCTTTCTTCCCTAACTTATAATCACTGCAAAAAAGAAAAGAAAATCAACAATCCAAACCATTCCAAGAACATGATAAATTAAAACCTAATCACTAGAATTCAAAAAAGAAAAACTAAATACACAACATTTGCAATCTAACTACCAAACATGCTAAGTTATGGTCATTAGCTTAACCTTGCATCATTCAAAACTCAGTCAAGATCAATTATGAGTGGGTTACTACTACCCTTTTCTATACAAGGTGGTTTTTTAGTCTGTAAATAAGTTACCTATTGGAAGATAATGAAAAGGACGTAATCAATTGAATCAAAGAATGCAAGTAATTTTTGTAATGCCTTTTTCAATAACAAACTGTCAATATAATTGGGAATGATGAAATCTCATGAATCTTCGATGGAATCAAACAGTTTGTGTTGTAATAAGGTGAATTGCTTATCTTTTTATGCAATCACCATCGTCCACTCTTTCGCTTTAGCTACTTGAACAGGGACTTTTGTATATTCCTCAAACTCTATATTCTTTGTCACATATTCCTTATAACTTACTTCTTCAAAATAGCCCATCTCTTACTGTAATGCTGGACTCTTTAAGCCCTTTTTGTATTGGTCTGTACTTAAAGATACTACTATATATTAATATATACATGGTTTTATATGAGTTCAAAAATGTATTTGAATCCTTTCAGTATATATGCCAATGATATATAATGTTATATTTCCTTACATGAACTTAGAGTTTATCGGTATGTGAAATCTTGGAGATTTTTGACATATAAGCTTCTAAGTGTGTAAAACTAAGTCCATTGAATGGATATGGCCATGGTGGCCAACTTAAATGTGTTCTAATGCCTTAGAGGAGATTAGACATTATTTATAGACTTATTGGACACTTAGAAAGCTTAACTGGAAAAGTTGATGTGCATAAGGGATTTAAATTTAATGGCCATGGTGGCTAACTTAAATGTGTTCTAATGCCTTAGAGGAGATTAGACATGATTTATAGACTTATTGGACATTTAGAAAGCTTAATTGGAAAATTTGATGTACATAAGGGATTTAAATTTATTTTTTCAATTCTTGGAAGACCAATATGTAATTTTATAAAGTTAAAGGGCTTAATTGTAATTTTTAAAAGTTCAGAGACTAAAATGAAAATAAGAGTTTTGATTATTCTCAAATTTTTGGCTGAACTGCAAATTTAGGAAAAGTTTGAAGGGTATAATGGTAATTTCATATATGCTAAGGAAGAAAAGGTAAATTCACCATGTTTGGTCAAAGAAAAGTCAATAATCTAGACCTTTCTTCTTGGTGTGTGGTCGTGCACCCCACCATTTAGCATTAAAACACTTTGTTTTAATTAAAAGAAAGGAGAAGAAAGGAGAAAAGAGGAGAAGAAGAACACTTTTGGCCATTACCCAATTTCTACCTTTTTTTTTATTCTCCAACCCAAACTAAGGTGTCCTAAGTTGATTTGGAGTCAAGGAACTCAAATCTATCATTAGATTTTGAGAAATTCTCAAAGGATTTTAAGATATCACTAAAGGAAAGTTTAGGTAAATTTTTTCTCATCCCTCTTTACGTTATGATTTTGAGTTTGGTGTTAAGATATGTTATTCTCCATGCTTGAATATGCATGAAATATGGTTTAGACTAATGAAATGAGTCATGGAGAAGTCTTCTTAAGCCAAAAACAAGATGTCCTCTCTTTGGTGAAAGTTTGTGAGAGTTTGAATATCTTTTGAAATTGATGGTTTAGATGAACTCTGTGGTCTTAATTATATATGTCTAATGTGAATTGATGATGAAAAGTGAGGAAGATGGACATTGGAAAAAGTCTTTCCAATTCATGACTTTAGGTGTTTGATAAAATGCCTAAGTGAACTTGGCTTAGAATTTAGGGATTGTAATGGTGTGCATTGGAAAGAAGCTTTCATGTTTACTTAAAGTAAACTTGAATTTTTATTTAGATTGATGAATAATGGCCTAATGTGCTTGGATAAAAATGTGCTTAATTATGCTTTGAAATGTGTAAGTATTGGACCAAAGGCAATAAATGCCTTAGAAAATGTAAAAGAAAGTGTATGTGAATAATAAGGGAAGTAATCATGTGAGAAGCTTAATGTTCAAATCCTATAGCTTAAAAATGGTGATATTGTGTTTTATACACTTCTATGATGATGTATAAATATGAGATCCATGTTTGAGTAGTAAATACATTGCATATTGTATGTATAAAGGCTCGGGAGCTGTGGATCAAGGAGCTCGTACTGAGGATTGTTGAGGTCAAGGGAGTGTACACCTTCTTTTGCGGTGAGTTGGGGAAAACATATCTCTCAAATGGGACTAGGTTAACCCAAGACATACATAATGACTTGTATATGAATTTTAAACCTAGGTAATGTATAGTAGAATTGAATCATTAATATATGCTAGTATACTCATATATTTAATAAACAAAATTGATTTGAATAACTTTGCACTTGGAATGCAAAAGATGACTTTTACTGCATGAAATAAATGTTTGGAACTTACTTATACATAATCGAGTCATGTATGCTGCATGTATGTATTCTCTATTGGCTTATAGCTATGGCAAAGCCCCATTTTATCAGTTGGACCGATAAATAAGGGCATGGTGCCTTACTTGATTTTACTACTAAATATTTGTATATGATTTTTTTGTAATTGGTGAGGTAACAAATGGCCATTCACATGCTAGGAAAAACAGAATAAGCAACCCTCGTACCTTTTAACGCTGGTACATAAAAGTCGAGTCCTCATATTGACACTTTCTATAGGACTTGAGGGTGATTGCACACCTAGAGGTCTGGTCACCGATGAGGCCATCTCCTAGGGTCATAACACTTTTGTTGACCGTAATCTGGACTAGTCACAGAGGAAAGTTGAGCCAATACCGGGAATCGGTGGGTGTGCACACTAGTTTGGCTGACTAGTGGCGACACACATAACTATTTTGGTTTATTTTGATATTTAGCTTCTGGACGAGATTTGATTTTACATATGATGCTTTTATGCTCTTGTGTACTGGAACTAGAACCTATGTTCATTGGATGAGTGGTTAATAGGCTAGGCCTATGTGGTTCTTAACTAGTATGGGTTGAGTCATAGACTAGACCAATGTGCTTTTATGTCATGTGTGTTCACTTCATAGGTGGTTATATACACGTTAGATGCGTAAAACTATTCTTAAGTTATTTAGACCTTCTTAGTGTGTACCAGGTTCTATTTCTGATATATGTTTTTTCCTACTCACTGAGCACATAGTGTACTCACCCCCTTCTTTCCAACCATGCAAGTTAATTTGGTGAGCTTGAAGTTCTGAGTGGTTCGTGCGGTGTTTTGACATTTTTTGGGCATTATCGCACATAAGTAACCTCTGTTTTGTACTTTTGTTGTATAGTGGATCACGATTTTGTTAATATGCTTTATAATTTTGTAAATTAACTCTTGACTATCTTATAGTTTGTAAATGACTTTACATATGAACTTTTTGTAGTATCATTGAGATTGCTCTTGAGTCGACTTAAAAATCTAAAAGTTGCAGTAGAGTTTTAATGTGAATATAAAAGTGCGTTTAAAACTGATTCATAGGTATTTTAATTAAGTTTTGGGATTTTTAAAATACAGTCGTTGTGCTGTCTAAATGTTTTTAAAGATATTCAATTAGCCTTGTATAGTCGGGTTAAGGGTACCCTGAGTATCCTTAGCCCGGGTATACAGCGGTAGTCATGTGCCTGATATAGTTCCGGGTTGTGACACTTACGCTTTGATATACTCATCCATTATGTCTATTTTCATGCAAGAGCTTCTTTCTTTCAAACATTTCAAGCTTTTGTTCATACTGAACTCCCCATGCTCATCAACAATCCAAAGAAGCAATTTTCCTTTATAAACATCTATCAGTGCTTTTCCATGTTCATAAAGGATCATCTAAAAATTAGTGGACAGTTCTTATCTTCTTCAAAATCTAATACGATAAAATCCACAAGAATAACGAACTTGTCCACCTTTACGATAACATCCTCCACCACGTCAAACAGTTTCTTTATAGATTGATTCACCAACTAAATAAGCATCAAAGTTGGCTTTACATCGCCGAGTCCCAATTTCCTTGAGGTCGACAAAGGCATCAGATTTATACTTACGCCTAAGTCACATAAATACTTTCCAAATTCGAACTCACCAACCACACAGGGTATTGTAAAGCTTCTTGGATCCTTCAGCTTAGAAGATATATGATTGGTGATAATAAAGCTACAGCTTTCGGTTAGTGCTACCACTTGATTCTCTTCCCAAGTATACTCCTTTGTGAATATTTCTTTAAGGAACTTTGTGTACTTGGGCATATATTCCAATGCCTACACAAAAGATAAATTAATTTGCAAATTTTTCACCTTCTCTATGAACTTTTCAAAATATGCTTCTAGATTGTTCTTTATTAAGCGTTAGGGAAATCGAATCTTAGGTGGATATGGTAGAGGGGTAACAAAAAGAGGATATTCACTCTTATCTACATCCTTCTTTTTTTTTTTTGGTCTTCTTCTAAGTGGTTCCAAATTGTTTCTCCACTAATTGCTTAAGCTCTTTCCCACTTATGAATGTGATTTCCTTGAGTTGCTCCTATATGTTTGCTTCAATATTGCTCAAGAGACTCTCCACACTTCTTATAGATAACATATTTTCCTATTGGCTTATTTGGACCTCTAAGTTATGAATAAACGAGGCATGGTTTTTAGATACTTATTCAAACTTCCCTTCCATCCTCTTCTGGTTCTCATTCATGCTTATGATCTTCCCTTCTAACCTCTTATGGGCTTCGTCCGTGCTCATAAGCTTGTCTATGCTCTTGTCTAATTTAGAGTCATTAGCATTGGAATTATTTTCTTGAAATCCAGGTGGCCTTGATTTCACAGTTAGTTACCTGCATTTTTTGACCAAGAAAATTTTGAGTGGCTCCTTAATATTTTCATAAATATTGATTCATTTAATCTACTATACTTAGTGATTAATTCCTTAAAAATGCTTAGGATACTCACTTTAGCTTATATTTGATTTTAGGTATATTTACGAAATGAAGGAGCTAAAATGACCCGAAAGCATATTCATTGAGCCATCTTCTCAATGTTCATACTCTATTAATTCATGAAGCAAGAAAAAGAAGAGGATTAAAAGAAGAAGAGACAAGATAGAGTTTGAAAGTGAAGAATAAAGCAAGGTAGAACACCCAAGGTTGTAAGTGTTAGAATAAAGTTTGTTTCCTCCTTCTCAACTAAATTATGTGTCCATGTAATTAAGTTGTTCCATATTGTCATTTTGCATTAAAAAATAATTAGCGGTAACATGATTAACATATCCACATAACTCGCATCCAAGCTAAATTGCTCTAACTAGAGTAGATGAAGAGGCTTGCAGACTAATCATAGTTATCGACCTCAGCCTGTATTGTTTTCATTGAATCTATAGCAATTACTCCCTTATAATCTTAAAAGTTTGACTGTTGTCTACTTCCATTTGATATCTAAAGATAGTTGTTGTTTGCCATCTCCTCTAGCAAGTCCTCCACTTCCTGAACCATCTTTCACATAAGAGATCCTTCAGAACTTGCATCTATGGTGTCCCTCATAAGTGGATTAGCTCTACGGTAGAATATTTGCAAGAGAAATTCCTTTGGTAGATTATAGTGTGGACATCTCCTTTGCAAGTCCTTGTAATGCTATCATATTTTGTATAGTAACTCCCCATCATTTTATTGGAAATTCAAAGTCTGCTTTATCAACCTTGCTATCTTTGATAGAGGGAAGAACTTATCTAGAAATGCACACACCAACTGCTCCTACGTCGTGATGTTTGTAGGGTTTAAAGAGTGATACCATGTCATGGCTCTATCCCTTAGTGTAAAAGGAAAATCCTCATCGTAACAGCATCTTCTGTCATTCTATTATATCGAAAAGTATCACATATTTTTATAAAATTCACCAAATAGGACTCAAGATCCTTATTAGGTAACTCATAAAATTACATATTGGTTTGCAGCATGTTCAACAATGCTGACTTGATCTCAAATGATGTTGCTTACACTAGTGGTCGAGTGATACCTTGATGTGTAGCATTAAACCCAAGTCTCATGAAATATATAAGGGTTGGTTGCTGGTCTCTTTGATTGAATTCTTCAGCCATTGTTCAAATGATCTCCTTTTGGCATCTCGGTCTTTAAATTATGCATTTTTGTCTTGTTATGTTAAGTGATGGAGTTTCTTCGATCTTGTTTGAAATTTGAGTAACTCTTGTGTTTATGCAGTCATACGGACACAAGAAAGGCAAAAAGTTCCTTAGAAAAAATGAATTTGACTAGTCCTAAACTACTTCCCCAACAATGATGCCAAAAAATTATTGAGCAAGTTTTACCTCTAATAAAACTCCCATTATTGGCAATTATACAAATTGTAAACTTGTAGTATTGAACGTGCCAATGCCATGAGGAAATATTTAAAACCAAGTGAACCTATCTTTGTCTAAGGTATTGGAATATGAATTGAATAAGAATAAATAACAAAAACTAAAGAAATCAAATGAATTAAGCAACTAACCAAATAACAATTAAGCTACCATAATTATGTAAATATGATCAAGGATAAAGTTTAGGTTTCATTCTTTCATTATTTTTCCCCTAATGATTATTGATTTAATCATATGCCAATCCTAGATTTTGGAAAGGTTTGATTACTCTCTCCCAAGACCTAACCAACTAACCCTAATCGAATTCGAAAATTCCATAATTGTAACTTCTCAATTCGCAACTCTTTTCCTAACATTTTCAATTAGTTTTGAAGTTATCTATTAAATAATTAAGTTCTCACGCACAATCTCTCTTTAAATTATAATTGATTTGTTAATCATGTGACATATTAAGTCACCAAATCTCATTGAAAAAATTAATCAAATTACTTTTGACTCACTCTCTAGATTTATTGCCAATGCATAAACATGCACTATTAACACAACACATAAATTATATTGAACCAATAAAGATTAAAGTCATAAAATAATTATGGAATAAACCCTAATATGGAAATTAGAACATCATGATCATAATAGACATCTAGAAATTTATTTATATGGAAACATTACATTCCACCAAAATTCTCCTTCATAGCATGGCTTCGCTTTCAAAATAGACTGCTTACAAAGGATAATTTGATGTTCTTGGAGATAGACCGCACATGCAGCTTATGCAATACTGAAATTGAAACTGTTGATCACCTTTTCTTTAAATGTTCTTTTATAGGTGAAATTTGGGGAAGCATTCAGAGCTGGCTCGGATTGACTCTTACCATGTCCACATTGTCCAGTGCCATAAAATGGATCCAAAAAGATTACACTAGAGCGTGTCCAATAAGCAAAGCAACGAGATTGGCACTGATTTGCATCATGTATATGGAAGACAAAGAATGCTGTCCAATTAGATTTTGCTTCTTTTACGAGCTTTGATGTAGTGTTTAAGATAAAAACTGTAATGTACAAGATCTTGTATCAACTACATTGATTACTTTTTGATTTTTTGACTGTATAAGTAACATTATTGATTGGGTTACAACCTTGGTCAGGGTATGCCTCATTAGACCATGTACATACTTTTTGACAAATATTTTTAATTTTTATCAGAAAAAAACAAAAGGGAAAGAAAGAAAAACTGTATTTGAAGCTTGATATGGAAAACTGGAAATCTAGACTTCCTTCTCAATCTTCCTTGTTTGATCTACTTTTTCAAGATGGAAGCTACCTTTTTAGAGTGTTTTCATATTCTTAAATAGTCCTAGATGGTCTTTAGGGTGTAACTAGGGTTTTTGCCCTTTTTTTGATTACAAAAATGCCCCTAACCCTAAAATAGATGGAAAAAGTCACACCTCGGAAGTCTCTGTCATGATCATGCATTTGGTGTCATGATCACGAATATGTAAAATTGCTTTATGTCATGATTGTGCATATGGAGTCACCATCATGACTCTAGGTGTTTCTCTTCTGTCATGTCCGTGATATGGGAGTCACAATCGTGGCCTTGTCCATATAGCTCCATGCGCGTCCAAATCTTTTATTCTTCACCTATCTAAGTTCCAAATCTAACAATCACATTAAACACCTCAAAAAATATATAATTAGGAATGAAAACATGATCTAAAGCACAAAAAAACTTAAAATATAAATAAACACACACATTAACATAATTCTAAGCCGATTCATGCAACAATCATCTAAAAACCATCTATAAACACACTTAAACACCTATCAAACATAGTCTAAACTACATCTATCACCTTCCTTGGCAAAGAAGTATGAGATGTCCACTATATGTGCAAACTGTTGAGAGCAAAAATGATGAGTGTATGTCTAACAACATATGAAAGGAATCTGTTTTGCCATGAGTTTATCCTAGATTTAATCTTTTTAATAGATGAATACAATCAGAGAATTTAGGCTTGGGTAGTGATATGCACCCTAAGATATCTAAAAAGGGTGGAATGCACGTTCAAACTATAATTCTACTGAACTCAACTTATTCCCTCACATTTTATGAAATGTATAAGCTACTTTTGTCAATATTGAACTTTAAACCAGACTACTCTAAAAACAATTTTAGAATTTGAACCATTATGTTAACGGAATGAGAAATTGCACCACTTAGAAGCATAAGATCATCTATATAAATCAAGTGTGTTAATCTCATTTCTCTGCACTCGTAGTGAAATTGAAAACTTCCATTACAAGATGTGAATTTGATCAGCAATCTAGATAGTCCCTCCATTGCTAGGGTGAAAAGATAGGGGATAAAAGTCCCCTTATCAAATCCCCCTTGTTTTTTTGAAAGGTTTAGTGGGGATTCCATTTACCAACACATTAAGGGATGAAGATTGAATGCATTTCATGATCCATTTCACAAACCTTGTAGATAGATCCATTCATTCAAGACAAAGTTGAATAAAACTCCAACTAATTGAATCAAATCCTATATAAAATTCTATTCTTAGTAAATAACTTTTGACTCTCTTCCCTGAGCTATTCTTCTTTTATAAGAGTAGGATGTTATCACCTATATTTCTCTCAAGAATAAAAGCCCCTTAAGCAGGGTTATAGTTTCACTCAGAACATTTTTCACCCTCTCAGCTAGGAGTTTTGCAATTACTTTGTAGATTATATTGCAACAAGATATTAGTCTGAAATCAACCATATTTTAGGGGTTCTACTTCATTCGCAGTAAACATATCTAGGTGTGATTTATCTCATGAAGCATTTTAGAAGAGGAGAAGAATTCCAATACAACTTATGAAGAGTCTACCAGTGACATCCCATATTTAAAAAAAAAACAAAGTGAGAACCCATTAGGACCAAGTGCTTTTGAAGGGTGTAAATTAATAAAACTATTCTAACTTCCTAATCTAAGAATCGGGAGACTAGAATCTTTTAGAACCTGTCTAATTGAGCAATCAAATACTTTTTCCACATTGTAACTAGGTTGAGTTGATTCATCAGATCCTATCAATTCAATGAAGAAGTTTCTTACTTATTCTTGCAACCCTTCCTAATTTGAGTGTATAATGCCCCTATTTTCAGATAATTATGCAATTTTATTCATATTCCTTTTAGAGAGTATAGAAGAATGAAAAAAGTTTTGAATTGGAGTCTCCACCCCTTAGCTAAGTAATTCCTGCTTTCTATTTTAAGATAGAATTGTGTAGTGCCAAAGCCTCTTGATACTCCTTTAACATTTGTAATTTTGTTTACCTCAAGACTGCATTAGTGTCAAATCAAAATTAGGAATCTTACCTCCCATTTAACATTTTAGGTGAATGAATTAAGCACTTTCATCAAAAGCTTGGATTCATAACATGTCTGAATTGTAGAGACAAATTACCATTCCATTCTAATGAGATTGATGATTTGAAATAATTTGCCATTTTACACCCAAAAAATTAAGGCCATTGAGTAATTAAGGTTCTTTTATTTTGGTTTCTAGAAGGCTTACTAAATAAGACTTCTTGATTTTCACAACCTCCTTTACCATTAACCTTTTAGAGGGTTATTGAGCCCTCTAGTATTCCATACTAAGACTACCATCTAGGGAAATTCCCCTTTTTTTAATTCTTACCCTTTTTTCTTACAAATCTTCTCCTAGAGTTAGCAGATTAAGCTCTGAATTCCTAATACTCACCCAAGTTCTCTGATTGCGCTTTCTATTTCTTTACTCTAGGTAATCAGGATTTTTTAAATAAACTGCTTCATTTTAACTTCATTTTCAGTAGTTTCCCCTATCTCCACTAGTTTGTGAGTGTCTTGTAGCATAATAATATCAGTTTTTCCCTCTGGTTGTATCAATTTCATCTATACTGTTGTTGTCTTCCAGTATAACAATATTAGTTGTTTTCCCTCTAATTGCATTAATTTCATCTAGATTATTATTGCCTCCCTCATGTAGTGTGTCATTATACCCAATCCCTACAATTTCTCATTGCCAACCTGTTTTAAACATGTTGCCAATAGGTAACCATTTCTTTATGGAATTACTAGGTTTCCAAGGGTAGATTATTAGGATATCTATCTTCTCTATCTCACCATTTTCCCCTTATCTAATCACTAGTAAGCTATCTAGCAACATAGAGTTCTTCTTTGTCTCTGTACATAATTTTTCTTGGCATATTCGCTCCATATTTGCAGTTTGAGAGTCCATACAAAACTCCCAAAGAGATAGTAAGAAAACTTAAACCTTCTATATTCTAAAATTTGAAAGGCAAATTATAAAGGTTCACCCACGTTGGAAATGTGTCATTTTTACCTCTATCCATCTCTATGTCAGGTTTCCATTTCTAGATGAACATTAGTTGGCCTCTAATATGCCATAGACCTTGTCTAATTATTTCATTCAAACAGCTTACATCAAAAAAATTGAACAAAATGGTTCCATCGTCTCTTAGAGTGACCTTTTTTAAGCCTTTTTTACTCCATCTCGCTCTTACCCAAACATTAACCATAGGAAAGGTTGGCCTCTTATTCCAAAAGAAGTCAATTAAGGCATAGGACCAAGCATGTGCTCTTGCCTTTATTATTTCAATAGGTGGAGAAATGACACCATCTTTCATGAAATTTCGATAATGGTTAAGAGCCCCTTTGTTATGCTAGGTGTTAAACTTGTTCCTTCAAGCTCTAGAAGGATATGAAAAATCTAAGTATTTCTTGACTTTTGCATTTTCCTTAGATCTGTTATAGTTTTCCTTTCTTCCAAACTTTGTGAGAAGTGACTCTCTAGTGAGCGTAGGAAAATCCTCTAGAGGTAAAATGTTAGAGGTGGAGGATTCTCCCTTCTTTCAAACAGTGAGCAAGGCCCTAAGATGGCCTCCCATTGCAGATAAAACCTTAGTAGCAGAGGCTATATTCATCTGGAATAATGAAGAAACAAACTAAACTAGGGAAGGATTATTCCAAAAATGGAAAGATGTAGGGGTATTACGATAAAAACAAGTAGAGAGAAGCTCGAGAGAAATAAGTTAATGAGATTGATTATATAAAATTATATAATTCTAATAAGTATCTATTTTGGAGGAAGTTTTACTTATATAAATCTCTCAATATTCTGCAAGCATACAGGTGATAACCCGTACTAATTGAGTTGTCGATCCCACAAGGAATTAGCTAAAACTAATTAAATCCTAGCTTTGTCTAAGGTTGTTAAAACATGATTCAAATGAAAATAAAAATAACTAGAAAATTAAGCAATCAAGTATAAGTTGATTGAAATTAAAATTCCAAATTAACATAAGTAAATCAAAATAGGGCACAACAACTTAACAATTGAGATATCACACAAGACAAGATCAAACAATTATGAGAAGAAGGGATTCATTCTATCATCATTTTGCTACCCTAATCACTTTTGATTCAATTGGTATCGATCCCAAATTTCTGAAGGGTTCTCAAGATCTAATCATTTAACTCTAATTAATAATCCATAATTGACTCTGAAATTTCAATTTTGCAATCTCTCAATAAATAAAAATAGCCTACGTCTTGAACTAGTTCTTAAGCGATCCATGCGATAATCGAGTCCTCACACAAGATCTTTCTTCGTATGATTATCGATTTGATATTTATATGACATATTAGGTTATTAATTCTCTTTACCCAACCTAATCATATTACTATCAATTCAATCTCTCGATTTATTATCGAAGTATGCACATTCACAAATATCTCAATACCTAAACATTTCATTGACATCAAAATCAATTAAGTCACAAGATGATTCAAGAATTAATCCCAAAATGAAGTTAGAACATCCTTAACAAAGTATTCATCATCCTCATATCCAAATCATACATCAAATGAAGTAAATAATAAGAGGAATAAGAAATAACTTGGAAAGGAATGACATGGAGTGGCTAACAGTGGCTCCTCTTCTTCTTCTTCTTCTTCTTTTCTCTCTTTCTTCTATCTTCCTTAGCTTCTTTTGATAAATGGTAAGATGGAGGCTCCATTGATTAAGGTCATTTTATGACCTTATATAGTCCTGGGGCCATTTAGGGTAAAAACTAGGTTTTACCTAAGCCAAAAAGTCTAAAAAGACCCTTCAAAAATGAAAACAGAAGGAGATCCCTGCATCTATCGGTTGTCACAATCGTGACCCTTGAAATTTGGTTCCCTTATCATGATCATAACCTAGTGTGATTATCTTCTATCATGATCGTGATAGGGGTGTCATGATCGTGACCCTGAGGGAGACCTTCTGACATGATCGTGACCTTGTTCCTTTTGTCGAAGCTTTCTCCAACTTCCTTCAATTTTCTTCATTTTAGTTCATACACTAACAAACACATCAAAATACCTAAAACACACACAATTAAAGTTCAATACCATGCTTTAAACCACAAACACTAAAAACATAAACACACAATCACATTAACATAATTCTAACCCTAAACATGCCCAAATCATCTAATCAACACCTTAAAACACACTAAAACACCTACTAAAACATAATGTAAACTACAATTATCATCTATACCTAGGCATTGAAGGTATTTGATAGATTAACAAATAATAGGGCTAACCATTTAAAACACCTCATTTAACTCCATTTAAATGCTGATTAGGACTAAAGTTATAGATTTCATATTGTTCTAGTTGATACCAATCAATATCTGTCGTACCAGCTAGAAAATAATACTAAAAAATGAAATATCATAAGATTTAAGTGTCACTTCATAGTAGCAATTTTGACTAGTACCAGTCAATGCTAGTCGATACAATAAATACTAGTTAACTATATGCCCAAATTTGTAAATACTAACAATTTGAGAATTAAATTGAAAAAATCCAACCATTATCCCAAATGAAGCAACTATATACTTACCTCAATTCTAACGATAGTTACCTAAGTCATAAAGCCCTCCTAGACATCGTTTCTCTCATTGTCGTCACTGGTCCATCTATATTGTTTCTCCATCTTTGTGGTCTTTTTTGCCACTACTTTCATCTTCTTCTATCATCATTGCCATCATCTTTGCCTGTAACACCCCATTACCCTAGAGTACGCACCGAGATGCCCGTAGGTCATTCCGATACATAACCTAAGATAAGGGAGCGCTACGTGTACTCACTACAGTACTCCACATGGCATCACATACATTTAAATAATTAAAGCTGTAACTGTAAATCACAAGATTTTTAA
>JANIIA010000002.1:55166833-55190000 GCA_027478495.1 Erythroxylum alaternifolium | reverse complement strand
ATGTGATGTATTTACGTTGATGGAACGTAAATAATAAAATAAAATAAGGATAATGAAAAGAGGTGTTGTTTGAATTTTATACATGATAAAGTTTTCATGTAAGAAAGATTAACACATTTACTACATTCATGAACGAAAACTGGATGGAGAGAAACAGTAGAACATTCAAGCACAGAGCGGGGGTAAACAGGAGGTGATGCATAGTCTGATGGGAAAAAAACAGAGTAACTTCTCTCATCCTAATTTGTTAAAGAACGTTATCCAGAAATAGCAAAATCATGCAGAACGAACTAAATGCATGTTTGAAGAGGCAAATCTGGATTATCTTCTACATACACTTTTATAATAATTAGATATGCTTAACAACTGGGGAAGAATGTACCTGATAAGTGCTGAAGTAGAATGTACCTATGACTTGTGTGTTGTCAATGGATAGACTGTGGTTCTCGATGGGTCGAATGCTCTCCTCTGGCAAAGCCACCATTCATGCCACCGTCTAAGGAATTATGCAGATGGATGGTCTTTGGAAACATGCTGCTTTTCCTACATCTGATCTACCCGAGGGATTTCATCGATGGAAGGACACGTGTCCTTGCTTGGCTTTCACTTCAAGGCTTACCCAAGGATAAGTTGTGATTTGTGTATAAATCTTATTATCAATTAATATTAAGCTTTATCAAAAAGTGACGTACTAAAAGAAAGACGACAAAACAACTAAATAAACTCAAAAAGCAAAGGTCCTTTCAGGTGAGACCACGAGCTCCGAGTCCCTAAAACAAAACCAGCCACCATGCACGCACCGGGCCACCATGAGTCCTTTCCTTATAACTCTGATGTGACCCACTCTAACTCGACACATCTCTCAAATTAACTTCTCTCCTTTTCTAACACATTATTGGGTACTTACGCACGTGCCACTTGCAGTCCCGTGCCAAGCGTGGCTTACTACAGATTCTTGAGGGGTTCACGTTTTGACATATTTGACTATTCTTTTCACTGCAATCCCACTCTGTACTGTCAAGAAAAGTACGACAGCGCTACGACTTGATGGCATTCGAGAACTGATTTCGTCCGTCGATGAAGGGTATAATCCCGATAAGCAATTTTCACTTTGTTGCCTTGCTTACAGCCTAAAATGCCCGACGCTGGAAACTGATACGTCAGTTTTGATTCCATCCTTCTTCTTTTATTTATTAATTTTTCATATATTTATTTATGCCACGAGGCCGAATTGATGTGAATTGACACGTAGAAATTAAATTTTGATGGGACCATGAAAAGAAGGACGTTTATGCATTTGAAAAATGTCAAAGAAGATCTGTAATTTAGTAAAATTTTAATTAATTCATAAATTACCAATAATTAAAAATAAATATTTAAAATTTAAGAAAATTTTGAAGTTTAAATCTTTTAAATTAAAAATATCCTCTCTTAAACATAACTTTAGTGATTTGATTGTATAAAAAATATACTTAAATCGTCAGTCACGTGTGCGCCCCGTAAATTACAAGGAGGGATGAACTCCAAGGAGGACCACAGACACAGATGCCTCTCTCGTGTTGCTAATTTATTTTCGGGAAAAGAAAAGCAAAGAAGGAAAAAGGGAAATCAATGCGGGGTGGGACGGTCAACAGTGGGACGGAGGGATTTATATATTATATTTACGATCATAGTATTGTCAATTGTGGACCGCTCTCTGAAGTTAAATCTGAAGTTGCTCAGTGAGTACTGAGTGGACCTCCCTGGTCCTTGCACTGTACTGCACCCCTGACATAGCCCAACAGTGCCCACCCACCTGTCTGCTTCTCCCCCCCGTTTCGAGAACAGACCTTCAATGAATGGACTAGATATTTTGAAACAAAGAAGAGCGCTGTGGGAAGAGAAGATTTGTTCTGCCCCGGTTCTCCACACACCTTACAGATTCCTCATCAGTACAGATTTGCCTGGTCTTCCAAATCCTATCATGATTCTTCAAGGGGCCTTGGTTTATTAGTTATAAACATCTTTTGTCTCTTTGATTATTCTTGTTTAAATATTTAGTATGGATAATTGAATTTTTATTTTTTTCAAATTTAGTAAAAAATTTGTTTGTTTAATTTTTCAGCTTCTGTTTTTAATTTTTAGTTTCTTTCAGTTTCTGTTTTTAATAACAAATTTTTATTTTTATTTAAAAGAAAAACAAAAACTGAAAACTACAATAAAAAATAAAAGTAGAATCAAACAGCCCCTTAATTTATGAAAACTCACTGTATCATTTCATACTAAATTATAAACGTATTAGTTTAATTTTTTAGGCAGATTACTAAGTATTATTATAATCAAAGTTTCTTTCCTCTTTAATCTTACATGTTATATACTTATCGCATACATAAGGTGTTACGGTCTAATTGTTCCACATTAATAATAAGAAGAGTTGATGTAAAGTTTATAGGTTAATAAATTCTCTCACTAACTTTTGATATTAGACTCTCCCATAAGACTCGTAATAATTGATATTAAAGTTAACACTACTCTCCCTAATCTTAGGGTTATAGTTGGTGGTGGCATTGTAATATTCGTTAAAGGCTAAAAAAGGTTTAGAGTACAATTAACTTGCGGGTGCTTGGATTGTAGAAAATGATAAAATATTACGGTTTAATTATCTCACGTTAATGATAGAAAGGATTGATGTAAAGTTTATAAACTTTTAGGTCTTTTAAGGTAGCTTTTAAGATTGGACTTGAAGTGAACATTTGTTAATTATGTGCTCAGGTTTATGATAGAAGTCTAGCAGTTTTTCTATTTCTTTTATTTATTAGTAAATTACAAGGATATAACGCATGAAAAAGAAATACAAGGACTGTAAAACTTTAAATTTATTCGTATCGCTAACCTTCGATACATGAAATGGCTGTGCTAACTGCACTTTATAATTCATACAAAAAATATTTGGCTTGATCTTCTCATCCTTTCAAGAGGCTCAGCCTAATCAAGTCAGAAAAGAGAGGCTCTGATGTTTATATATCTGATGAAACTAGAGGCCAAAGCTGCCTCAGATCACATCAAATGACTGTAAAGCTAAAGGGCGAGATCCCACGAACATGTTCATTGATTAGGTTTATTTGTTTACTGCCAGTAACTTGAAGGCCTGGCTGCCACACAACACAATAAGCACAAGCGGACAAGGATCTGAGACACAGTACACTCCAAGCCTGGCGTGGTTAAAATAAGCTGAGAGCCTGAGAAAGTCAAATTTCACCTGCTAAAGCCAGCGTCACCTTTTTCCGCTCGGCTCTGTTCTGTACACGAAAAAACAAAGAAAGAAAAGATCCAAATTCCAAGACTCTTCCTTTCTCGCTCCACACTGCTCTTGCTCTCTTCTATGCTTACCTTTTCTTAAACTAAAGATAGCCCACATGCTCCCTCTCCCTTTGCGTCTCTCCTTTTCCATGCCTTGAAAAAAAGAAAACAAAAGTCTAAGCGTTTTTTCTATGTACCAGTCATTCTAAGCCTTGATTCCGGAGTTTAAAAAAAAACAAAGCCTTGAACAGCGGACCTTTAGATAACACACCAAAGCTCTTCATCCTTCACTTTCTCTCTCATGAACAAAGTAATGATAGTGAAAGCGAAGTTGACGAGATAGAGATTTGTAGAGTTCAAAAATGGTTTCACAGGATGGTGGCATTAGCCCTTGGCCACCAGTAGGAGCTCCGGTACTGTTAAATGTGCAAAGAGAAGAACAACTTAGACACTTCGACAACTCTGTGAATGCTGTGTCTTTTGGATTTGTAGCTACTGCCATTCTCATCTCCATGTTCCTCGTTATGGCTATCTTTGAAAGATTCATCGGACCATCCTCCGGTAGGAACCATGGCGACCTCGAGTCACAGATGGGTTTCAATGCCAAGCTGGGTCATCCATCTCCAAACGTGAGTGAGCTTGTATCTTTTCCCATTTCCGTATACAGTTTCAATTACTGAGTCTTTACTCAAATTTTCCTTTTTAGCTTGGTCATGTGATGTCTGCTTTCGAATGATCAAAAGGTTTTTAGACTTCTTTTGTTGCGTTAAATGCGGCTTGGAATTCTTGTGTTTTTGTTTCTCTTGAGTCTGCTTTCTATTCAGTTTGGTGGTTATTTTGATTTTAGCAAAATTTAATGAGTGTTTGCCTGACAGGAACTGTAATTGTTCTTCTGGTTCTGATTAATTTATAGTTATCTTGTCAGCGTTTGGTATGTTTGTGTCAATAGATTCGCATGATTTTGCTGCGCTTCAATAATTAGACAATATAAACCAGTTCATTGATTTTAGTTCTGCTTTGCACTCTTTTTCCTTCTAATTTTACTTCAGTTTTCATGTCGTCTGAGATTTTGTAATTTCCACTAAAAAGCTGATATTTCTCATTATATCTTTATCGGCATGTAATCAGGTGGTTAACTGTATCTAATCTTCAATTTCGATCCACTCTTCTTCTTTTCCTTTTTCTTCTTCCTTTATCTTCGACTTTGGCCTGGAACGCCTACAACTTTCATTGAATGCTGAGTCTTGCCTTCTTCAGCAATGTTAAAAGGACTTCATATCCTAAAGCCTTAAAACTTACTTTAAGACTGTTTCCATGATCTATGAATGATGCTTTTGTAACCCTAAAGTTGCGACATGAAACTCAGGTCAATAAAGACTGCTTCTCTTATCCAGTCAAAAATTCAACATTTAGGAACTGTCCTGTCTCCTTATTAAAGCTTTGGGTCAATGGCCCATTCCAAGAAGTTGTCTAGTAATCGAATGGATGGTTCCAAGCCTAATAGTCACTGGATTAGATGCTCAGTCCCAACATTGTACATCAGTACACGTTGGCCATCAGGCTCAAGTGGAACTAGCTTTTGCATGGCCAGTGTGACAGGCCATGGTCGGATATATGTCTTTTTGCAAACAAGCATGGTTTAGCATCTTCTTATCTCATTCAGATTTCAATTGTGCCTTTAATGTACGTAGAATAATGGGTTTGTATGCTAAAATGTTGGTAGATAAACCAGGGAGATTAAGTTGGTACATGTTTTTTGGAGTATCCTATTCCTATGATGGGTCCTGTGTGATGCATCACGTCTATGGTCTACCATGTGCCATATTGTTCCTGAAACACAAATGGCCCACCTTCTGATCCTACCGTATTGTTCACTTTTGATGACTAACTCGGATGTGGGATAGCACAACAGTGAAGTTGTCTTAACTTTATTAAGTGATCAAGTGCTTTTAATTGTAAAACTGCACGACTCGATACTGAGAAAATAGTATAGAATCATGGAAATTTTTAGTCATTTTGAGTCATTCATCTTCTAAAGAATGTCCAAAGGAGCTATCCCCGAAGTTGTGAACCATTTCAAGCTTTTCCGGTGGAATGCCTGATGTATATAGGATGTTTTTGAAGTGTTTTCAGATTTGCAGATCAGGGAACGATGTGTTTTTGGGGGTCCAGGGCTATAGGTTAATAGTTAGTCTTTTTTGGAAGCCAATCACCATGAAATGCATTGGCTCTACGACATGCACGATCTTTCAACTGACGTGACATGAAGTGAGACTGACTGCGATTCTAATCAGGAAAAGCATAGAGAAACATACATCTAGAGCAAGTGTCCGTATTGTGCATTTCCTTGGTACCTAAGAAACAGCTTACCAGCTTACCTGTTACCATATTTATAAATGTAGTTTCTAGACCTTGATTCGCAAGCCTAGCTGTTTTGTGGGTAGGACGTTGCCAGTGTTTCTATATTTAATGCCAAAGTTTGGAGGCATTCTTGGTCACCGTAATGAAAAGCACAAATTCAACTACACATGTCAGTTGTGGGGTTAAGCTATTAGTAGAAGTAATGTGGTATACTGAAAGAAATAAAGTTTCTCACTTGAAGCACTTCCATGTGCTTGAATTATGGGAGCATCGAATATCGTTTGTAACGTTTGTTTAATGTATTTGCTTCTTAATCTGGTGACTGCAAGTCTACAACAGTCCAAGTAAACTGTACTGATGAACTGA
Source organism: Erythroxylum alaternifolium (assembly GCA_027478495.1). NCBI lineage: Eukaryota > Viridiplantae > Streptophyta > Magnoliopsida > Malpighiales > Erythroxylaceae > Erythroxylum > Erythroxylum alaternifolium. The sequence goes on along the minus strand of JANIIA010000002.1, from coordinate 55,183,994 downwards.
TCATAAGTCACACATTTATGCATGATTTAGTCTAAAGAAAAGATGATGAATGTGAATGAAATAGTGAAACACCAATTAGTGACTGGCGTTAAAACTCTTTTTCTCTTTCAGTTAATATCTCATGACTTGCCAGGTTTCAGTGGATTAAAGTCCCACTTTATATCTGCCATTTGACACTTCACACGGTCTCGTCTACATGCAATATAAAAAATGCAAACCATCGTGTTATTCCAGAAAAAATGATATTGAGGTCTTCATTGGATAGAATCATATTTCATTTTTTCAGAACACAGCTTTATAATCAAGAATGAGATTGGACTCCTCATTTTGAATGAACTTCACTACCATTTTCCATATATTTTATATTAGTTGGCATGTTCTTGATGAGATAAACTGAATAGCAGACTTCCCAATTCATCTCTTAATAGTTATTATACTGGCACTTATATTCTGGCAAATTCAACCTGTCACATGATGCTTTATCCACTTAATTTGTGAAGTCTTAACATATAGATTTGGTTTTCTCTTCATTGAAATGTCCAGATGACAGTCTATGCAAATGGAGTTTCAGTATTGATGCCTGGAGATAACATTCCAACCTTCATAGCACACCCAGCCCCCGTTCCTCTAGCACCGGGAAGTGCTTCTGGCGAGGTTCCACCTTGAACTCTGAAACAGTCCCAAGCTCCAGCTCCGACTGAATGCAAAACATGTAAAAATAAAACATTTGACTAAAACAAGGACAAGCAGGAGCTTGAGGAATGTGATGGAAGAGCATGTCTTGCTTAAAGCTCTTTCTGCCAGTGTACATACGCCATTAGTTCTTTTGATGGGTGAACCAGCACTGGCTTCTACCCAAGATTTATATTTTTCTAGATAGGATTTGGTCCTTGGAAGATGGATTGTTTTGCCCATCAAATTTGAGGAATGTAATTAGTGTTGAGTGTGGGGAGTAGTTTTAATTACATCTCGAGGCAGTTTAATGAGAAGGGTTCCAATTTTACTTCTCATCTCCATCATCCTGGGCCTGTAAACAAGTCTGCCAACTTACAGGTTTTATGATCTAAATATGTGACAGCTCCCATTAACTCTTTAACGGGACCTAAACGCCTTATAACATTTTTAATTTATATTCGTCACTTATCTAATATAAGAATTAAGAATATTACTAATACAGGAAGTAGTATCAACATAATCATCATAAATGCTTTCAATAAAGTAAATCATAGATCTTCCCATCTTTTAAGGAAATCATTCAAACCCTAGCAACACCTATGATGTTAATTGATGCATATTAATGACCTAAACTATTATAGGCTCTCCTATATCCTTTCTAAGCTCTTGCTAGCCATTTTTCTTCCCATTCAACACCTTGGAACTTGGAATAAGTAAATAAAAACCCTCTTTAATCTAGATTGAATTCTTTCGAAGAAATCATTTAATCCAGAGATCAATATTGGATTTTCATATCCATTAACCGATCATACTATCCACCGTTTTATCTACACCACCTCACGTTCACCTTAATTTGGTAAAATATATCCAAACTACTTTTCTAGAGATTCACTTCAGAGAAAGATGAAACATTCAAGTGAGACATGTGGGTTTTCAAGGGATTCATGACCACCGTTACTTTCCGTATTCATGCCGTTGTCACCATTCTTCGCTGGATCCTTTATCACCCTACCCGGAGATGGTTTCGTCCTCATTGTCACTGCAGATCTATCAACGGCCGGCGACCTGGACGTCCTTCCGGAGCTCTCTCCCGCGCTTTTCCTATTCGGGTTCGACCTTAACCCTCTCCTTTCTGCCACTTTCCTACTCTGCACCAGCCCAGCATTGTTTCTTTTTACCGGCGAGCAGTCAACTCTCCGGGTCGGTGAGTTACGGACAAGACCATCTTTTCTAGTACCTATCTTGTCGCCGGAAAAAGTCTTGTTTCTCGAATGCGATTTCGGCGCCGAAGATCCCACTACTCTGTGCTTCACTTCTTCAACGTCGTCGTCGGTTTTGGTGTTGTTGATAGTGCTCTCACTCAAGCTGACGCTGCATACTTCTGATACTTGCTCTGAGATCTCATCATCCTCTTGACACAGCTGCACATCATTCTTGCACATAGCTCTTTCTTTGGTGTTCTGATCAAGGACTGGTACGTGCGCTTCAACATTGATTTCGTTCTTGTACTCTTCTAAATTGTTGATCTTGATGAGTTGTTGTTGTAATGGTGGTTTGCGGTTGGGAGTCTCAGCTAGTACTTCTTTCACGGTTTCTTCTCCCAGCGACGATGGAGGTGGAGCTCTGTTCTCAAGAGTTGATCTGGGATTCAAAGAATTAGATCCCGCGTTGTCAAATTCTGAAGCTTTATTGACACTTACACAGCAACCCATTTTAGGTTCCAAGTTCGGAAATAAAATGGTAATAGAGTCAAAAGTGATTAGTAACAAGCACTCCCCTTTGGTTGATCAGGTAGGAAACATGGAGTTTTTTTTGGAGGAAATGGGGTTCAGGTCCTTCAGGATTGAAGAGAATAGAGGAGAAAAAGAGAGAAAGTTGAGAATAACTGTGAAGAAGTAACCTACCCTACGCAGTTGGGGGACGGGACGGGGAGCTGTAGCCCTGGTCGAGCATTTATTTGAAGGACGGATGCATCATATGGCAGTCGTCACTAATTTTCTTTATATGGTTTACGGCCTCTTCTGGTTATGTTCTACATATTTTCATTATTGGAAATATCACTAAACTACTACAAGAGACACAGATAGGCTTGGCTTGCATGTAAATACGGTCAATGAATCTCGGATTTTGTTTTATGTTTTTATTTGTTTCTCTTGAGTTGGGTGGGATCACATGGACATGGGTTGTGTTGTATGATACTATTCTCACCTACTACAGTACCGTAAAAGTGAACAAAACGGTGAAAGGAAAACTCACATATGTTAGCAAGCAAACATAGGATTAGGAGTTAGGACTCTGGCCGCGGTGTATGTAAAACATAACTTAGTGAGATACTGACCCCCAACTTCACATCACATTCTTTGAATCCCAGACATAGTCTTATCATGTTTCTAAGCACGAATGAATCATCACATATACCAAGTACAACAGCAGATTCCATTCCACCTAAATTCAACACATGGTTGGATTCTTTCATTTCATGTATATTATTCTATGTCCGTCAGCACCATTAAAACAGCACTAATAAAACAAATGGGGATGCAAAATAGATATATAGCATAAGACCCGGCCTGGCCCAATCGTCTTGCGGTAAACTTTTCAATTCTATGAATGGATTGCTATTTTAGAACATTTCTTTAGTGCAAGCCTAGCCTCTACCATCCCTACTAATACTGGGATCTGATCACTTGTTCTCGTTACTTTATTATATAAAAATCTATTCATTTAATAAATGAAGCTTACAAAAATTGGACAGTTGGGATTGTACCAAAATAGAGGACACATCACAATTCGAAACAGGAGATCTCACATCACCAATACGAGTCTCTCCCACGCAATCGGTTTAGAGCTAATATTAGAAATAAAAATAAAACAGAAACTTCAATGTTCTTAACTTTAAGATATGATTGGTTGAACGTAAGGTTTTAAACAGAATGGAATGCAAATAGATATAATGTTAGAAAATTGTTGTTTAGGGGAAAAGAAAAAGTTCATAATGTAATATAATAAAATATTGTTTGGAAGAAAGGTATATAATATAATATAGTGAAAAGTTGTATATCATTTTAGATTCCATTCATAACTCCCTAAATCAAAGGTTTCTCATTTTTACTGTTTATGACGAAATAAGATGTGATAGGAAACTTTCTTCTTTCATCTCATTACATTTCATTATATTATAAACTCTCCTTTTAAACAATGAAATAATATTATATTACATTTCATTCCATTAATAAACCCCTTATTAAACATAGCTTAATTCTATCATCTGCGTATCTTTATTTTTGATAATTAAATTATTCATTTTACAAAAAAAGACATTCCATTATGCTTATGTTTGAATATCTGAAATGTTATTGGGATGAGATTTAGAAAGTCAAATTCCCTTATAATGACCTATAGTAAAGAAATGAAAAACTTAAAACTTAAAACTTAAAACCCTTATAAGGGTAAGTTTGGTAAGTAGGAATGAAGAGTTGGAAATGAGTATGTAACTCACATTCTTTAAATTTTTTCCTTTGGTCATTAGTAACGAATATGATAAGGATTGACAAATTTAGAATGAATTTTAAATAATTCTGAATTTTTATTCTTAAGGTAGATCTGGGTATAAACTAGAATTAGATATAATATATAACAAATAATAGTCTTGGGCAAAAAATTGGATATTTCTTTCGTATTCATTCAATATAGCTTTTTTTGTTTCTTTTTTTGTGTTTCGTTTCACCTGAAACTCTCTATTTAATGATTTTATATTATAAAATAAGTTCATTATGATATTTTTAATTTTATTCTTATAATAAAATTCATAAACAATTATTTAAAATTAATAATTTATTTAATCATTACAAATAATTTTAATTATTTATTTATTAAATACAAAATTTTTATTTATTACTAATAATAGAAAATATTTTAATTATTTATTTACAAAACCAATCACGTAATAATTAAACATAATTAAAAAATTTTCATTACCATTATTAATATTTGACACTAAACACTGGTATAACTATTAACTTTTATAATCTTATTTCTTTTGTTTGTTTACCAAACACACATAATCAATAATTTCATTCCTATTTTGATTTTCACTTTTCATTTTTATTAACATTTTTTATTCCGATTCATTCATTGCTAGTTACAAAATGAGAACTAAAAGAAATCACTTTAAAAGGGATATATACAACTTAAAATATTGAAAATAACAAAGAAAAATATTATTTCTTTATCTAAGAAATAATAAAAAAGAAAGATGAATCAAAAAAAAAGTGCCTAATAAAATAAATGAGTGGTGAAATTTTAAGATATAATTCTTTTGCAGTAAATTCATTTATCATATTTTTTTTTCTACTTCAATCCGTACGCTTTAATTTCCCTTGTTGAGGTTGTCATATTACATTAAAGAGGGGTTATGCTTATATTTTCCAACCATCTAATATTATCACCATACGCTAATATTCTAAAAAAATCTAATGGAAGTTTAAATTGACATATATATGAAAACATGGTAAATTATTAAAAAAAGTAACAAAATATTATTTTTCTTGAAATTCTTAAAGAACATACTTAATTTAATTAAGTACAAAATTCATATATAACTTTTAAAAAATAAAACTACAATAAAACAATAATAATACTTAATAAAAATTCCGATGATACGTAAAATTTGAAGAGATCTAATGATAAGCAACTTTACTCCTAATTAGTAAAGAGATTGTTTTTAACAAATAGAACTAAAATAAGAAAGTACTACATATAAATAAGAATATTATGAAATATGTAATCTCTAAAAACATTGGTTATTTATGAATTGTAATGATATGTTTATAAGAGTGCAAATATATAATTCAATAAATGACTAAAGGATCAAATAAAACTAGGTAATGAACTCCCATCGCTCAGTCATAAATTGGCAGCGATACATGTTATTGTCTCATTCATTATATTTAGCTACCCAATCCGCTGGAGTATGACAAGGTACATATACCAACCTCGCAATATGCTGTCATTCTTTAATTACGTCACGACCACACCAGAAAGATGTATCCTGTCCAGATTCTTAAACTTGGCAGACGCCAGCTATCATTTCAATTCAATTAGATTAACAGCTATCATTTCAAACTAAGTAAAGGAAAAGAAAAGGGTTAGTTGCCACCATGCAGCATGTACGTAATATTTTTTTAATGTAATCAATTCCTTAGGCTTACGTGAATTAACTGGTTCTATTAATTGGTGCTATTTGTCCAAATTCCTATTCATTATACCGTCCATCTAACGGGTGCCAGCTGATTTTGGCTTTTTTCTCCTAACTTTCGTGCATGAAGATGTGCCCTTTTCTCCAACTTTTTGTTACTACTTGCTTGTTTTAATAATGGGAATGGGCTAGTGATTACTTGTTAAGAGAAATCTCATAAAATGGACATACACACAGAAGAACGTAATAGATTAATTGCATGTCCTATAATGCATCTTTCATGTTATCATAGTTCCTATCCAACTTCCAAATTTAGGAAGTTCAAAATTTTGTACTAATTACATTATGTTTTTACTAAATTAGAAAATAACTTATGTCATTAAGTAACTTTGATAGAGATGGTTATGTTGCTTCGACAATTTATCTACAAATTCTTTTGGCTTGTCCCTAGATATTTATTAAGATAAATAACCGTTATAAGAATTATACAAATATACCTTTACTAGACAACCCCAAACTTTAAGATGAGTTAGATTACGTTTCTAACATTTTTACAACTCAAAAGGTGTTTTCTTATTGATTTTCTTAGAACTTTGTTTAAAACGTACAAAGCATTCTTGGTTCCCTCACTCTAAAGGCAACATGGAAGGTTAATCATCCTTTGCAAGCTACTCATCATTGTTTTTAAGCTACAATTTTGCCATGCAATCACACCATTGTGTTTAATTAGGAGTACTTAGTATAAGAAACTTGATGTTTGTTACAATACTCAATTTCATGATTAGGCTTAAAATTTTGATTGATTTTTACAATTAGTTCTCAATTTCAATCCTAAAGATCTTAAATATATCAAGAACTTCAACTTTTTATTAATCAAAAACAAATATCCATATTAAGAATAATCACTAGTAGAAGTTAAAAAAAGAACTATAGATGGTTTTTATTAATTAATAATAAATATTCGTATCAAGAATAATAACAGTAAAACAATATATGGAACTATAGATAGTGGGTGAATAAGGATCACATATGCAAGTATGAATAATTTTAAAAATTAGAACTACAGGTCGACCTTTTTTTTCCTTAACTTAGTCAATATGCTTATGCAACAAATAATACTAGTCTTTAGTTCACTAAAATTAAGAGTTCAGATAATAATTTTGACTCATATTAATCAGTTATCTCCTTTATATGAATTTTTACATTGTGGAAATAACACGATTAGAATTTTTACTATTTAGCTACCAACAACTTGATTTAGCTTTGGCAATATTAGATTTATTAATGACAAAAGTCAAAGAGTTACTTGATAGTTTATATTTTCTTTCTAGGTTTTATACTTTATACAATCTTTTTTATGACCTTTCTTATTACAAAAGAAGTACCTCATATTTTTTATGACGGCCCTAATATTTCTTACACCACTCGTTTGACCTTATTCTTTAAATGGAAGATTCCTATGAGCCTTACATTTGGTTTTTTGGTTTTGGTTTTGTGTTTTAGTAAGTTTCTTATGTTGTATTATTAGTTTTTGTTCCTCTACTACATAATGGGTAACGAGGGAACTAATGACCTGTGCTTCATCTTATGATTTAGAGGTAGTAGTAAGGATACCAAACTCTCATGGAAGTGTATTAAGAGCTTAGTGAACAATATAAGCATCAAGAATGACTATATTTAAAGCTTTGAATTTGCTCTATTAATATATTTTCTCACTTTCCTAAATCTAGAAGATCTCATAGATTATAATTCTTTCAAAATAGTTTCATTCTTAGCATTGAAAAAAGCTATATACCTTTGAGAAACATTGTTAAGAAAGTCCTTTACTATATTTTTTTCAAGTATTCCATTAAGCATATGGACAAATATGAATCTTTTCATGGTCAAAATGCACATTCTGTTCAAATTTTCCTAAGTTGTATAAGCTGCTTTGTCATCTTCTGTACTAATAATTGTGGGAATGGAGGAATTTTCCTTGACCATATGGTTGTGTTAACATTTCCAAAGTGTATTTAACTTCTTAAAATTGAAAATAGTTAATATATCAATAAAAATGATAAATAAATATACAATAAAAATGTTTCCAAGAATGACACACCATTATTATGTTTAAATGTGAGCAAATCATTATTTTATGACACACCATTATATATATTTAGATGTTAACACGAGAGGATAGTCAGCAGCCATTGGAAGGTGAGAAATCTAACGTAGGAAATTGAAGTAATGTACACAAACCGCAATGATGCAAGGAACGAAACGTTTGTATTTTAAAATAAAAACGAAAACACAATCTATATATATATATATATTAAAAAGTGGCAGCAGTTAGTTTTCCCCTGTCATCCACCTTAAAAAGCCAAATGTTGAAGATATCATATTGTAAAAGACAAAAGTTTGTTATGTGATGAGAATCTGAATAGACACGCCGTATTTGTTCTTTTTATAATATCCTTTCATTAGTTTTTGATATTATTATCCAACTTCAACACTACGTTTTAATTTCTCTGAATCATAAAATCTGAAAAGGTCCCATGGTATGTACCGTAAAATGCTTATTATTAGTTTATAAAATCTGATTTTGTAATATAAAATAATTTTATTTTTAAAAAATAAAAAACAAAATAATGTAATTCATGAGTTGGCGACCAAACGAAGTGTCTGAATTGCTTTAAATTTGCCATGTGACCACAAAAGAAAGAATATAATCATATAATTGCCAAAAGCAAGCATGTAACAGTACAGTCATTTCTCACATTATTTTATCATTTGAAATTGGAACAAACCACAAAACAAAAGACTAACGTACCATGAACTGTAACCCTATCCAAGGTTTTTTGCTTCTTCGACGTGCATCCTATCCACATTTGGCCATGAACGTCCAACCGTTTGATAGGAAATCGGACGGCCTGTACAAACCCCATTTTTACGATATAGTTCTTACGATACAGAGGCGCTTGTCCGTACGCTAATCTTCAAAAGGTGTGCACACGAGAACAGAGTCAACAGACCGGACTCACTTTTCCATAATACCCGTTAGCTTTGGTTCCTTTTCTCTAAGTTACTCATTTTCTTTCTTGACACAGACACACACACTTGAAAGCCGCGCTTGGCCTGTTCTGTCTCTCTATGTATTCGTTCTTTTACTTCCCATATTTCTCTCTGTGATCCTTGGAAAGCTGTCTGCATTAGCTTTTCTCTGCTCTTTTGCATATCTCTGCTAGTGTATATACACCAAAGCTGTTGGCTTTGGCTGTCTTCGTATATTATGTGAGAGTGTATTCGCGAGAAGGAGAGGAAAAACATTGAAATTTTGGATCTTTGGAAGGTTATAACGGTAACAATGGAGTGTGTTAAGTGGATGGCATGCTCTAGGTTGATCCTCGTGGTGGCGGCCGTGGTTGTGGCTTTCAGGGCTTCGCTTTCACTTGCTACCACTGACCCTCTTGATGGTAAAGTCTTCTTTTCGTATTTGACAGAAGCTTGTGAGTAGACCTTTTGGCAGGTTTTTCTGGTGTATGACTGCGTTTGTGCTGACTGTGATTTGAATTTTGTTTTGGCTTTTACTTGGGATGTTTTAAGATTGCTTTTTGATAGCCATTGGCTGCTGTGACAGTGATAATTTGAGTTTCATATTTATGATATTAATGTGCTATTTTGATCTCTTCAGTTGCGGCAATGAATACCTTGTACTTGTCCCTGAATTTCCCGCCCTTAAGTAGGTGGGTGCCTGCTGGGGGAGACCCTTGTGGCGAACAATGGCAGGGCGTCACTTGCGTCTTCTCAAACATAACAGAGTTGTATGTGTTGCCTTCTTTCTTTACTTTGATTTGTTTGGTTTCATTCATAAACTTCTCTCACTAAAGTTCCCACCTATGCAGAAACTTAAATGGCTTGAATTTGGGAGGAACTTTGGCAGCTGCCTTGCCGCTCTTCAATTCTGTTTTTAAGATGTGAGTGAGAAATTATTTCACTGATCATTGAGCTCCTGGCGGTGAATTTATAGTATTTAGTTTGGTTAGAGTATTTGCATCTGTTTGTGGGTTAAAAAATGTTCCAGATTTGAGAATTATTAGGTATAACAGACATTTAATATATGATTATTATCTACTGAGCGGCCTTTGCATAATCAATTTCTCTGTTACTGACAAGTGTTTCCCTTTGGCCACCAATGTTTTCATAGATGTGATATTATTAACGATTTTATCCCATACTTGGAAAGGATGTCTTGGTCAATGATCAAAATCATTCATCACGAATTTGAAGATTGAGCTTTTGTGTCATTTGAAGAGTTTCCAATACTAGCAAGTATATTTGCACAATCTTTGTGATCACGGATGGATGCTTATACATTTTCATCCCTGCGGCTTGTTATCAATATTTTGCTATTTTTCAATGCAGAGATCTGAGCAACAATCATATTAGTGGGGGTATTCCAACCTACTTGCCACCGACTTTGACAACCCTGTATGTGTACTTCAACTGGTTGCATATATAATTTATCTTATTAAACCTAATTACTCTTGTCATTTATGTTAATTTTATGTTCATAAATGCTTTTTTACTGAAGTAGGATTTGTGTCTTCTGTCCTCCCTATTGTCAGATCTCTTGCTTTTAATCAGTTCAACGGAAGCATTCCAGATGCCTTATTATCATCATTAAGTCAGTTGTCTTACTTGTAAGTTTAAAAAAAGGATGGTTTCAGTTCAGTTAGATTAAGTTGTAATTTTTGCCTTTCTATCTCATGTTCTTTTCTTCTTTCTTTATTTAAATATGGCTTGTTATTTGCCCCAGGGCAGTGAACAATAATCTTCTGGGTGGAGGCATACCAGATTCATTTCAACAAATGAGGAGTTTACAAAGCTTGTATGCACCTCAAGTTAATTACATTATAAATATATATAGGTTTTATTAGAATCTGAATATCTAATAACTCCATACCATGGAAGGGATCTGTCTGGAAACAATTTGAGCAGTCAGCTGCCCCCTTCAATGAGAAACTTGTCATCTCTTATCTCATTGTGAGCATCTCAGCTGCGTTCCTGCTACCATTTCATCATGGTTGTGATAATCCTCTAATTTATATGTAAATTTTGCACTGCAGGCAGTTGCAAAACAATAAGCTTACAGGAACCCTTGACGTTTTGGAAGATCTGCCCCTTCAGAATCTGTACTTACCTTATAACCCTTATTTACATTAAAGTTTTTCTTATTAACATTATTCATGTACTATGGTTACTAGTTTCATGATTATCCATTTTTTTCTGTTCATAGGAATGTAGAGAGCAATCTGTTTTCTGGGCCCATCCCTGCCAAGCTGCTGACTATTCCAAATTTCAGGTGAGCTACAAACACCACTTTTTGTCTGGCTTTTATGGGTTTGATATGAATCGCAGAATTAGTGATAGATTACTTTGATTACTGGGAGATAAAATCAGTGATATTAAGGTATTTTTCTAGAGTGATATTAAGGTATTTTTCTAGAGAACAAGCGGACATAATAACCCTATTCACATAACATGGTTTGAACAATGGATGGACTTCAATAGTGGTTCTACTAAAAGATTTTCATTTGTATGAATCATTTGATTGTGAGATTTTAGGTTTTTCTATTTGGTACTTCTCGTTTGTACTTCCCTTGGAAATGAACGGCCTTTTTTCTTTTGTGCAGAAAAGATGGAAATCCATTTAACACAACCATCATTTATTCTCCTCCCCTTTCATCTCCTCCCCTTTCATCTCCTCCGTTTCTAGCTCCATCACCTGTGCATTCTTCTGTAATTGGATTTGGACCATCTACTTTTCATTCTACAAGTTCGGGAACTTTAACAAGTAAAAGGTTCTTTTGGAGTATTCTTGGTGGCGGAGCGATTATTGTCGCATTAGGGATTTGTATTTTATCATTGTTAGTGTGTAAAAAGAAAAAGCTCGTGAGACATGCTAAGAGGTATGATTCAGGGGTATATAAGGGTCATGAAAAGAAGTTAAATGATAATTATGCCATACAGAAGAACAATCAAGAAGAGAAAGGTAACTTGTATTCTTTGTTTTTTTTTTTTAATGTAAAACATAAATATCCTTTTCTTTTTCTTCTTTTAATTTCATTTGGCTTGAAAAATGACCCTTTTTTAGCAGTTCCAAAGCAGCCAACTGGTATTTGTGAAGATAAGAGGGGATTGGGAACAGATCGGGTTGACAGTGAGATAACTGTGAAGGGAGTGGGTGCTTATTCAAGGTACAATGAACCAAAACATCTCCAAAACCTTCCTGTTGACAAGGACATTTTAAACTCAAGTTTGCCGGGAGAAGGTCGAACAGATGCTATAAGTTTGAAGTCGTTTACTGTTGCGACAGTTCAGCAGTGGACTGATAGTTTTTCAGGAGATCATTTTGTTGGAGAAGGTAACTTTGGGTGTGTTTACGAGGCTGAGCTTCCAAGTGGAAAGGTAAATTCTTCTTTCTAGTATGGTTGAAGTTATTGAGGTTATTTTGTGTTAATGTAAATATAATCTCCGGCTATCATGTGATGCGAAGATGAATTTATGATCTCAACCTTGAGTCTCTAGCCTATTTTCAGCAATAAGGGTATTTCAGTCTTAACTGTTTATTGGATTCCTTTTGAATACATTCGTGCAAAGCAATACCTGTATCATGATATTGCACTAGAAGAGGCATTCTGGTCAATCAAATGACAAAGCCTTTGTTTCATACAAATGAAAATCTGGCTTGTATTGAGATAAGCATCGTAAACTTCAGTGCTTATACATCATTTCTAGTCATGCAAAATGGGCATTGCCAATGTTATCTTGCTTTGCACATGATTTCTTTTCTCTCAATCCAGACATATGTTGACTGGCTTCTCTTTGTTTTGTGACTTTTAGTTACTTGCAGTAAAGAAAGTAAGTGGTAGGGCTTGGGAATTGACTGATGAGCAATTCCTTCAACTGGTTTCTAAAATCTCAAACATTCAACATACCAACATTGTGGATCTTGTTGGTTACTGTTCTGAGCATGGCCAGCGACTACTTGTATATGACTATTGCAAGAATGGGACTCTTTATGATGCACTGCATGCAGATGGTGAGATCCATAAGAACCTTTCATGGAACACACGCATACAGCTGGCAATAGGAGCTGCTAGAGCCTTACAGTAAGTCAAGCAGCTAATATATGAAATCTAAGAATCTCAAATGTCGGACATACTTTGGTGCTTGGCTAAAATATTTGCTCATCTATCTGCTGTCACTTATTGGCTGCCTTACTTGCATTCTTAGAAGTCTGACATTATCCTCCATTATAGCCTGCTAGTCTATGAAAGGAGTTTACTTCGCATTATATCTTTTGTCACTAAAATGGGCGTAATAGTTTCCTTTTCCTTATCGATAGGTATCTGCATGAGGTGTGTAAGCCACCCATTATACACCAGAATTTTAGATCTACAAACATTCTCCTTGATGACAAGCTTGTAGCACAAGTCTCAGACTGTTGTTTTCCTCCTTCAAGGGCATCTAGCTCTGCAGCTGAGGTGATATTTTGGTTGAATGTTTGCTTCTTGTGTCTAATTGAAATTAGAAAGCTTATTGGACTTTGGAAGCCTTTCTGAAAAGAAAAGCTTTTGCATTTAGCTTTTTGTCGACCATGTTATCTCTTTTATATTGTTGTCTCTTGGAATGATTGCTACTCCTATGTATTTATTAGTGGACCTGGTGATTAATTTTTCAGTTATGTGGGCACCTCCTCAGTTCTTATGGTTATAGTGCTCCAGAGTGTGAATCAGGAAGTTATACATGCAAGAGTGATGTCTATAGCTTTGGAGTTGTAATGTTAGAGCTCCTCACTGGAAGGAAGACCTATGACAGGTTAATGATACTCTAAAAAGGATAATCTGAGCTAGTTTCAGAGTCTTAAATCAATGAAGTTAACTTATCTGTGCTCTTACTGGAAAATCTATCTAGGTCTCGGCCTCGAGGAGAGCAGCATTTGGTTAGATGGGCAATTCCTCAGCTTCATGATATAGATGCATTATGTAGAATGGTTGATCCTTTTCTAGGCGGAGAATTTCCTGTCAAGTCCTTATCTCGTTTGGCAGATATAATTGCTAGATGTCTCCAGGTGAGTATGAGAACATGAACTCTTCTGGATACTTCAGGGGATTTAGTTTATTGAGTTGTAGCATTTTAGTGGTGCAAGTTAATCAATGAGTACTAGGGTGTGATATTTCTTTATGAGATAACTTTGGTATCCATGCTTCCACTGCATAAAAAGAAATCCAAGAATGTGAATTATCAACAAGTTGAACAACCCGAGCTACGTAAAATGTCTAGACTTCAGCTAAACCTTAACTTGGAAAAACATTCTCTTTCTGAAATTTTCATCTGGTTCCATTTGTTTATTTTCCTCTATGCAGTGGGATCCAGAATTTAGGCCATCCATGTCTGAAACAGTCCAGGACCTTCTTCAGATGTAGCAGAGAAAAGGATCCTCTTCTCCAGTTTCAATCCGTTAAGAAGACGGAAGAGGCATTGGTTTTGTAATGTAATGCAACATGGATGTTTCAGTACTAACCAAGCTAGCTACACACGTTCTTTAATTATTGACTGGGATGTGTTTTTCATGTAATTAATAGGATGTCTTGCTGTGGATATTTTAGCTAATGCTATTATTTGATTTTTTAAATGCCTAAATTTTGGTTACTCAATTTTACTATATTACCAGTTACCAAGGGAATCTCGGGTTCGAAACGACTTGGCTACTTTCTGTCCAGTCATCCAAAAGCGGCCAAGCACTAAATTTTCCCGTTTTAACAATTATCCAGTCTATGCTATGTACGTGTGTTCTGTTGATTATGAGGACGAAAAGAGGTCTGCTTCTATAGATGCAAGCACTAAAGAAGACGAAATAGGAACTGAAAGATTTTGAATGTTTATGGTTCTATTGACTATGAAACGTCGGCAGGCTCCATTACAGTCAAAGATTAACAATGCAGTTCGGTTACGTTGATTGATTGCGATGCCACGTGAAACTACAGAATTCGTGATCTTCAACTGGTGTATCCAGAACAACCTGCTGAATACAGAGCGGCCTTCTTGTCTGAAAGACCACAACTGAATGATATTGCCCAATTTCAACTTTGAGCTGTTATTCTCCACAAGACTGTTCCACTTTGTCGTCAACACATATGAACTACTACCACTCGCATTTGATTTCTTCATGTTTCCTTTTTAAGTTCATATTAGTGGTTTCTTCATTTACATACCGATGATTTTAGTCTCTATCGCAACTTTCCACGTTTGTCAGTTCAACATGCTCAACAATTCTTTCTCTTCATCGGACGCCCTTCTTCAAGGCAGTCTCGAACAATGGCTTCTATGTAACTAACGTAATCTCTGCTTCCTCCATGTTTACAATTTGAGTTTTGAATTCCCGAGGCAAGTCTGGAGGTGGGTTCAAAAACTTCTGTCTTTTGTTGCTTTGGACATTTATTAGCTTCCTTCTCGTTTCTATGGCTTGTCACAACAGAGGCATTCTTTGTTACGTAAATTATAGAAAGAAATCATGCAAAAACATAATCCATGCAAGGAACATACGAAGCCGTTTAAATGAATTCCCTAAATTGACGTGGTTTCCAGCTATATAGTCGTCGTTTCCTATAAGGTTTGAGAGACCTATATTACTGTTAGAAGCGATAGATTAATTATGATATTACAGAATAACGTCCTTGTCTTTTTCTCTCAATTCTGTCTCTCTGTCTCACTTCTTCCAACACTTCTGTTGCAACTACCTGGTCATACAAAAATAATACCCGTTTCTTGCAAACTATTGTAACAACAAGGTATTAGTAGGCCTCGACTAATCATGGCATAAGGGACATGAGCTGCTGAGTTGCGAATGATTAAAGAGAATATGAAGATTTTACTAGAAAACCAAGCTAGGAATGAAGAACTATTGACTGAGAACCAAAACATTACTAAGAGAGATGAAAGGGAACTCAGGGAACTTGAAAGTATGTTCCACCAATTCGTGCAAACTATGGCTGGAGTCACCGAATAAAACTCTCCATGAAAGGAATCAGTGACAAACACCACGGGAGCTACCTAAGAGAAGGAGGTGTACACTACACCCATAAGATTAAGTAGAGTTTCTTGTGTTTGGAGGAAATGGAGTGGGGAGTCAGATACACAAGAGTGAGCAATTCTTTTTGCTGAGCCACACTGATGGAAAAGAAGGTGGGAATTGCGACCATGAAACTGGAGAGGGAAGCCCAAGAATGGTACTAGTAGGTCAATCGATGACGATCCAAGAGGGAACCTTGGAGTTAGGAGGAACTAAAGGACTCCATTAAACAAAGATTTGACAAGGAGGTGTTTGAAGATCCAATAGGGGATTTCAATGAGTTTTGATAAGAATGTTTAGTGTAAGAATACTAAGCAAAGTTCAATCGATATTCCAACAAGTTGACATTGCTTGAGGAATATCTTGTGAGACTTTTTTTAAAGGGATTGAAGCCAAAAGTAGAGACTTCTATTAAGCTCCTCAAATCTCAGACATTGCAATAAGTATATTCGCTCGCTAGGAAATAGGAAGCAATTATGACCGTCCATATAATGATACCTCTTATGAGGAGAGGTAAGCTAGTTGGGTCCCTGACAGGGGGAGGCAACCCCTCCATCACTAAAATAGAAGCCCCTATAACCTCGAGTATTAAGGCTTTGTTGGAAAAAAAGGCTACTATAGACCTAAGATTGCAAGGGACAGGGGGCAGATCAACCAACACATCAGCCCACCCAAAGCCACCAATAGCACGAAATTAGATGAAGGAAGAGCTAAAGGACTTTGCTTCAGTGTGACAAAAGGCATGTCACTGGCCACCATTGTAGAAAGTAAGCAACTCTAGTTTCAGGTGACTGAAGGTGACGAAGAGGCAGGAGAAGGAATCCTTGAACAAGAACTTAATTAGAGAAGATGAGGTTCCTAATATTTCTTTCCAAATAATGATGGGAGGCACAAATGAGGAATATAGAGAAATTCGAGTGATAGGTAACTACTTCCAAAGGCCCTTATAGATAATGGGAGTACACACAATTTTATGAACGAAGCAATAGCCAAAAGAAGCATTGCTTATATGGAAAATTTTTAAGACGTTCACATTATAGTGGATGGGGGCTACATATAAACTATCGTAGTAAATACTGAGGATTTACATAATGCTTGCAAAAGAGTGTCATTCACAATTGACGCAATTATGATTTCGTCAGCGAGCTATGACGTTGTCCTTGGGGTACAATGGT
>JANIIA010000002.1:55117177-55154982 GCA_027478495.1 Erythroxylum alaternifolium | reverse complement strand
AGGTTTTTTTTTGTAGAGAAGTCCTCAAAAATGAGGATTCACAGTACTGGCCTGGTACCGTATGGTATTGCTAATACCGGTCAATACCAGGCAGTATTTGAAGCCAATATCTCCCCTTCCCATACTGTTCCATTTTTCGATTAGTATGGTACCGTCCGTTCGGTACCGGCCAGTACGGAACGGTAGTCAATACCTTGAGTACAAGTCATTGTTTTAGACTATATTATTATTATTATTATTAAGAAATCAGTATATCAAAACTTTGTACAAAACTTGTCTGACAACGTGGCTAAGCTTATTGTAGGATTTTGTTCTTATCTAATTTAATCCAACAAAATACATGACAACCACTTCTTGGTTAATGATATATATATATAATTTGTATACATATATCATTAACACCTAGTTGAAGTATTTACGAAGCTCCACTAAAATGTAAGATTTGAAATATATATAGTAGTATTCAGGTCATCGATTCTCTTGAAAGGCTATAATTACCGCAAGCAAATATATTAATGACTGGAACAAATTTTGGTGAGATTTAGCTTTCTTAAATTCACCAAACAGAGGATTACCAGAAATCAGGTTTTAACTAAACTTACAAGCAAATGTCGATTTATAAAAAAGAATGCGGGAAGCTTATAGTTTAAGGAATGGTTAACCAATATTCCTTCCTTTCATTGTCCAGCTCCAGATAATAACAACGCACAATACTCAAGGCCAAGGGTAGGCGCTTAACATAACACAAACCACAAAGAGGAAATGAATCTATACCACTAGATTACATATAAGGACACGGACGTAATTTAAAGGAAAAAGAAAAGTAGTACGGAAGTGGATCAATCAAACCAAACCACTCTCTCTCCTCGTCATTTTCTTCTTTTTAATTTTTATATTTAACAGACAGAACAGAACGCGTCTAAATTGTAATAATTTATTAATATTAGCTTCAAGGAACAAAATCAAGTTTGGGACCGCGGTGGTGCTACTGGTGTTCGTCGTCGTTAGCGCTGGACCACAAATAGATAGAGATCTGCAGGAAGTAAACAATCAAAATTCTTCCTGCGTGAAGTGAGGTTGTTGTCAAGAAGAGGGGCTATCTTCTTGGATCTCTCTGCTCATAACGAATGGCAGCCAAGCGTGGTTATAAGCTCCGTATCCTTTTTCTCACTATCTGGAACTGTCTCTGCTTTTTGCTTCCGCATACATTTCAACCTCTTGTTAACTGTTTTCTAATTATTTTTGGGTGGTTAAGTAGTTGTTACCTTATTCTTTTATTAATTTCTTTTAGTTTTTGTACTTTCGATCTGATGGTGATAAGTGTGGAGATGAAAATATTAGAAGGATTGAAGCTTTTATTCTACTGTTGAATTTTTTTAATGAAAACTGAACCCTGTTTGCGACTCCTTTTTTCTTTGACTGAAATGCAAATAGAGGAATTTGTGGCGCATTCTACCAATGTTAGATGCCTCAGTGTTGGTAAAAAGGCCTGTCGACTGCTTATCACCGGTGGTGATGATCACAAAGTCAACCTCTGGGCCATTGGCAAACCCACTTCCTTAATGGTCTGTTGTTATGTTTTGAGTACTTTTAGCTATGATTTGGTTTTTTTGCTGTCTTGTTTGCGACGGTTAAAATTTAGAGTTTACTTGTATCCTTTCCATAAGCGATTTTCTTCCATATATCATTTGTACTTGATTGATTTGTCAATAAATCTGTCGAAACTTTCTCTTTATTGATTCAAAATCAAAATATCCATGTTAGATACTTTTGTGCCACTTCGTTATTTTATAGTATCACTAGTTGCAGTGTAGCCACTTGCCACGAGGCATAATTTCCATGAGATAATGTTTCCCAATTGGTCTTTGATGTGCAGAGCTTGTGTGGTCATACAAGTCCAGTTGAATCCGTGGCTTTTGACGCAGCTGAGATTTTGGTACTCTCTGGAGCTTCCACAGGTGCTATTAAGCTGTGGGACTTGGAAGAAGCAAAGAGTATGTTGGTTAATCAGTAGAAGTTTTTTATGGAATTTTATTGGTTGGATATGGAATAATGCCTTTGTAGTGCCAGAAAAGATTCTTGAAAGATTTCTAATCTACTTGTTATTGACCTTGAAGTTTAGTGGTTCGCACTCTTACTGGACATAGATCAAATTCTACTGCTGTCGAATTCCATCCATTTGGCGAATTTTTCGCATCAGGTTCAACAGACACAAATTTGAGAATCTGGGATATTAGGAAGAAGGGATGCATTCACACATATAAGGGACATACTCAGGGAATTAGTACTATCAAGTTCACCCCTGATGGACGCTGGGTAGTATCAGGTGGATATGATAATGTTGTAAAGGTAGTGAGATGACACCATTATACAACAAAAATTTTTCATGAACTTACTAACATTACTGCTCATCCATTGAATTTTATCCATTATTGTCTCATAGGTGTGGGATCTTACTGCTGGAAGGCTTTTACATGATTTTACGTTCCATGAAGGGCATATTAGATCCATAGACTTCCACCCTCTAGAGTTTCTTCTGGCCACAGGTGAGTTGGACAATCCATTTTTCTGTGTATGCTAATAAAATCATTAATCAAGAGTTTTCTGTTTAACTTGATGTTTTGGTCATTGTTATTTGTTCATCTTTGTTCACGTATGCTTTATGGTATATGTCACTAATGGGAATTAGAAGCTTTCTATTTAACTTGATGTTTTGGTCATTGTTATTTGTTCAATGTCTTTGTTCATGTCTACTTTATGGTATTATGTCACTAATGGGAATTAGAAGCTATACATAGAATTCAAATTGCACTTGTAATTCACTAGTTTTTTATGACTTCTAATGAAGGGAATGTGATTCAAAACTAGGAAATAGTAAGCTTTTGTTTATTCCCTAGTTTGGTGTTTACCTAGGAGTGGGTATGGGAAACTAGGAATGAAATTAAGGAATGAGAATGACCGTGATGCCTTTCCTTGGTAACCTAATGAATTTCTCATTGCATTTCTCTTGGGTCACTGAACCGTTCCGCATCACGGTCTTCTCTGTCTCTTCCTATCACTATTTACTTTATTTCTTGCATCAGTTAATAATTTTTCTAAAGAGAAATTTATTTTTCCAGGTTCAGCAGACAAAACTGTGAAATTTTGGGATTTGGAAACCTTTGAACTGATTGGATCTGCCAGACCTGAGGTATCTAAAATTTTGCTTTCTCTAAAATTAAACTTGAAGTTTTTATTTGAAGCTACTCAATATCTATATTGATCTTACTTGTCCAAACATTGAAAGAGACAAGTAAAAATTACTCAGTAATGACGTTGCGATCATATTTTATTCTTAGAAGATAAGCATACTTAATTGGAATTACGAGATGAAAATCTACTTCTTCTGTCTGAAGGTTGCTCCAGTACCCTTTTGTCCATTAACATTCCTTTGTTCTTATTAAGCTCTCTGAGTTTGAAGGAGGGGCTTTTCGTATATCCTGATAATTTAGTTTTCATTCCATATGGTTAACTGTCAAATTCCTGAGATCCATTCTAAAGCACCATTTCTGCTCTTTCCAGGCTACTGGAGTACGCTCAATCACCTTTCATCCTGATGGGAGGACATTATTTTGTGGATTAGATGATAGTCTGAAGGTTTCAATGTCTTTCAGTGATTGAACTTTGCTAACCAATTTACCACATGACGTAAGTTTGATAATTGTTGCCCAAACTGTAGGTTTATTCTTGGGAGCCTGTCATATGTCATGATGCTATAGACATGGGATGGTCAACACTTGGTGATATCTGCATTAATGAAGGAAAACTTTTGGGTTGCTCATACTATCGAAACTCTGTGGGGGTTTGGGTGGCAGATATAAAGGTTGTTTTCTTTCTTTGCTTTCTGTCTTCAACTTTTGAGGCAAATGTTTAATGGTTGACTGATGTTCAATTATATCACTTACCATTGAAAGTTGCACTTCAGCTTATTGAGCCATACACAGCTGGTTTCTTGTCTGAAGAAATTGACTCTGGAGAGCAGAATTTTAGCGTCCCCAGAAGTCCATCTCCGAATGAAATAGAGAGTTGTGCAAGATCAACAGAAGCTTTGCAGTCTAGGTCTCCTGATTACGGGACAAAAGAGATCAAGAACATATACGTGGACTGTAAGTTTACCATTTTGTTGATCTATTGTCAAGAAACTTATTACTTCCTGTTACACTGTTATCATTCTTAAAACCTCATTTATGATTGCATTTGCCATTGAAATTTTCTTTATTCAAAAACTTGGCTGCTCCTTTTACTTTTTGGAATATGATTTCACTATACTTAACATTGGTATGAGAAACCTGTTAACAATGACTTTCTTCTGCTTATGTGGATCCTGAAAATGTTAAACTTAAAAAAATAAACTGCTTGTATTAAAGGTGTAATGATCTTTTTCCAACCTTAGATGGATTCTTGGCTCCTTGTATTTTCCATTTTTGATAATTATGTGTAGATTTACTGGGTTGTGAATGTGTGAAACATCAACATCTTTTAATGTCAGTTCAATTTATCTTTGCTCCATGTATATAGATGGGCACTGGCTTTTGGCTAGTTGAATTAATCCGCATGCTACCACATGATACTATTTGTTTAGAAAAGGATAGCTGATTGAAAAACCCTCATATCCGATAGCGCTTATATGATGCATGCTTGCATTCCTTTCTTGTCTGCACATCTCACGAAGGTGCTTCTCTATCTTTCGTGTTAAGCTACTGGTGGCAACCCTGTTACATCACAAAGAGAAAGATCTTTGAGTTCTTCAAAAGTGGTCCCCACTTTGGATTCACAATCTAATCCATCAACTAAGAAGCAGAGCCCTACAGTGGGATTGGATTCTAAAGGAAGTGAGCGAGCACTCAACAAAGCATTCACTGTGCCAACTATTGTCCCTCAAGACAATCCCATTGAAACGGATCCTTTGAATTCTGGCCGGGATGCAATTACTTTTCTAAGAACAAAACCTGGCATGTTGCTGAGGCCTGCTCATGTCCGGACGCCATCAAAGAGTAAAAATGACATAGACAAGCTGCCAGAGTCTGCAATTTTCAGCAATGCAATGCAAGAGAAAGAGTGTACTGCTGATGTGAACTTGCAAATCCCTATTGTACCAGAAGGTGGAGCTCAAAAGTCCTCTGAGGAAAGGAGTTCTAATATCAACATTGTTGCAGAAAAGTTTGAAAAAGTCTTATCACCAGTTATTACCTCTAAGCAAGAAAACTGTAAGTTTCTATGTTTGGCATTATGATGTTTAAATATTCAGCTCTTGTTTCCTTTTTTTTTTTAAATCATTAGTCCATTGTTTCTTAGTGTCTCCTCTCTCCCCTGGTTTCCTTGGATTTTACCCTTGGTGATACATTGTCAGCTCTTCCCTGCCCTCCTCAGTAATTTTGGTTCATATATTGGAATCTCTTCTCTGTTCTTCCTTCGATTCACTATAATTCATGTAAAGAACAAGCTGAAACTGTATTGTAAGCATAAACTTTAACCATTTGATTTTGTTTTGTGAAGAGTAAGTCAGTTTCTTTAAAATTTTCAACTATCTTGCTTTCATCATATATGCCTCTTCTTTAAGAGTTACTTACATATCTATCATCTATGCCATCCCTTGCTTTGATCTTAGTACCATAATATTAGCCATGCCTATTCTAGGTGATCCATTAATTGTGTACTTTTTCACAAATTTGAGGCATGAATTTCTTCCTACATCTAAAATTGGACTCTTCCCATCAATTTGTCCTCTATCGTTCACCTCAACTTTTTTCTTAAATTACAATCACCCAATGTACTTTTATGATTTTTTTTGTTTTTGACATCAGTTTCCGGTAATGATAAGTTCTCCTGTTCTTTAGGTGATAAATCTGCGGACGACAGTAAAGGGATCACATCTGTAAAAATTGTCAATGGAGGTTTGTTAGCCTTCTGTATATGATCTTTAGGTTTACTAATTGCCTGTAAAATTTGTCAATTTTAAAGTTTCCTTCTTGCAGTTGCAGTAGTGGCAGGGAGGACCCGCACTCTGGTTGAGAGGTTTGAAAGACAAGAGAAACTCAGCAATGAGCATCAAGCCATAAATGGAAATCCTCAAGCTGTAGTGGACACAAATATGACGCCTAATGTTGCAACTGATGTTACCCCTCAAATCATTCTTCCAGCTGACAGAAAAGCCAGCTTGGCATCTAATAAGACACCTCATATCATTCAAGAAAAGGAAAGAACATTAGACACCGCAAGCCCTTTTCCCATACATTTGGCTAATACCACTCTCACTTTAACATCTGATAAGACTTCCCGTGTTATAACTGAAACGGATGGGATGCCTGTTATTCCAACCTCTGATGTTATGCGTGAAAATAACAGGAAATCTATCATGGTCCCTCGCGTTTTACCTGAAATAGATAGAATATCTACTGTATCAACTATTGTGACTCCTCGTGTTACACGTGAAATGGGGAGTCGTCGGCCCCTGTCGGTATGATCTTTTTCTTTATGAAAATTTTGTATTTTCTGGAGATAGAAGAATGTCGCCTTCTAATTTGTGAATATTTGTTTCTGTTTAAGACAGTTTGTGTTAAGATTGAAATATTAAGTTAAAGACCATTTTGAGTAGTAGTGTCAAACTTCCTTTCTTGCTGATTCTCTCCCATAAGATATTAAGTCCTTGAGAAATCTTTATGATGTTTCTTTATAATCTGCTTGGGTCATTCTGACAATCACGTCAAGGACATTCCGAGAGACCTCCTACCTACTGGCCTTAACTGGCATGAAGATTCCTTTTCCTGTTACTTGTAATTTATGTCAAGTTATTAGTTCTAGCTACTATCAAAAGAAAGTGATTTTCTGTTTTCTGATGTCAGAGGGAAGATCCTCAGATTTCTGGGCAGGAGCCAATGTGTGCCAATAGTAGGGATATTATTGAAGATCTGATGCAAACTCATGATGTATTCTTGAGTGGCCTAAAGTCCCGGTTGACAAAACTACAGGTAAAACTACAGCTAGTTACGCGCAGGAATATCTCTAGATGATAGTGTGTATGCATCTTTCTTTTGTCTGCTAAGTCTCTATCTTTGGAGAATTTCCTTTTCCTTGTTCAATATAAAACGAGTAGTTGACCCCAGACTATGTAAGTAATTGCCTTATGATGAAGGGTATCCTATTATCTGAGATTTCTATGTATGTGTTCGAGGACAATTTTGTGCATGTTTCAGTTTTTTCTGTCCTTTTCTTATAGGATCTCTGCCTATATGTGCGCTATTTGGTTGTTATGAATAATTCTGTTTTGATTCTGCAGGTTGTCAGACATTTTTGGGAACGAAATGACATGAAAGGTGCTATTAATGCCATCCGGAAATTGCCAGATCATTCTGTGGGTATTTATAATAGAACTTATTCTCTGTTTCTTATATTTTTAATGAACTACCAAAATCTCCTAGGTATCTTGTATCTGATTTTTCTGGAATCAATCCATCCATGCGCAGGTACAAGCAGATGTTATCAGTGTTCTCATGGAGAAAATGGATATTCTCAGCTTAGATTTTTTTTCTTGCTTGCTTCCTGTGCTTGTGGGCTTACTAGATAGCAAGTTGGAAAGGTAATTGTTGTTGAAGCATATGCTAAGTCAAGACTAATTACTGCTGTCTTATCTGGTTTGGGTCATCGGAATCTACAATTTGAGGTTATAATTGCTGTTCTGACGCACCTAGGACAAATCTGAAGTATTACTTTTGAATGTGCAGTGGTAAACATTCCCACCCATCTGAGAGGTTGGGGGTTCTACTCTTCACTTAGGTGGGTGGGTTGTGGGTTTTATTTAGTAGACATTTTCCTTTACGATTTACCCAAAAGAATTGCAAATGTAAACAACGCATTTCTTCTCTGGATTGATAATATTAAGAATTCCGTGTGTCCTTTAGTTTTCAATTTGATTTTATGCTAGATCTAGAGTGAAGTAAGTCAATGTCTCAACCTGCATTTCAAATGACAGGCTTAAGTTTTCAGAATCATTCAACTTTCCTTGTAATTTTGCAGGCATGCAAAGGTCTCACTGGAGATGCTGCTGAAGCTTGTGGCAGTGTTTGGCCCAGTAATACATGCAGCCATTTCAGCACCTCCTTCTGTTGGGGTTGATCTCCATGCAGAACAAAGGTGGGTTTAATAGACATTTCATAGATATTCTTTTAGTTCAAGTTAGCTTGCATAGCAAACTTAGAGTTAATTGTAATTCGAATTTGTAGATTGGAATGCTGCAAACAGTGTTTTACGCAGCTGCAAAAGATTCAGCAACGTCTCCCAGCCCTTGTCAGGCAAGCATCCTGTCTCAAATAAGTAGCTTCTTTCTGCCCATGACTTGGAGGTCAACTTGAACCAGTTGTTTAGCAAGTTGATTGTCAGTTAATGTGTATTGTCTTGGTGCAGGAGGGGTGGCTTGTTGGCAAAATGTGCTCGTGAATTGAATTTAGTTCTTAAACAGGCTTAATAGGTGCTTTATGCTGCAAGTTGGAGGGAAATGTCTTGACTGATATCCCGTGACAGAAGCTCGTGCAGCATAATACTGTAGTTGCAAGTTGCATATTGCTTGGTCCTTTTGACTGCTTCGGAACGTGTGTCGTACGAGTAATGCCGCTTCGAGCTCCTGAGGGGAGAAAGAGTCTTCCCTGACCCTACGATTTTGATTCTAAGTAGCCGGATCTGTATTCTTTGTTCAATTGAAATGTAACTAATGCCAATTGATATGTACACCAAATATGTTATAATAATCAATGAAACTGTAATTTCCTTCGAGCTTCTTCCGGTTCAATCTGCCCTTCTTTTTTGGTAAGCTGATTAAGGGCATATGTTGATGGAAAACAAACCAAGTTGCCAATATCCTCAAAGCTTCTAATTGTTGGGGGAGTTAAAATAGCATCCATCAATTCCCAACAGCAACATTTCGCCTAGTCAAGCATCCATTCCCTTCGTCAACTAACAAGTGGCTGGCATGATTTTTCTCCACCACTTAAATTTTCTGATGTCCTGTGAATGTGATCATGCAATTCAAGTCTCTCCTGACTCCTTGGCTAGACCTCAACCCATCATATCTTCTTTTTTTCTATCCTCCCCTTCGTTTCCTTTATCACCAAGCAACATAAATTGACTTGCATGGTCAAACTAACCACATAACTAAAAATGAAACTCCGAATTTCTATATTTAGTTTTTTGAGAAAAATGAGGAACAATATAAATTTATAAGCATTTAAATCCCTTAAAGATGATGAATTTCAAATTAGATTTGTTACAAGTGATTAATAAGAAAATTTCAATAGACGTCATATAACTTTATATTAAAAAAGTATATGTAGACGTAAAAAGAAATTTAAAATTCTTACTAAATAGAGATAGTGTTGAGATCCTATAACTTTTAGTTAAGGATTAGTCAAATTCATGGAATTAAAACTTTCACATATCAAATTATTAGTCTATCTATAATCAATGGGTAAAATTGAAAGAACCCAACAATAAAATACGAGAAAATGTTTAAGTATACCTAATAATATAACAATAACTCAGTAAAATTTTCGTTGATATATGAGATATGGAAAGATCCATTAGCATATAATTTTAACCTTAATTAGTAGAAAGGTTATTTTTTAATACTTTTATTTGGCTAAATAATGACATGTGATGAGTTAGTATAAATTAAAAATTAAAGTAATTTAATATTAAAATTAATTTTACATTACAACTTTGGAGTTATCAAATTTTGTATGTCAGTGAGATTTTTATTAAATATTGTTGTTTATCGTCAGGCCAAATTGGTGAAGTGGGCAAGAATAAAAGGAAAGTGAGATTATGGCTAATTGAATTTAGTAACTTCAAAAAACAGTGATAAAGCAATTTTTAAAGGTAATTAAAGAAGAAAATACAATTTAGATAATAAAATAAATGCAATAGAACATTAGAAAGTAAATCTAAGGCTCCTCTTTATCTGGGAAGAAAGTCTCTTACCTAAAAGTTAAAACAAAGGTAGCTTCGGATTCCATTTCTCGACCTTATGTTTGACATATATACCCTTACTTTCCTTGGTAATTACATATTATATTTGAAAAACTGTATATATATATATTTATATACATACTATTAGTCCTCCCATAGCCTTGGCAATGGTATATATATATATATACATGTCAGATGTTATCTTGGTTCACTATATTTAGGAATAGTTATAACAAATCTAAAAGAAGACAAAGAGGGCAAGAAGGTCAGTTGCAGAGAAATGGTAAGGACGAGTTCAAAAAGTTAACCTTTTTCTTTCGGGGCAGAGACCAGAGAGAGAAAAAGAAAATTCCCTCAAAAATCCATTCTTTTTCTCTTTCACTAAAAACCCTTTTCCTCCTCTTCCTGTAATAATAACCCCCTCCCTCCCTCCTCAATCATCCTGTTTTTGTTTTTGTTTTTGTTTTTATTATTAATTATTATTTTCAGAATAGAATTAGAAATTCAACCTGTCTGTCTGTCTGTCTGTCTGTCTCAAATCTCAATCTCTTCCGTTTCTCTTTATAGAATCTGTCAACCTCTTGTCTCACGCAATTAGTAGACCACCCCATTCTTCCATTTCCTTGAGAATAATAAATAAATAAACCAAGAATAAAACCCAAGGTCTTCTTTTTACCTTTTCATGATTTCGTCGGAGATGGGGTGGGGGACGTGGGAGGAGCTGCTGTTGGGCGGAGCAGTTCTCCGCCACGGAACACGAGATTGGGATGTCGTTGCTTCGGAGCTCCGAACACGAACCCGAACCCGAAGCCATTGCCCGTTCGTTTACACCCCCGAGGTCGATTCATTTCTTCTCCTTTTTTTTAACAGTTTTATTTAATAAATACTATTTCCTTCTGTCTGCTCTGTGTGTGTATTAAATCTTAATCTTAACTAAGGTTCGTTGATTGGACGCCAAGTATGTTCTTTCCCCAGTTTAATCGATTGGTCCTTTCGCAAGACAAAGATTGCCCTTCACGAATGACACGTGGAAGGACATGATTGGGGGACTTTTACCTTTTTAAAATTGTTTCCTGCGGGGCCCACTGTACCTTTTGTGTTCATTTTATCAAAGAAAAATTACTTATTACATCCTAGGTGACCACGAACCAACCAAAAGTCTGCTACCAACCTGGCAATGACATAGAATTGTAAGGAAACAGAGGCTTTATGAATACATACTCTAAGAAGTGACTTCTTTGCTTACTTATTCAGGTGCAAAATGCAATGACAGTACTGCTAAATATTTATTTGGCACACTCAACATTAAATTAGAGAATCCATTGCAGGTTTGTAAAGCCAAGTATGAAGCCCTGCAGCAGCGTTATGCTGGGTCTGCGTAAGTTGACTCCCTCTTTTTCTTTATAATTGCATGTCAATTGTCTGCTGCCAGAATTTAACCATTCATCATAAATACCTGGCAGTCCAGAATTTAACTATGCACGTATCCGTGTATTTCCATGTTGAAGCCAATTTTGCTCTGATTTGCAGACCAACTGACCTTACTTCGTTTGTATTTATCAGGGCTTTGTTTGAAGAGCTGCGGAAGCAGCGGATGGCAGAACTTAAGCGTGCATTAGAGCTATCTGAAGACTCAATTGGGTTAGTTATGAAGTATTTTGTATATCAATACTTTCTAACACAACCTGTAGTCCTTTGGATTCAAGCATAGAAGCTAGGAGCTATATAAGTCATGTTATGAATTTTTACATCCCACGTACATATGTAGCACCTTCCTTCAAATTGCAGAGCAATTTAAGGTATGAATAGCTTGGTTGGTTGAGCTTCACTGCCACTAGTGTGGCAGCATGCGCTCTAGATTTCCTTCAATTCAAACTTCCTACTCCTTGACTGACAATTTTATCAGATATTGATAGACTAACAAACCAAATGACCTGTTTGAGGTTCACCATGTTTTCATTTTCAATCAAGAAAATTAGTAGGGAGAGAAAGAGAATAATTAACCCTGAAGGACAAATACTTGCAATCTTTAGCCATGGAGTTTATTATTAGGAAAGTCCTCACAAGAATCTCAGTATGTACCGTACATGTACGCATCTTGTCATTTACTTGGTCCATTTTCAGCTCACTGGAATCAAAGCTTGAGATTCTCAAGGCTGAGAGGGCGGACGAATTTCATGTTTACGACTCCTGCCAGACAGAATCACCATTTCAGAGATCTCATGGAAATGAGTCATCCAGTAAAGAGACGTCAAAGGATGGACTATCTGCTGGTAGTTTTACTGAAGAAACAAGGACAAATTGGCCAAAAGACTGTCAGGCTCTGGCTTCTGTCTCTGCTGAAGACATCAAGCTTAAGCCAGAAGTAGTTTCAGAGTTGCCTGTACAGGATAAGTTTGTAGACATAGGGAAGCTAGCAGAGGTATGGGTAATAAAAGGAGTGATTATAAGGAGGAGGAGGGGGAAGAGAAAGCGCAAAGACTGTAGAAAGGATGTCAAAGAAGCAAGTGTTGGAGAAACTGAGTTTTTAGGATCTGCCGATGTTTTGTCAGCCACCCACTTTAAAGATAATTCAACCAGTAGTTCTCATCAAGTTGCCAGATGTTCTACAATGAATGATCAGTGCAGAGGTTACATTGAGGGTGAAACTGTTGATCTTCTAAAGATTTTTGAATCTATCGCTGAAAATAAATGTGCTTCTGTCTTTCGCAGAAGACTGGATAGCCAGGTAGACGCCACTCTTCCTTCAAAGTTGATTTTCCACTTTCATTGATCATATTCTCCTTAATTAAAATGATGGCCTGGATCTAGCTCATTTTGGAATTTGTTAATTAACTTAACAATTATATTGATAACTAAATTCCTATTGTTGTATTTCTCATTATTTACACCACCAGGCTATGCGGTGATAACGTTGAGTCCTTAAACATATCTATTTTGATCGATATGATGGTAGTTTCGCTCTGGGTTGTTTACAAAAGTAAGGTGCTTCTCATAATGTGTGGAGTTAACGTAACTTTGTTTTGTTTCACAACAGAAGAGAGGAAGATACAAGAAAATGATTCTGCAGCACATGGATTTTGACACCATAAGATCAAGAATTGTCAGCCATTCTATAATATCAGCTAAAGAACTATTTAGAGATCTTCTGCTGCTTGCTAGCAACGCTCTAGTATTTTATTCCAAGACAACTCGTGAATATAAATCTGCTCTTCTGCTAAGAGACATTGTCACCAACAGTTTGCGGCATCATTTGAAGGAATATATCAGTAGGACCACCATAGCCTTACTCTCAACTATGCCATCTATGCTTAATCCTCCTGTTAAACCCCGGAGTGCTCGCTCTGGCTATCGCAAATTGCCTGCGAAGGTGGTGAAAGCTGGCGAGGTAGTTGCAAAGACTCCAAATGCAGGAAAAAGACCAACTAATGCACATTCCCCTCCGTTAGAATCCTTAGTTGTAACGAAGAAAGGTTCTGGTCGACCAAGAAAAGCTGCATGTGGAGGTACAACCCAGCAAGCTGAAATTCCGGCAAAAGGGAGAAAGAGAGTGCGAGCAAAATAACATTGATGTTGTATATAGCTTTCCGTTCATCCTTAACATTCTTAGGAAATACGTTTAGGTTCTAGATTGCAATGTAACAACTTGGTGATTCCAGGTGGCATTCCATCAAATGTACAAAAAGTGGCTCCATGGTCAGAAACTGTTGTATATTCCCATTGTAGAAGCAGCCAGCCCTAGCAACAGTTTTGTTCTGTCATCATCCCTTTTTTACTCAAATTCAGTATACTTGCTTTTAGCCACAAGTTGCTGCATTGCCATACCATTTGCCGATTAAGAAGGGGAATTCTGATTCTTGGATAATAGAACTAAGTATTGCTCTCAAATCTAATAAAATCAGGAGATGTGATTACGGCAGTCTTCCCTCTGGTTGGAGTTTGTTGTTCGTAGATTTGCATGGCAAATCTGTTGAGCCTGGCCCTAAAGTACATATAAAAGGCGTAAGCATTAATGATCAATTGAAAGGGATGTTAGGCACTGGATTGTACGTTCGGATAGGCCCACTTGTAGGTTTATCTTGTTCTAACTGACTGGATAGACACATCAGTTACATGTAGCAAATCAAGGCAACTCAAATTCAACTTCTTAAGAACTCCCAATTACTCTGCACCTACTTGTTTCGGTAAAATGGAGTTTCCTATATTCAACATGCATGAATGAATATAAATACAAGGTATTGAGCTAAAGTTGGGAAGTGCAAAATATGAAAGTGAAAGTGGTGGGGGCCTTCAATTGCGATGTACCAAGTTATGCAAGAACTTCACATGGACACTCCAGGGACTTTCTCATGCTTTAGTTTTACCTCTGGGAAGATGTGATATAGTCTTCAATGCCCAATGTCTCTCCACATTCAATTACCATGTTGTTCAACTAGCAAAACCAACTAGTGTTGCTGAAATGTGGAGCCTCGGGCCATTCCAAACTAGTAGCACTAAAGAAAACCCCCATTAAACTTGTTAACTTTGTATGCAGAAATTCCATTATTCTCTAGAACATCGGATTCTGAAGTTGACGGATGATTCCTTTGAATTGGAAGAGGGTGGAAGCAATGAGATAACATGACTGATGACTAAATATGGGACCCTTTTCAAAGAACTAACTCAACTCCCACCTGATATGAGCCTTGAAAATGCAACTTAAAGAGTGCATTAAAGATGTAATTGAGGGGTTAGTTAAGGATTTGTTGAAACAGGGAATGATTTAATGTAGCAAAATCCCATTTTCATTTCGAGTGATATTGATCGAGAAGAATGATAACACTGGTGGATTTGCATAGATTGCATGGAATTAAACAAACATACAATCAAAGAAAATTTTTAATACCCGTCAATGAAGATTTGCTAGATGAATTATATAGAGTTGTGTAATTTTCCAAGCTTGACTTGGGATTATGATGGTCTATTAGTAATGCGCCTTCTAAATTTCAAGGCTTCATTAATGACATCTATAAGTCACACGTAAAGAAATTTATTTTAGTATTCTTTGTTGATATTTCAATTTATAGCCTTAATTTTAAGGATTATATACTCCATCTTCAAACTACCTTACAATTTTTTAACAACATTAATTTTATGTCAAATCTAGTAAGTGTAGCTTTAGGGTAATTCAAAACTTAAGTATTTGGGCCACTTAAGCTCGATATATGGGATAGCCACTAATCCCAAGAAGACTTAAACAATTTTCAGCTGGCCAATTCTTAGATGCATTAGAAAACTAAGAGGTTTCTTGGGCTTAGCTAGATAATACAAACTCTTCATTCAACATTTTTACCTTAAGAGCAAACATTTAACGAAATTGCTCAAGAAAGATGCATTTTTTAAAGAAGCTACTTTTGAAGAACTTAAGATTTCACTAATTATTGCTTCTATATTGGACAGATCGATCATACAAGACAATTTATGCTTGAGGATGATGCATCTGGAGGAGGGTCAGGAGTTATGTAAGAATACCACCTTATAGCCTTTGTGATCAAAATTCTAATACCAAAACTAGTCCCTTTCCATTTATGAAAATGAATCCCTACAAGTGATTATAGAAGTCAAGTAATGGAATAATTATTTAAATGGAAATTTTTTTCAGAAAGTAAATAGACAAATTTTCATTACTGAAGAAAATGAGGTACAGGTTACAACATACCCTGGGAAGGTACCCCTTACACAACCTAGTGTCATTTTCTATCTAGGCAGCATAGGTGATAAATATAAAACATGTAATTTTAGGGACTGAGAAAGCACATTTGGGTTTACAAAGCACCCCTGAAAGTTAAAATTTCAGTGGTGTTAGCCAGGGTCTCCGAAATAAGATAAGGGATAGAAGTTTGTTTTGTTTCAAACCTTGTACCATTCCATTCTTTCCAAACGTTTTTAGCACACATACTAATAGCGACGATGTGTATCACCTTCAGATTTCATTGAGTAGATAACCATTGCACAGCTTCATAAAACGTATTGGAAGGTATTGACCAGCTACATCTCAAGGCAATTGTCTTCCATAGACAGCTGGTGATCGTGCATTGGAAAAAGAGATGTTCATGTGTTTCCTCCTCTGTTGAACAAAAAGAGCATGAGGGGTCAATATTTAAATACTTGATTCAGTCTGCAGTATTGAGCCATTTTTGAATAGCTAACCATAAAATGAAAGATATCTTAGGAGGTAGGAACTTATGCCATATTATTTTGCACCAAGCCACTGTCGGTTTTTTCAACCTTACAAGCTCCCGCGTGATTCTATTCGTAATCTGGTGGATAGGCCCATTATGCTAAAAAAAGGATCTTGGACGAGAGGACCAGGGGAGTATTGAGGTTGTAAATGTTGAATACTAGCAGGGAAATTCTAAGAACTCCCTTGAATGAGGGAATCCATTTTCATGTGAAGTGGGAGGGTAAGAGCGCACCTTTGATCGACAGGTAAGTTGATGAGAGCTCCTTGGCCTGACCAATTGTCAAAACACATATATATTTGCTTCCCATTGCCGATGGAGCATGACAAACTATCTTGGACAATGTCTCTGAGCTTGAGGAGTTGGTTCAAAAAGAGAGAGTTGGAGACTTAAGTATGAGTGGAGCCATCTGAGCCATAAGGATGTTCTATCTGCCAATATTGACTATAATCTCTTCAAGATAAGTATTGTATTGGTAAGCTTCATGGGAATAAGATTAAGTCCCCCTTCTGCCTGTGGGTAACAAATGTCTGACCATTTAACTTTAGAACTACCCTTAGCCTTGGTTTGGATTGAAGGAAAGTAAGAGAAAAGAAAGGAAGAGAATTGAACTTCTCTTGGTTTCCACCGTTTGGACAAAAATAAGTAAAGGGAAAGTGAGAGAATGGAGAGGAAAGTGAGGGAAATTTGAGCCAAATATATTTCTCTCCAAATTGAAAGGAAATGAGGAGAAATCTAAGACAAGAGAATCCAAACATATGTAAATTATAAGAGAATCTCTTCAATTCCCTCTTTTGATAAATTAGGAAAACAAACATAGGAAAGGAAATCCTATTTCTCTTCCATTCTTTTCTCCTCTTTTCCTCTCAATATTTCCTTTCCTTTCCCTTGTACAAATAAAGATCCAAACAAAGCATTAGTACTAGCAGATGGATTCCATAAGAAATCGTTGAAGATCCTTTCAATGGATTTGGTAACACTTTTTGATAAAAAAATGTTTGAGCTCCAATATACGTGCAAAGAGTTTAGATCGATTTAATGAGTTGTAGCTTTCCTGCAAAAGACACAAATTTTTTTACCCAAGAGCTAATTCGTTGTTGAATCTTCTCTATAATGGGAGTGCATTCAAGGAAAGTTAGGCATTTGGTGAAAATTGGTAGACCCAAGTAGAGCAAAGGGGGAGATTGTTCCTTCATGCCTATCTGTGAAGCAATATGTGGTGCCAGCTAAAAAGCTCTTTTCGAAAAGACGAAGTGGCTTTTATTAAAATTAATCCTGAGGCCGGACAAGTCTGAATTTTTCGAGGGCCTGCATGTAGCTATGGATTGAATCACCATTGGCTCAAAAAAGAAGCAGATCATCGACAAATGAAAGGTTAGTCAAGCTAATCCTCTTACATTTCGAATAGTGTCTGAATTTGTGATTGGATTCCACTTTAAGTTTTATGATAAAATGAAGCACTTCCATACATATGATGAATAGGTAGGGGGAAATAGAGTCACCGTGCCTTAATCCTCTCCAAGCTGTGAAATAGTTTGAAGCGCTGCCATTGATAAGTACAAAGTAGCTTGTTGATGAAATATTCTTTGATCCATCTAAACCAAAAGCATTCATCATCTCCCATATGAAAGTCCAGCTGTTGCTATCAAACGCCCTATGAAAATTGATTTAATAGTGCAGTGGGGGCTGAATTCTTGTTTGCGTAACATTTGAGAAGCTATTGTAGAATTAAAATATTGTCGCCAATCTTTTTGCTTCTTATAAAAGCCCCTTGATTGTTACCAATGAGCTTATCTATCACCTTCTTCATTCTTGATGCCAGAATTTTTCATATGATCTTATAAAGAAAGTTTGTATAAGAAATGGGTTTGAACTAAGAAAAGTTTGATGGAGAAGAACCCTTAAGTATCAACTATAGTAAAGACTTATTGACTTCCTTGAGCAGCACCCCTGTGGAGAAAAATTCTCATCCTGCATCTTTAACAACCAGACCCATAACACTCCAAGATTGTTGGAAAAAGTATCCATTCATTCCATCCGGACCTGGTGCTTTTTTTCCATCTGTGTTGAACACTGCCTACTCAATCTCTTTATCCTCTACCGCCTTGGCTAACATGTCACTATCCTCCAAATTAATTTGCTTCAGCTTGAGTGGTGAAAAATCTGCAGCAAAAACTGCAACTGTACCCGAGGAACCTAGAAGGTTTCGAAAATAATTTACAGCCTCTTTCTGTATACCAGATTGTGTCTGAAGGAGCAGTCCCTCATGGCTTTTAATGTAGGTAATTCGATTTCTGTTTCTCCTAGCAAGAATGGAGTTAAAGAAAAATTTTGAGTTCCTATCACCATCCTTCAACCAATTAACCTTGTTTCGTTGCTAAAGCAAAGACTTACGGTTCTTAACAGTGATCAAATACTTTGAGAGCACCTGTTTCTCCTGAGCAAGTAGTGCAGCATCATTTGGTGAGTTTGCAGGGCAATTGTGGATAGCAGAGAGCTCAGCCTTAGCCTACACTACTAATACATCAGTGTATCCCTTTAAAGACTGGAGAACTTTAAGTTCATGTTTAATGGTCTTCAATGTTTGGACACACATATATTGTTTTGTTCCTTGAAACATACGGTTTGTACCTCTTCGATAAGCAACTGAGAAGCCTGGATCATGAGCCAAATAATTATTGAAACGAAAGGGATGGAAGCTATTAGGTTTCCAGAATAGACGCTCAATTTTGATTGAGGTATGATCAGAAAATAAGGGGTTATGGAAAATAGCATAGCTGTTAGAGAATGAAGTGAGCCAAGTGGCATTAACCAGAGCTTGATCAAGTTTCTTTTGGAGGCTCCAACGAGATGATTGCTTGTTGGGCCATGTGTACCTATGACTGGTGTATTGCAGGTCTGACACTCCCAACCTATCGACACATTGTTTGAAATCCTCAAAATAATTGCGTTAAGTTATAATTCTCGTTATCCTCCGACCGATAGAGAGTGGAGTTAAAATCTCCACAAATGAACCACGACAAGGTGATCCCTCTATCAGGATTGCTTAAATCATGCCATAACAGAGATCATTGGAAGCCAAAATTACTGACATATATAAAGGAGATGAGGATATTAGATTGTTCATGCAAAAAAGATAAATGGAAGTGCATACATTGATCTGTACAATGGAGTAATGTTACTCTAACTTTATCTGCCTTGTAGCTGAATTATTCTTCCACAAGCATGATTCGAATGGTTTGAGATCTGCACCCAACCCGATCCCAGGATATTCAACTTGCCAAAAGTTTGTTGTTTTATTTTTGTCTCAAGTAATCCTACAAGTAGAGGCCTTTTCGACAAAATCCCTTGAAGCATCTTGCTTTGTAGGGCAATTTAATCCCTTGACAATCCTCACTACTATGGACATAATTAAAAGTTTGTATGAGAGCAGCCTTTGCTCTTACTCATATGTGATCGTCACTTTTCAACTGCTTTAAAAGGTTGGTTTACTTCCGCACAACCAACCTCACTCCCCTGACCATCTTGTTGGCATGTGGAACGATGATTAGTGGTAGGAGTTTCTGATATGGGCTGTGAAGTAGGGGAGCCACTAGGGCTGTTGACTTCACAAGAAAGTGTTGTGTTAGTTTCTGCATATGCTTGAGGGTTCTCAGCTGAAGGATTTATATGGTGTGAAAGACCAGGGGAGGGGGCTGGATTTACATCCGAAATGATAGCAGTTCCATTTTTAACTGGATCTTCAGCTGGCCTTAAATTCTCAGCATTTGCAACAATCACTGCATTGGGATTAACCTCAGCTTCCTTCAGTGACTCATCCCCAATTAACTCCAAAAAACTGCCAGTTTTTAAAATTTTTCCGGTTGGTTTCCAAATTTTGTCTTGGTGTTTCGGAGGTGGTTTTCCACTGGTAAGAAACAGCCACACTATCCTCCCATAGGTTTCTATCCTCAGCCAACCACATAACAGGAATTTCGAATGGTAGTTCTTAGGCGAGCTCGACATTAACACAGATACGAGCATAAACTACTCTTGTTTTCTTTATTGTATTTTCATCAAAGCAGAGGGGTTTACCAATGAAACTAGTAAGGGCACTCAACCCTTTTGTGGTCCAGTACTCCAATGGGACATTATAGAAATGTATCCATAGTGGTATGCTCTGAACCGGTATAGATTCTAACTTCAGTCCCGGTTTCCAGTTCTGTAAAAATATAGGAAAGTTTCCAACGTGCCATGGACCTTCTTCTAACACTTTATGTGCTTCAGGGGTGGAATTAAAAGTGAATAAAATGAGGTTTTCCTCACTTAAGAAAACATCTGCCAGCCCTTTACTACGCCGGACTCGGTGAGCCCATTGATGAATGCTCGTGCCTTTGATCTAATTCTGGAATGATTTTATTGTAGACCTTAATTTATGTTTAGAAAAGTACGTATGCCTCATTGAGTCTGATGATTTTATGTAAATTGGATTTTCTGTTTTCTTTATTTCTGAAAGCCTTGGTTCTGAAAAATCAACTACATTCTTTTTTCTTATTTCTGAAACTTCATTCGTGGTTAAGAGTGATATGAAAAACATAAGATGCATGCCCTGTAGATTTTAGTTACAGAAAACATTGTTTTTGGATAATGTCGATATGGAAAATTGTATATCTTTTCCCTTCGCTTTGAAGTTTCTAAAAACTTGAGTGATTGAGCTTACAGGTTCATTACCTGCTTTTGGGTTGTATGTGAATGGATGAGTGATGAGGCTTAGAAGCCTCATTCCATCAGAATTTTACATCTGAGCTGGAGTTCGGTGGTCTCAACAATCTACTGCCATTTCCTCTTTAACTGTTGGAAAGGCCTTCATACGCAGGTCACCAATATTGAATTCTTGCTGGCCTTGTAAACCTAGAACTTTGCAAAGTTTAAAATTAATGTAATCAGATCAATAAGAAATGCAGGAGATCGTTTTTGAAACAATGGGTACGAGGAAGAAGAGTTCCTTCTAGTACTTGTAGTCTCGTTCGCAAATTGTAATCAACCATGTTGCTAATGCTATCAAAACAAAAATATTATCCTTTTAGATTATCGAGTATGCTAGCTGAGTTGAGATTTTGAGAGGAGATCGCAATGTGTCGTAATGTTAGTCAAAATAAAATAACTAAATTACTACTATAGACTAGTAGTGAGTCTAGGTTGATCCTACAAAGAGTATATGCAAAGTTTATGAAACGAAATTAGTTGGTGTTTAGGTTTAGGGGGGTTTTGGATTTTTGAAATAAAAAAATAAAATGAAACTAAACTAATAAAAAAATTAAAGAAAATGTGCAAAAATCGATAAAAATGAGAAATTCGATAGGGACTCAATTCTTTGGTTCAATCTCAGTCGATACCCTAATTAAGCATAATTTATGGATGTGTTGTTCTCAAACCTCTCATAGTAACTATTAATCATGGGTTACACATGAATTTTAACATAATAATTACGGATTATATTGAATTTCTAGCAATGAGTTGCAACTATTAATCATAGGTTACACATGAATTTCAACATAACAATTATAGATTATATTGAAATTCTAGCAATGAGTTTGCAAATAAATGATTCAATGAACGCATTAAAATCATCTTTTCATAATTCATAATAGGTTCATACACAAGTAATCGAACAATAATGAAAATCCAATTATCTATACACAAAACTCAAATAAATTAACATAGGATAACACAATCAATTTCTAATGAGAGACACAAGAAACAACAAAAATAGTAAAATACACTTAACCCAGGTAGTCGACGTCGATGTCACCTCTGAATCGGCGTCGGGACGTCTAGCCCTCTATGGATCTCTAAAGAAAATGCTTCAACCCCATGAAAATTATCCTCGCCGAACATAATTTCAATGCATAATCTATGTAGCTCACATACTTTGCATTTTTTTCTTCTTTTAATTTTATTCTTCTTGCTCCATAAAGACAAGTCAAAATTAATCTTCGAAAAATGGATAAAATATAGGGCTTCAACTCACTTTAACTTCTTTGTTTCCGAATTGTACCTAAAATCATATACGAGTCAAAGTGAGTATTTTAAGCAATTTCATGTCAATAATCGTTAAGTGTTATGGAATAATTTCATAATCAATTAAGCACTTATCAAATTTTCTCACACTTAGCTTTTAGCCGTCCTTGGGCAAAACGTTAAAACTAAGTTCAAAGGCCTAAAAGATTAACTCATTTCTCATATGTTCCAAGAATACATAATCATAAACAAAGATGAATTATTTTCAAAAATCATAGCAAGAATTCATCTTTCCAAGCTTTTACTCACGATCAATCAACATTCATCATCTTCAAAAACTGAGCAATCTAATGGTAGACTCAAAAAATGTGTTTAAATAAAATATATCCATAGGTACACTCAACACCATTCATAATTTATGATCATGTTCTTCCACAACTTTACATATTATTTTATTTCTCCATCACTAATGTTCACATTCAAAATCATGAATTAAAATACTTTTTAGGGTTGTAACATGGGCAAAGGTGAGGTAGGATGTATTTGGGTCAAGTAACATGAAACTCATTAAAGCTAGTGAAACAAATGCAGCACTTAATATGACATCAAATGCACAAATTCACTCATACATAACTGAGTAACGTCAGCAATGACGAATGCAGCACCTATATTTCACAACTTATTTTAGCTCTCACACATAAACCATATGAAGCATATACCAATCCGAAGAAATCACTCTTACAATTTATGCCAACAATACATTGAAACCACAAGAGTGAACCTTCCAAACCAACATCTACCTCATATTCAACATAATCAAATAACACATTTATTACAACTCTAGGAAGATGCATTAATCATGAATAACTTTGCAAATTCATATGCACTTCCTCCTTGATAAATTTATTTAAACAATTTCTTTTTCTTTTTCTTTTTCTTTTTCTTTCTTTCTTTCTTTTTCATTTCCTTTTCTTTTTTTCTTGTGCTTTCTCGTTTCTCTTTTCTTTCTTTCTTTCCTCTTTTTTTTTTAACATTAGAAGAAACTACATTAACATGGGAATTTCACTAATAAGACATAAAAAACATCCCAACATTTACCAATCTACACATATGTACACCCCCACACTTACAATTTTGTACATCCACAAACTCATCAATCACAAATGCTCCACTAGCTTTATGACTTGCATAAGACATTTAGTTAAGTTTAAAAGCATAAAATGTGGTTTATACAAAAAGGAAACGTATAAAGCTCAAAGGGGGTTAACAAGGGACAAACCATGTCAATAGGGTAGGCTATTTGACTAATGTTGTTCGGAGAAACAAAGAATGCCTAATCATTTCTATGTTAATGCATGTGATAAAAATGTAGTCTTGAATAGAAACTTAAGGCAAAATCAGGATGTAAATGTCATGAAGGTCACACATTATCAAAAGACAATGAAATTGATATGAATGTGTCAGTCAAATAAGGATCAAAATCTTACCGGCTTTGTCTACAACTAGTCACTACTCTTTTAAAGATAATACACATTGACCAATCACAAGAGTAAAAATACATGCTAAAGTTGCTATGAAATTCTCTAGTCAATTCATTATCTACTCATGACTATATAATCCTAGAAGCAATAGAAAATGAGAAAATGTTTGTTTCATTTGTTTTATTCTTTCTCTCATTTTGATTGAAAACTTAAAACAAATAAAAAAACACATATGCATATAAAAAGAAATGCAAAAATGTAAAGAAAAGAAATCTACTTCCCTTGAATTGCCTTCCAAAAAGTGCCTTTGTTTAGGGTCACTGACTCGACTCCATGCTTCATCCTCACCTGACAAAATTGTGATCTTTAGGTGTCACATGCGGCTCCTCCATGTAAGGTTCGAGATGGGGTCTTAGTTGATAATCGTTTACCTCTAGCATCTTCCCTATCTTCAAATTCTTCATCTCTGCTGAGTTCTTGCTCTTTTGAAATAATTAGAATGACTATTTGCGTTTTTCTTTTTTGTTTAATTCTTCTAACCTGCTAGGTCAAAATGAAGGGTTAGTCTCGAATATAATTACAAACTCAGTACTTACCTCCGAGCTAAAAGATATGTCTTTTTCTGCCTTGAGCTCCTCCTCAACTTCTTCGACACAAGTAATTCCTTGAGTAGTCATCTCAAGATTCGCAAGTTCCTCATCACTCGGTAAGGTCTCCACACTAATGTCTATTGGGTACTCCTCAGGTTGATATGACTGCTCTTCTTCCATTTGTGATTCCAGGTAGTCGATCCTCGCTGCCATTTCACCCATTTGACTTAACAAGTTCTAGTTTGTAGACGTTACATGCCTCATTTCCTGCTGGAGCTGTTGGGTATTTTGTTGAAGTTGTTGCATACTCTCTTGAAGTTGCTGCATACCTTGTTAAAATTGAAGATTGTTAGCAATCACAACATTCATCTATTCTTCCAATGATGTACCTGAGTTTTGACAAGAAGCTTTTGGTCCACACGGGAACTGCTGTGTATCCTGCAAACTATCAATAAAGTAATTCTGATGGTTATCCCATCCATAACCAAAGTTAGGTGATCAGTCCAACCTTAGTTATAGGATTGAGAATAAGAGTTATAAAAAAATTGCTTGTATCCACGATTTTTTCTATTTTTTTAAATCACATACACAAAGCATAAATAATGAAATGATTACGAAATAACTAAAAAGAAATCAATTATGAACAAATATATGCAAAACATCAATTAATTCACAAACAAAAACTAAAACACTGCACTCCTCGACGCCGCCGCCAAAATTGATAGTGCGTCATAAGACTAATCAAAATAAAATAACTAGATTACTATTATAGCAGTGGTGAGTCTAGGTCAATTCCACAGAGAATGTGTGCATAGTTTAT
Source organism: Erythroxylum alaternifolium (assembly GCA_027478495.1). Classification (NCBI taxonomy): domain Eukaryota; kingdom Viridiplantae; phylum Streptophyta; class Magnoliopsida; order Malpighiales; family Erythroxylaceae; genus Erythroxylum; species Erythroxylum alaternifolium. The sequence goes on along the minus strand of JANIIA010000002.1, from coordinate 55,129,874 downwards.
TAAATGAAATTAATCGGTGTTTAGGTTTAGGTTTAGGTTTAGGGGGGTTTTGGATTTTTGAAATAAGAAAATAAAATGAAATTAGGCTAATAAAAATAAATTAAAGAAAATATGCGAAAATTGATAAAAATGAAAAATTCGGTAGGGACCCAGTTCTTTAGTTTCTCAGCCTACACTTTAATTAAGCATATTTCATGGATTTGTTGTTTTAAAATCCCTCATAGCAACTATTAATCTTGGGTTAATAATTAACCTAAGTTTTTTCTTAGGTTTTGTTTAATCAAGATATGATCGTTAATTAAACTTAACCATCAAATAACTTAGGATACGATCTCTATATTTAATTAGACAGTAGTATTACGAATTAGGAAAATGGATTAATCAAGGTAACAACCACGTACAATGTATCATTTAACTAAGATTATATTATCTCTAATGATTAGGAATTATTAGTCGCTACACATGAATTTCAACATAACAATTACATATTATATTGAAATTTTAGCAATGAGTTTGCAAATAAACGATTCAATAAACACATTAAAATCATCTTTTCATAATATCCAATAGGTTCATACACACATAACCGAACAATAACGAAAATCTGATTATCTATACACAAAACTCAAATCAATTAACATAGGTAACACAATCAATTTCTAACGAGAGAAAGAAACAATAAAAATAATAAATTATTTTAAACCCATGTTATCGGCGTTAATGTCACCTTCAAACAGGCGTCGAAATATCTAGCCATCTATGAATCTCTCAAGAAAATGCTCCAGCCTCGTGAAAATTATCCAATGCCGAAACTCCTAGCAGTGCAAGCTCTTCGACTGTTCACTGATTTGACAAATAAACGTTATGGTACATTTCCACCATTCGCGTCTCGTTTTGTTTCTGTTACAAGGTCTCTATTCTCTTTTCCCATTCACTTACTTTACGAATAAACATAGTTGAACCATGCTACTATTCATGCCTCATTTTAAAACCCTCTAGATGTCTTGTATTGAACGCAGTCCCTGTCTGCGTGACACGCAGATGTCTTCTACGTTTTGTTCCTCTGCTGTCCTCCTGTGCTGCCGTTTTGGTCATGGACTGCTACATGCCTTGTGTTTTGTCTCCTAGCCATTTGCTGCGTGTTCCTCATCTTGCTTTGTTGTTTTTGTCTCTTTTTCTAGCTGTCCATCTTCATTTTCTCCAATAACTATGAGATTAGTTAAATTAATGTCTTGCATGCATGCAAGACATTAATTTCATGTTGAACATAATTTCTATACATAATCCATGCAGCTCATGCTTTTTGCATTTTTCTTCTTTTAATTTTCTTCTTCTTGTTCTATAAAGATAAGTCAAAATTAATATTAAAAAAATGGACAAAATATAAAGTTGTTTTTGAATTATACCTAGAATCATATTTGAGTCAAAGTGAATATTTTAAGCAATCTCATGTCAACAATCGTTAAGTACTATAAAATAATTTCATAATTAGTTAAGCACCTATTATGAGATTAGAATAAAGAAAATATGACGTTGTTGCCTCCCCCAAAACAGCCTTCCTGAGCTAACTCCTGCTGTAAAAGTCTAGGGTTCCTTTGAAAAAGATTAACCAAAGCTCCTACTTCCTAAAAATATTAATTAAACCAAAGTTCCTACTTCCTAGCAAGCGTGCATGCCGGCCACCTGTGACTGTGAGCGTTGAGTTGAGACCCGAGACACAAACCCCAGTCTCGTGCTGGTCAGCTCTGGCTGACGCATGGAGGTCTTATTTTCACCCGAAACACCACTCCCACTTTTTGTGGTTTACCTTACTCAACTGCGATAAGAAAATACAAACAATTCACATGTCCAAAAAGCAATTCAACAGCAGTTGGAATAAGACAGGTTATAGTAACATATGTCTTATGTTTTGGTTGGATTAGGTTGGTGGCCGATACCGGCCTTAGTTGCCTTTTACTCCTCTTGGTGCGCAATCGATGGGGCTCGCGTAGTGGGGTGGACGCTGTGTTGCCCTACTGGTTGCAGGTCATTTCATTTATACATATATATTGTCTGGACCAAAGTTTCTGCCATTCAGTGTTGAACAAGTTACAATTTCGTTAGTTGATCCACCCGCCACTAAGACTGATTGTGAGGTACACCACAAGGCACATCATTGGATTGCTGAATTTCTTGTATGTTTAACCAATTAATTAACTTAGCTTACTCCACTTAATTATAAGTGGAGGCAAGTACAAGAAGTCATTTTCTTGGTAACCTGTCATATATAGATGACATTAATATTTATTACATTTTGGCATAACCCACCAAATTGCTACTCCATCTCCACGGGTCTTCAGCTGACCGTCCAAAATATCAAAACTGAACACAATTTTCCAGTTTCAGTTGCAAAAGGAAGCAGTCGTTATTACCACCAGATTCCCTGGTGCCTGAAATCAACTTAAGAAGTGGTCCAATTTTGGACACAGTATCTTGTAACTTAGCTTGCCAATTTTATGAGATCAAACCTTACAAGATCTGTCAAATTCCAACAACCTGTTATAATTTCAAACGTAATAACAGACTATGATGAGAGTCCTAACGTTAAATTAAATCCTACGCTTGAGAATATTGGCTGGAAGATTGATTAGTCAACAAATTAAATCCTCGGATCGAGAACTCGTCCAAGTCCTCGTCCAAGTCTTTGTCCGTTTTCATTCTCATTTTCTTTTTGTTTTTATCATTTAAGTGGTCCTTTTCTGTTGGCTTCCTGCTATTCTATATTTCTACGTGTTTGTTGGATTGCGTCTCTCTCCGTTTATTTTGACGCACATCGAATCCACATTTTCTCCTGTGTTCCGTCACTTCCTATTCATCCAGACATCATCCAAGAGTTCATTGTCAACGACAGTTGTCCTCGGCTTCGCAAAGCTTTCACCAAATCGTCTTTTTCTAAAATATGTTTTCTTACGAATATTTTAAGTATTTGTTCTAAATCTGTCCTAATCACCTTTCAAGATTAGCTATTTTAACACATTATTGCATGAACAAGGGATGGGAGTCCAATAACGAGAATTTTCTATTTATACAAAACATGGGCATGTAAACAACTTCATACAAATATATATAAACACATTTAATTTCCTCAAGAGTTGAGTCGGGAGAGCTCATGAAGGAAAGAGAGTCTTGGGCTTGCTTGTTGTTGCAGGAACCTTGGACTTGGTTAAAGACACAATCTTTTTAACTTTTTTATATGTAGTTGATAGTTCACTGAGGCTTGTTTTAGTCTCTCTAATTTACTTCTTGTCCCACGTTAAATACAGCACGAATAGGAATCCCACAATGCAACCAACTATATAATAATAATATCAGCATCAATGACAATCATCAGTGCAAAGAAGCTAACAAGCGAGCATCCTTATCTCTCTTTCTATGTGTCACCCACCTGCGCACGTCGATGCAAGGCTGATATTTTATGTATCAAAAGATCATAAAAATGAGTTTTTGTAAGGTATAAATTTGAAGCTGAACAGGCCAAACGTTTGTCAACAGTCCTGTCTGCCTCTTCCTCAGTTGTCCTCCCTTAAAGCGTGGCGCTTCTTACACCTGTGTCTTTCGAGCCCTCTCTTTTAGCTCTCGGTCTCCGTGTCTGTTCATTTTCTGTTCCCATATTTTTCTCTTTCTGGGGCTGTTTGCATTTGGGGTTGGCTCCTTTCAGCTGCTGGAGTTCGATTTTGTTGCTCTTTCGGTTTGGATTGAAGGTTTGTGATCCTTCTCTATTTGAGACGTGTTGGTATTGGAAACGCATGAAGCTCCTCATATGATCTGCTTTCAAATGTCAAAACAGGAAATAAAAGTTTTATTAGATCTAATGGCGGTGCTTAAAATTTTCCGCAGCTATTTCTCTGTATTAATTCTGGAATCTGTGATGAAAAACCATCGAAGATTCTATCTTTTCCATTTCCATAAGAACTGACTTGGGAAGCGGCGGGAGATAAAATTGCTTGATTTGTTTTGTAATTATTATGTGGAAAAATGTTCGTTCTCATGTTCGGACTCTAATTTATGTTGTCCTTTAGGGATATATTATTCAGGAACTCTGTTTTGGATTACTTTTGGAGATAATTTTGTCTGCGTCCTAGTTTATATTCTAAACGTGTAGTCATGAGCTTCAATATAAGAAGTCGATCAATGAAGCACTTGTCTGGAGTTTGGTTTTTTGCATTGCATCGACATATGCATGCCCCTAAACACGCCTTTAACACCAGAGTTTTGATTACTAACAAAATTTATTTTCATGTTCTTCTCTTCCCCGCTCTTTCTCTCTCTCTCAAATTCAATACATAGGTCGTGTCGTATTTAGTTTGCTTAAAACTTGATGAGGCATTCAGGAGTTTAAATTGGGCACACTTTCTTTGAGGCAAAGGATTTCTGAAAGTTCTCAATTTCTAATTGTCAACGTACTTTGGGTGTTGTCTAATAAAAATAGAGCCTTGAACTTTTGGAACTTTTAGACAAATGAGCTTGTTAATTCCTTCTAAAACTTGTGCATCTCTTGTTCTGTGAGTTTGTGTACGTAGCTTTATTCTTGTTTTGATCTAGAAATCCAATGTATAGGCAGAATGTAATAGAAACTTTTTCTTGGTAAGTTGCTTCTTGTTTTGAACAGAAAGTGCGGTAATTATGGTTTCAATGTGGTGGTAATGGCTTCTCATTTCATCTCAAATTTTTGGTACATTGCTCTACAGTTTGTTATGTGAAATATAACAAGGGCAGCTGTCCATGACGTCACTCAGACCATGGAAATCAATAAAAAAGAATGCATTTCTTGACGGGGTATGGCTATTATCTTTCTGTTTCTTCACTTACTCTACTCTTTTAAGATTGCAAATAGCCAAGAAAGCAAAGCAGCTGTTAAAATAGTCTCATTTTCCCTCCTTGATAACTGTCTAACTGTATAACCCTGTTGCAGGGAAGATGCGGGTTAAAGAAAAAGCAGCTGCCATTTATGGCAGTTTTGTGTACAGTAATGTTGTTCATTGCGTATAGAACCACAGTTTATCAATATCAGCATACACAGGTTCCATGGGACTTTTGCTTCTCTATTTGTGATTTTACATTATCTGGACACATAGTAGAGAGGCAGAGATCAAGTGTCTGCTTGTCATCTTTTCTTGATTAATTTGTGTGTCAGGAGGGAGAGAGATAGGTAGTACTGTGAGTCACATTTGTTGTGCTATTTTAATAGCTGATCGCATTTGATTTTTCAATCTGTTCAAAAAAAATATAAATTGGCTTTGCTTCTCACTACCGCTGGTGTGAGTTTAAGGGTTGTGAAATTTTGTCTTGGAATGTTCAAAGCTTAACATCAATCCTTGGTCTCATTCAATATTCATTGTTCTGTTGATGGATCACGATTTTGGACTTGTATATTTGTTTCGGTGGCTTTCTTTTTCCTACTTGTGTGCTGTGCTTATATCCAGCAAAATGATTTGAGTCTTTTTGTACTCAAAGCTCCTTATTTGTTCAGTCTTTTTTTTTTCAGTCTCTTCTGTTGCACATATTTTGTTTATATATACTTATTTGTTGTTACTCTTTTTCTGTTATTAGATGGAAGAAAGGTTACACCCCTTTGACACATTGAAGGTAAGTTTGGAACTGCCATCCAATTGCCTACTTATGTTTTTTCTTTTTTGTTTCTTTAGCTCACAGATCATAGAACTTACAAAGCTAGAACCATTTCTTGAGCTAGTTCCGGAATTGTAGCAATTCTATTTATTTCACTAACTGTGGAATGATTTACTGTTTGTCTCTTGTGGTTTTTGACGTAAACTCTAGGAATCAGCTTTGGCTTCTGGATTTTTGCATTATTTGCCTCATGGTATTGTACATGCCAGTTCAGATTTGGAGTTAAAACCTCTTTGGTCAACTAATAGGTCAAAGGTTGGTTTCTGATCCCCTTTTCTGTCTGCTTTTTGAGAACACATTTCTATTCCTAATTCTGATTGTATAATTTTTTTTTTGTGATTTAAAATTTGATATAGATGTAATTGCTTGTGCTAATGTTTCTGTTTCAAGCGAGATGCTTTCTTAGTGTTTCCTCATTATATGTTTATTAATATCAAGAGCAGGTCGAATCTCATAGCCTGCAGAACTTGCTAGCTATTCCGGTTGGATTAAAGCTAAAAAATAATGTTGATACCATTGTTGAAAAGGTATACCAATCTGTCTTATGAAATCTTTGATGTTCTTGAACTAAACAATTTTCCCTAATTCCATGGAATTCAGTTTCTTCCAGAGAATTTTACAGTTATTCTTTTCCATTATGATGGTAATGTGGACGGTTGGTGGGATCTTAAATGGAGCAGCCAAGCCATACATATTGTTGCTCAGAACCAGACAAAATGGTGAGGTTGACCTTGATGAAAGTTTCCTCTTTTTTGCATCCCCAATTCATGAGGTGCTTTGTTTTGAAATTGTAAATCACATGTCCATAAATTTGTACATTAGCATATGCATTATATTAGTTGAGGGAGCAGTATTGACTAGTTGAACTTGAAGATTTTCTAAATTAAAGAAGAACTTGGTAGCTTAACCTTAGTTTTTGAAAAAGTGTTATCTGGCCATTGGTTCTTGTTTATTTCATTGTATACTTTCTGTTTGCTAAGGAAGGAAAAGGAAAAGGCAGTAAGGGAGGCTGTCCAATAAAGTTGTAGAATTTGAATCTCCAAAAGGTTTCCGGGGCCATGGATGTTTAAATGTTTGGATTTTTTTTATTGGATCCATACGCAACCTCAGTGCCTCTATCTATCTGAATACAAACTCCCTGTACTTGGCATGCACACTGGAACTAAATTGTGGTTCGGCATTAGTTTTGATAGTCTGGTTTCCTTTCCAGGTGGTTTGCTAAGCGGTTTCTTCATCCAGCTGTTGTTTCAATTTATGACTACATATTTCTCTGGGATGAAGATTTGGGAGTTGAGAATTTTGATCCAAGAAGGTAAAACAATGGAGGACTTGTTGAACATTATTTCCTCCAATATGCTCATGTGTCCAGCCTTGTATATTCTTTTTTCTCAAGTGTTATTGGCAAGCTTAACTCAATCTAGAAGAACAGTTGAACTCATTTCGTTTTAAGTAGATATTTGGAGCTTGTGAGATCAGAAGGTCTAGAGATATCTCAGCCAGCTTTAGACCCAAATTCAACAGATATACATCATAGAATCACGATTCGTGCCAGAACTAAGAAGTTTCATAGGTGAATGAGATGACTTTTGAGAACTCTTCTTGGAATTCTAGACTTCTAACATTTGTAGGCTTAATGACCTTGTCTTAATCTGTGCAGAAGAGTCTATGACAGCAGAGGCAGTACTAAGTGTTCAGATGCTAGCGAGGGGCCACCATGCACCGGGTAAATTATTCTTCTGTCAAACTTGTTTATGTTCAAAATTTTTGCCTTTTATCTCTTGGGTCAATTCCCATCTCTCCATTTACTTTTTTATTTTCTTTGTTTATTGCTGCCGACCTTTGTTGATTTTATTTTTATCTTCCATTGAACTGTTAATATTATCAGATGGGAAGCTATATAGTTTTCACATTCTGGGGATGTTTAGAAGCTATGTTGTGATAATTGTAGCATCTTTTCCTACTTTAAGAGACTAAATGTTCAAATGTCCATGAATTATAACACTGTTGACTTAAGTAGGTCTTTAGGAGTTCCCTTTTGTAGCATTATCAAAATAATTTGGTTTGCCGTTGTTCCTTTTAGATTTGTGGAAGGTATGGCTCCCGTATTTTCAAGATCAGCTTGGTACTGTACTTGGCACCTTATACAGGTAACATCCATCCTTGAGCCATCCCTTTTGTAATAACGTTAATGTAATGAGTAACACACTGTCCTCGCATACGAACTTTTCTTCACTTTCTGGCTTAACTCTCTGAAACAAGATTTTGGTCTGAACTGGAATTTTCACTTGCTTTTTCTCTGTTTTCTGAAGATGGACTATGGTTTTGATTTGATTAGTATGCCCTTCTTAAGAAAAGCCTGTATGACCTGCTTGCTACTGAATTCTACATTATCTTTGTTTTTTACTCCTTTCAGAATGATTTAGTCCATGGTTGGGGAGTGGATATGAAACTAGGATACTGTGCTCAGGTACTATTCAACAATGTTTTTTACTGTCACATCATACTCGTGATGCACTTAAAATTAATGTGGATTACCCCGAGAAACATTTTGTTTTCATTGCTGTTATTTTCTACTTCTGTTCCTTGAAACAGACTTATTTTTGTGGCTTAGTTCTGCTTATTAGAAGGCTATAAATTAGTTCACATAACTCTGTGTGGTCTGTTCTTCAATATCTTGTCAAACTATCTGATCCTAATCTACAATCGATGGGTAGTATTATTGTGCAACATCAACTTTTAGCTATCCCACTTCCTGCTCTACTTCCTTATGGATCGGTAAATGCTGCACTGTCGAACTCCTGAAGGCCATGTTTTTGAACATCTTCCTGGATTTCATTCTTTATTGCAGTGAAGTTTGTTTGTACATGTCCTTAGCCATTATATTTTACATGGTCAAGCTATATTATATAAAAGAGATGTAAACGAGGGAATGCATATGGCATTGTACAGGGAGATAGGACGAAGAAGGTGGGTGTGATTGATAGCGAGTACATTGTTCATAAGGGAATACGGACTTTGGGTGGACGTGGGAAGAAGGTGGTCAACTGAACCTTCTGTTTTTCTAAAACATAAAGTATTATATAAACTTAGATTTTGTTTCTTGTTCTTGATGTGGTTACAGGGTTCAAAGCCTGAAGTTTTAGGCAAGGTAACAAGAGCGTCTCTATATCAGCAGTAACAGTAGATGAGTTATGGTAATGTGGATGATATGTGATTTTAATTATTGTATTTTATCCAGAAACACAGTTCGCCAACAGTGGATGCTCGGGTTGAGGTGAGAAAGGTGATGCTTTCTTAATCTCTGATTTTGTGTAGTATAGAGACTGATTATAAAACAACAGATTCGAAGGCAGTCAACATGGGAACTTCAAATATTCAAAGACAGGTGGAAAGAAGCTGTAAAGAAAGACAGGAAGTGGGTTGATCCCTTTAGAACCTCCACCCGAAGACGTAGTAGTACTTATAGTAACGGTAGGAAACAGAGGCGGCATACCCAATGAGACTAACAAACTACTTACTTGCATATAAATTTTCATCTCTTCTTACCATTTTTAAAATTATGTTGTTAGTTTTACTGTAATAAGCGCTGTGAGCTCTCTCTTCTTTTCTTTAAGGGCAAAGAGGCCTCCTTCCTTTATTCTTATTTTAATTAATTCACTCGCATGCAGAATATGACGTACCTTTCTATAATCATCTTTATAACTTCTGTATCAATGTTCCAAAAGCTTGCATCTAAAAGCTGCAAAATAGAAACTATTAAGTTTATCAACAAAAGAAATAGTTATCTCTCCACTCTTTTTGCATTGACACTGTTGCACAATCCCTCCCTTTCACTTAAGTAATCTCATGATGTCTCTACTTTAACACTCAGTTAATTACAACTTCGGAAAGTTCTCCTTCTACTTCCTCTTCAAATGGCAAGCTTTGCAATGTTAAACATTAAAGTACTAACCTCACAAGTTTCAAACACTTATCTTTTGTTTACTCGTCTTGATCACAGTAATCATAGTGACCTTTGTCTTTCTTTGACTTCAAAACTTCTTTTTATCCCTTTTTGATGAATGATTTTATGACAATCCATTTACTTATTTTGTGTACTCATCTTGATCACTTATCTCAGGCCTTAAAACTTTGTTGAACCTCTCTTTAAGCTTATACTCTAATAGGTAAAGAATTACATAATACATCTAATTAATTTCTCATTTGATTATATCCTTCATACAATTCCGTCAAAAATAGCATCAATCTATTTATATTCTTTACTTCTTCAATCTGTTTTATTACTCCACAACTAAAATGCGGATGAGGATCTAACTATGTCAACTCATCTCATAATCTATCATGTATTTCATTCCAAGTTCCTGGGGGATGTAATATACATGAATACCTCTACCAAAATCTTTCAAAATTGAATTTAAAATCCACCATTTCACCATATAATATACCATACGCAATTACTCACTCAAACGAATCGTACTCAAGCATTTTAACCTTGTCATTAACAAACCCTAATTTGTTCTCAGTGATCTATTGTTAGATCCAATTAAAGGTTTTGCTACTAGATTAATACGTAAATTATGATAATCTTGCAATTGAAGCAAATCACCTTGAACTCTTTTGTGAAAGCAACTTTTGAGTAAATAACCTCTCTTTTCAAGTGTATTTAAGTTACTAATTAAATATTAATGATTGAAAAACTCAATCGGTTTGGCCGGTTTAATCATAAAATCCTTGAACCGTCCAATTTTTTGATTTAGTTTTCAACTTTTCGGTTTGATTTACTTTAATAACTCTTATTATTAAAAAATGATCAATTTATTAATTAATCGATTAATTTTTATTAATTAAGTTTTTATAAGCTAAAATAAATAAATGAATTTTTATTTAACAATCTTTTTTTAATTAAACTTCAAATTCTTCAATAGGTAAGGACAATCTCTTTTAATCATATTTCAAATTCTTTAATTATGTTCGATATTTAGCTAATTTTATGACGGTCAAATACTAATTGAATCTTTTAAAATTTAAATCTTTTACTTTACCGATTTAACTTCTAATCCAATTTTTCAAACATTATTAAATATTTGTATGATAATATTGTAACAGGATAAACAAATATAGTAGAAATAAAATATATGTGGTTTTCATTACTTACGCACCCGGTATATATTTGACGTGGGAATAGTATCAAAGTGTCGTTAATGGATGCAAGGATGCTATTGATCGTTGTTTTGATAATGTAGCAGAAGTTAAAATGATATATTCTTAATTTTTTCAAGAGAAAGCATTATTTCAATGGTAAATTAATTTTAATATATACTTATTATATGTGATATTTTAATTGTATTCAATTATGATTAATATTGCCATTTATATATGTATATATAATTCAAATTTTGAATATTGAATGCCCCAGTTGTAATGAGAAGATGAAGTTATGGACATAAGTGCTAAGTCTAACATTGGTTAACATTTTAATGAATGCATCAATAGAAAAGTAAGTATTTCAATTATTGTTTGTCAACATTGTCATTAGTATACAAAATTTTAATCAATATTCAAATTAAAGGTGTCTTGTAGGTTCTTAGTATTTGCAAATGAGATGAAGGTTTATTTTTGTTAGAAAATATGTCAAACATCTTATGTGCGTTGAGGAAAGAATCTTGTTCGCAAGATGCATTGTTGTTCACAAGAAGTAAGTATATGTAATAATTCATTTGCATAAGCAAATTCTTCATAAGTTTAATATTTATGTTTATATCTTTATTTTGTAGGTCCCATATGATTTTGGGCATCAAATATGACTATGATATAGAGACATTGTAACAATAAAAATATGAAATGTAATTTTTTTCTCTTTTTGCAACTGCAACTAGTATGTTGTCTTCAAAGAATAAGGAGGCCATGGAGTATACAAGTAGTATATTGTGTTGATGATAAGTCATTTGCAAACTTCATTGTTGGGTTAGTAATGAAAAGGACATTGTGGCACTGATGACTTCTAATTCGTACTCATTGTTTTAATTTTGGTCAATTTCAGTTTCAATAGGCCAGTTTAAGCATTTCAACAGTAATTAAATCAATAAAGAGATGCTCAATCTCAATTTCAACACGCTAGCTTAAACATTTCAACTATAATTAAACCGATAAAGAGATGTTTTGGTCATATCTTTTATCGAAAATGATTTCATATTGGGACATTATTAGAAAGAATATAACAAATTTAACTAACTAGTTTATAATTCTTAGATCATGGCATCTAGTGATTATTAAATGCAAATGGGGACGCAACCATAGTATTGATGTTAGATTCACTTGGTTAATTATTAATTAGAAGGATAAGGACACGCAAACATGCTACAATATATGACCATAATCATATTAAACATATATGTAGCTATGACTTTTTCCATGGTATGATAATGTTAGATACAAATAAAAGGAGCAAATAAAACTTGTGGACAATGTCATGATAAAATTTAAGGCTTAAAAGAAACTGTAATCACTTTTAAACTAAAACTTACAGACAATAATTCAAAACTCTGGCATCATCAATTGTATCATTAATATATCAATTCCATGAACATATACACTTGGATCATATGTTTCACACAAAAAATGAGTAGGTCAAAATGATTACATTCATAAATATATAAACCTGGATCAAACACCAACATAGTATATATTGAAACTAAGCCACCAAATCTATATTAGTAAACAAAGCACAGCTAACAATTTTACAACATAACACTTATGCCGTGTTTGGTTATTGTCCCCGTGACTGGGGACAGTTGACAAAACAAATTAATCCTGTCCCTCTTACTTGTTTGGTTGCTGTCCCTCAAGTTTTTGTCCCCGTCTCCGGTAGATAGGGACAAAAAATTTTTTCTCTTCAATTTTCGAAGGACAATTGTCCCTGTCTCCCGAAGACGCTCCTATTTTCTTATTTTTCTCAAAATTCTCTTTTGATTTTACTATCATATTAAATACCCTTTGATTATTTTTGGACATAAAATTATTTTTAAAAATA
>JANIIA010000002.1:55087874-55101488 GCA_027478495.1 Erythroxylum alaternifolium | reverse complement strand
CAAAAATATAAATCATCACAGATAATTCAAACAATAGTGTCAATCAATTGTCTTGTCACAAAAAAACTCATATTTGTGACAAAATAATAGTTAGTCACAAAAAAATTGTCACTAAATATCTTAACTCTTGTAGTGCAGCATAAGCATGAGGATAGGAATGTGGTTCGTATCTTTTAGAGACAAAGAAGTTTTGAGGAGATGGTGGAATGACAATGGCGTGAGAGGAGTGATAAAGTTGGATTGCTTGGGGAAATTGTTGGCGAAATATCAAACATTGAGTAACTTAATGCCCTTGAGTACGACACCACTGACATTTGCCTTGGAATGGATAGGGTGTGCGATGAGTAGGAGCAAAAGTAGGCTGAGGTGTGGAAAGGAGACCCGTAGATGGTGGAGCAGAATTGTTCCATGATGGGCGATGATTTTTGGACTAATTTTTAGACACATAGTTACCGTAGCGGGAAAAGGAGTGGAGGAAGAAGATTTTTGCTTTATGGAGAGTTTACGGTTGATAAGCTTCTTATGTAATTCATCAAAAGAAATGGGAGAGTCACGACTATGGACTGCATGGACTACAACATCATAGTCGAGATCATTAAGTAAATTAAGAACTTTGTCAATGATGTCCTCATGATTGAGAGGTCGACGAAGAGAAGCAAGTTGATCAACACACCCCTTAATCACTTACATATATTCAGTAATAGAGCGGTTTCCCTTAGTGATATTGCGAAGATGATCCTTAATTTGTTTAAGAGGGCCTCTTGAGGGATTGGCATAGGTTTTGGATAAGGTTTCCTATGCTTCCTGAGTTGTTTTGTCTCGAGATAAAAGGGGGATAAAAGAGGGGGAAAGGGTGCCAACAAATGCACCAAATATCAACTTATCCTGGCGTAGCGAAGTTTTGTAGGCTGGATTTGGGATAGATGTATCGTCTTTAGTGATAGTCATGGGAGGGGCAGGATATGAACCGTCAATGAACTTAAGAAGGTCGTACTAGATAAAACTAGCTTCAAGTTGAGCTTTCCATGACAAATAGTTGGTGGAAGTAAGCTTGGGAGTATTATTGAAAAAGACGAGGATGATGGGCTTAGTGGGTTCGGCATTGTTATGGATGAGTTGAGAATCATTAGGAGCTATGGAGAAGACTAAGAGAAGAAGCAGAAGAGCAGAGAAAAATAAGAAAGGGATCGAGGCTCTAATACCATATGAAGTTTAGAAGAATAATTTTTGTGTATTAATCTTGGTGAATGTGATACAGTAATATATATACAAGGCTATGAGAATATATGATCAACGTAATCTTAGGAAATTCTATCCTATGCAACTAATTAGTAAAGATAATATTTATATTATTAACAACAATAACGTCCTACAAGATATTTAGCAAATCAGTTTGCTTGATTGTAGGCATGATAATAGGCTTGGACCTTAGTCATTAGGATTATCTTTAATAGTTTATACTTATATTCAGGCACGATATCATTGGCTTAGTGGCCAAAGACAAGATTAAGGGATAAAAACATGTTCTTGGTTTATATATTTTTTATTGTTTAAGTTTCTATAGAGATCTATTTGATGATATAATTTTTTAAACGACAATAGGGATTATAAGTTGGCTTTAAACTTCTACTTGATTAAGCTTTTTGGTACACAAAATTTTTGACATTTATATGCCTTTTTCTCGTACTCTATAAAGGAAGCTAAAACCTATGATGAAATCAAAATCTCCTCTACAATAAAGAAACAAGAACATCATGAAAAGAAGATAACTAACAAGCATATTAGAATGAAAGTTAATATTGTATGTGCAAATAAATTTAATGAAGATGTTATGCTAATTTGATTTAAAACTCAAATTTATAAGTTAGGGATGATATTATTAGTCATAAGTGTTACACCTTACATGGTTGAATGCATAGCTATCTCAACAATGAGTTAAGCATCCAATAAATCAAAGTATTAATAATTATTTATTCCTATATAAAGTTTATATTACATAACATATGAATTCTATTTTTGTTTGTTTGCAAATTTTTTATTTGGACAGGCTGTGTATGAATCATCCTATTAAGTGAGACAAGATGACAAAAATTACAATATGAGATGAAGTCAACATCAATGAGATGTTAAATACTGATAAAGTATTTGTGCACGAATATGAAAAGTTGAATGTATTGTTTTTTTATCGCTAAATTATAGTAATATTTGGAAATAATTTTCCAAGTATTGAAAAGATGAACTATTTAACTAGTCTTAGACATGAAGGATTTATTACAAAAAATATACCCAATGAAGCGTCACATTGGTTAAGAGGCAGTAATAAAAGTGAAGACGATATTTTGGGAGGTAGAAAAGGCATAAGTAATAAGTTAGTAAGTTTTTGTTTACCAGTTTGTCCATAATTTTTAGTATGCATGTGAATAGTTATTGACATTTTAGATAAATAGTAGAAAAGAGAAGAAGTCTTCAGACATTAAGAGATAATTATGATAGAAAAGATATATTAATAAACAATCCCGAAGCGTGAGAAGACATTAATGACGGGCCCAAAACAGATGTCTTAAGACATGAGAAGATATCAATTATGAAGAAAGAAAATGATAATGTTTGTCGCAAGGCATGATGAGATGCCAATGATAGAGAGACAAAAAAAGGTTCAAGAGAGTGGTTTATCTTAAATAATCAGCAAATTAGACAAGAGTTATAAAGATTTCTAAAATTATATCCAAATTACAAGCATCGATGAAGAGTTAAAAGTGGGGTAAAATACTAATAATGGGAATCTAAGTCATGAAAATAAAAAGAAAAAGAACAGATAAATAAAGGCATGAATAAGGAGGTAAGAGGGACAAAATCTTAACGAAGTCACCATCCGTAACATAATGAAGTTAATATTGAGTTTGGGGAATGAGGGAAGACAAATTTAAGCATTTGGATCTAAGTGTAGGTGATGTTACACAGTTGAAGTTGGTAAAAATTGGGAAAAAAGTCTACATCTCGTAGCAGACTTCTGACTTCTAATTCTATATATTTCAAATTCCTACAAAGAAAAAATATGTCAAAGATGAGGTATTTAGTTAATTTGTAGGGTAGTATTATTGTTGGTGAAAATTTTGTTTAAATTTGATGATATTTATAATTTATTATCTAAATTGATTCATTTTTGTTAAATTATTGTTGCAAGTTGTTATATTTAATGTTGTTTCTAAACATGAAGGTCAAGCTGACATTGAGCGGCATCCTCGTAAGCCTAAGAGATACAAAGTAACATAGTGGGATGATTGAGCAAATTAATTTAGAATATTTTCCAAATTCTTTTATAGTAATCTCATACTTTATTCTCACATTATGTATACCTAGAAGTTTGTTAACGAGTTTTCATCTACTTTGTTATTTGAGAATGTGGTTCATAGATTTCTTTTAGACAATTACATGTTGGACTTAAAAATATCACATTATTCCCTTATATAATCTATTAACCCTCTCCTCATTGTCTTTATTAAATGCAATTAAAATCCATCCTCAAACTTCATCTCTTCTAGTTAACAACATTTAAATAAGCAAATAGAGCATAAATAATTAATGAATTAATAATATCATAAAAAATCATATTCAATATATAAAATTAATATTGCCAATATGTATCTTCATTAACTAACCTCCTTTCTTTATGTCTCTTCTTTTGGACTTCCTTCATTCAAGATTTTAGTCTTCTTATTCTTGGTCGACTACGTGGCCTTAAGATAACCAGGTCCTTCAGCCTGGCATCTCTTATAAGGGACCATATATGCACACAATGGTCACCAACATGTCTTGACTCAATTCCATTAGCATTTGTAAATTTTTGTTGGCTTCTTTACACAAGTGATCAAAAGTTGATTCTCTTACCTACTACATAATCAAAGGCTTTATAGAAAATTGATTCTAATTTTCTTATCTACTGACACTAATATCATCATCCTTTTAAATGTTACTAATCATTATCTTCGTATGCTACCTAACAACATCTTTGTGTTACCTCTTAACAAACAAATATTTCAAAAATATTTTTTTATCTTAATCCTACTTAAAATTAAACATGTGTCAACATATAATTTCTTTAAAAATAAACAACATGTAGATTGCTAACTGAGTGAGTCACTTAATGTAATTGTGTACTGTTTTACAATATTAGACCCTTCACCCATCTCCTCTACCTTGTACAACTTATTATTCCTTTTAGTCCATACTTTCCTTACATCACAATATATCAAACTTACTAGTTTGGTTTGTACAATATGAAATAAACTATTGGTGTACACTTTTTGAAATTCCTATTTAATATCAAATCATGCAACTAAGTATTCATTATTACCTGAATAGAAGTAATCAAACTCTATCTCATACTCAATCCTTTACCTGATTATTTCCTTGAATTGCTTAAAAAAGTTATCCCAATATATTATAGGCACACATATACCTATAAAAAAGTTTCATACACTCACTTCTTTATCTTGTTAACTTGTTAACTAAAAATATTCCTAATGTATATTATAGCCCATCTTTTACAATCATCAAATAGAGACTAAACTCATGAATTAATTTTTTAAGTAAAATTTGACAACTATTTTATTTCTTTTTATCTTTTAACGTCTATAAACAATATCCATAAATATATATTTCATTTTTATCTCTTATAGACACTGAATTTCTCAAGCACTTTCTTAAGTATATGTCACAAATACAATTTATAACTTATATTAGGGAATACCAGCTCAATAAAGTTACCTATATTCTTGCACTCATTTGTAATTATACCAATAGGTGACTTATTATTTATAAACCTCAACTATGTATACAAAATTCAATAAAAACTTTTAGTCATCTCATTACTAAATAGTGCACAAGTAAATAATACATATTGTATGTGATGGTTTATATTAACAAGCGGAGCAAATGAAATTAGGTATTCGTTCACAAAAAAGTAGTATCAAACATGACCACATCACTAAATTTAAAAAGTTTTCCTAAATCCTTGCATCTTCTTATGAAACATTCCTCATCCTTCCTTGCTTATCACAGTCAGTTTTGTGGAAATATCGACTATCCTTTTCTTTCATTTTAATGAACATATTACACCACTTTTACATCCCCTTCTTCGAACCGCACTTATCTTGATATTTCTATATGATCAAGGCAATTCTTTCATAAACATGTCATGTTTTCATACCGACTTGCATATGTAATAACAATTTGTACATTTGTGCACAACTTTATTCCATAACTTACGTTTAATTCCAATCTAAGTCTTAATTGTTGCCTCATAAATCTCTTATTACTTGGAATTAAATCATGGTTATGCACATCTTCAAAACTTGATTATGATCCAAATGCCTTCAAAAAATCAATAACTTACTTAACCATTGCACCTAATTCTACTTAATCTTGTTTTATTTGACCCTCGTGAATTTGTACAATCAACCTCGAAGACAAGAAAATATTATCATCTTAAACCCTCCTCTTTCATCTTTCTTCCTCTCCTTATAGTAATTATAAACCCTTAACAACTAACATACTTTTGGTACAAATCAAATATTATTTTAAAAATTTCAAACTCCAGTCCTATTTCAAGTACCACCGTTGTCTCAATGTTCTTTGCCAAACTTTGTAAGGTTGTCACATCTAAAGCACTCTTCTTGTTCTTCATTTTATTACTCATCTTTATTACACCATTGTATTAGACTAAAAATACACAATTATTCAAAAACTACCACTGCATTTTGCAAAATATCCGACATGACTATATAACACATACCACTATATTATAAAATTTCAGGCCAAAAAACATAAATATTAATGGCAAATGAAAATGGTTGATTACTACATAATTACTTTATTGATAATAGAAACACCGTTGTAGAATCAGAGGTGAAAAATGGTAAATGAGATAAAAAAATTTCTTCCAAGTTGTGTTGCAGATCGATGATGGGGTGACGATCGTAAACTTCAAGAAAATGATTAACATACTAACACAATATGGAAGTAATCTCATGATGGGAACAACTGAGGTGAAACTGTAAGAGATTGACATATTTTATTTGGAATCTTTAATATATTTATGTGTACGTGACAGTGCTGACCTTACTGTTCCCTGGAAAATTAATGTAACGCGTCTGTCCTTGACAAGGAAATCTTCGATTGGAGTTTGATGTATGCGAAACTGAGAAAGAAAGATTAGCCATCATCATCATCATACAGGTGTACGGTTTATCTTTCCTTGCCATAGTCACACGGCTACTCCATCCTTTCCAGTGTTGCTTGTCATAAGATATTAATTAGTGGTACTGTTAGTATTTAATTTGGTCATCTTTGTCCGCCTTCTAGTCCCTTTGGATTTTGTCAATGAAGCAAGCATAATAAAATTGACGGGGGCTGATGTTCACATGTTTGTAATTTTGGTAGCATGGCGATTCAATGCTGGATCTTATGGTCCTGGAGGTATAAAAGGAAAGGGATTAAATTTATAGGCAGATACATTTTATGTCTACGGAGTCATCATGTATGATCAAGCACCTACTCAGGAGTCGTCAACAATAAAGAGAGTGTGAGGGCGCGGAGGAGTAGTCTTAAAACCTATTCGAAGAGGAATTGCGTCAAAAATCATTGGCATAAATGTGGAGAACTTCCTATCTGCATAACTCATTTAAGACGTGAATCTCATACCTAAACATCCCAATCACATGCATCCACATCTTAATTGCGTCTGTAAGTCAATGCTTTCCTGCCAGCTATATCTTAGTCAAATAATCTGCACTTGGCGTTAATGGTACATGCGCTTGGAAGTAAAGACCTCATCTCGTTTCTGTCATTCAGAGTCCTGGTACATGTAAATTGCAATGTACATAAGTAAGCTCTTAAGTCGTTGCAACATGAGAAAAATAAAATAAAATAGAGGAGAGAATTGGATCTTTTAATCTGAAGTTTTCAAGGTAACTTCAGTACAGTTTCAGCTACACTTTCTGCTCAATAAAATGAACAAAGTCGTGATGGATTAAAAAGAGTTGTGTGTTCATCGACCCTCATCTAGGTGTAAACAAACAGTTGACAGCACCATAAGATTGAATAACTTTCTCACTTCAGAAACAAAACTAGTTCGAAACTTGAAATGCTGTGTCCCAATCACGCTTACGCAAATTTGTTGAAAATGTTACATGCACAGGAATTCTACTAGAAGGAAGGACCATGTCAAAACCTCTAGGATCCATAACCTGTCATTCTGGTTACAATACACTTAGTATAGCACTACGACCAAGTAGAGAGAAGGAGAACCAAGACTTTATAGGGAGGGCCCGACCACTTCTTTAATTTTTTTTGACAATGCTACTATGTAGCTGCATGTCCCCTTAATATCCGATCCTCTACAAGGAACTGATTGATTCTTGACGTTAGTGTATCAATTCAATAGCCAGCCGTCCCTAATAATAATAATAATAATTCACTATAGTCAAAGCTCAAAAGTTGGTACTTATTGTCTTCTGCCAACATGCTCGGTTTCAATTAAGAGCTAATTTTTTATTTTTATAATAATCGAATTCGTAGTTATTATTAGAAAAGTGTACATTAGATAAACTATTGAACATATTTAGTTATAGATAGATCACCCAAGTTCAGGTCCATAAGCAATGACAATTGCCCGAATAGTTTGCTAAATTCTTATGCATATACAATTACTCTTATATTGGAATATGCAAATTAGGACAAACTATGAAATAACTCATAAATCATATAGTATAAAATTAACGAATTAGTAACTTAAAATTATGCAATAAATTTGATTCAATTGACATTAACGATTAATGTATCTTTATTTTCACGTACAAAATTTGTCAGGTGAGTTGTTTAAAGATAAAAAATTCAATTAATTGAATTTATCCCTTAAAAAAGATATAAATATAATCATACAGAACATCATTTTACAAATAAATATAACAAAATAAATAATACAAGATGTAAAATATATAAATAACATGTAAAGATTATGACATTTACTAGTTACAGATAATTTATTTACATGTAGATTTATTGAGAATAAAATTTTATTATATAAAAAATATTTACAAAATAAATAATAAGTAATAATTTTTCAAGATTAAAGTGATTAATAGTGGATTATTGATGATAGTGTAACTAAATGATTAGAGCGATGATGATGATAATTATATTTTTATCTGAAAATAATTGTAAAAGATAACAAATTAATAAATTATAATTGAAAATTTTCTAATAAACAAAAAAAAGAATAAAATTAATTTGTTAGTAAAGGAAAATTTTTTTAGCAAGTGTTGGCAAGACATTCATATTTTACATAAAAATTATATTATTTTTTCTTAGACCAATGCAAGATTTATCTTATTTAAGCCTTATTAACTTTGCATATTACTTTTCAAGTAAAAGTATATCCAATAATTTTCACCTTATATATCCTTGAAGATTTAATTTATAATTAGTTGGAGAGGTGCTTCTGCCTCTTACTTTGAGGTCAATTCCTTTATGCTCCATTGTGCATAAATCATTTTACAATATGACATTGTTTGTTATACAATCACTATACCTTTGTATTAAGAAGGATTAATTGCTTTAGAATCTCTTACGATGTCAATAATTATTAAATGTCTTTATAAGATTTAGAAACCATCACTTAACTCCCTAAACTATTAATAAATTATCATGTCACACCATACTACTGACTTTTGTAAACTAAGTTAATGAAAACAATCTTAAAACAACATTGTACAATCGTAGAATGCATATATGGATACTTGTGAATAACAAACATTGTTAGCTTCCTTTTTCAAAATAAAATTGTGCTCTTAAAACTTCTAATGTAGTTTGATAATGTCATTATGGCTACTAAGCATGACTTTTTTTTTAATAAAGAAAGAATAGAATGCATTTAAATGTAAAAAGAGTGAAAGGTCTTACAACATGATTAGGGGAATACCTTTTTAAACCATGCAAACATCAGATACTAATTAACTGAACAAGATATCATAAGCAAAAGAAAATAATCTAGAGAATGTCGCTATTAGTGGGGAGGCTGCATAGCACTGCAAGTTCTTTGATACTATCTAGCACTTCCAAGGTAAGAGCATCTATAGGCTTGGACTAAGAGTCTCCTATGATGTTGTCAAACTTAGTTGATTCTCCCAAAGTTCTCATATGTCACCCTATACTAAAGCGCAGAGTCTATTAAGCTCGACATATCTAATTTTTGAGCTAATCCTTTGAGTAGCTCAACATTATAAGCTATAAGCCATCCCTAAATATGTGAGTATAAAATTTGTGAAGCCTTCATAGGTTAGTTGATTATGTTATAATTTATCTATCTATATTTTTAATATTTAGGTTAGTATAGTAAAATTAGGTTATTATATTTATTTCTAATATTTATTTCTCCTATTATTTTTGTCAATTAAAAGCATCAATTTATAAAAAGCTTTTAAGAGTTATTACAAGTGCAATTTTTATTTTTAGTTTATGGGGTATGGAATTACGATTGAAAGTTAGTGTGAAAGGGAATGTATAAATGCGAAATGAGACATTTATATGAACCTAATGTTTGAATATGATTGTTTTCTAATATGATTTCTTATTGTGTAAGAAGTATTTACTTTATGTTATGGGTATCTATTAAGTCTGTTTTAATAGATAATTGATAAGCTGCATTTCAGTAATGACTCTATTTTAATTCTTATGCAAATTTGATCTTTTTTTAGTTGTTATACCTATAGTTTCACATCATACTTTCTAGAAGCTTTAACTTGTGTGAAACATTGCATAAGACTTGTGTGTGCTTTTAACAATCACTTTAATGGAATATAGGTATTATAGGATTAAATTATTCTCATTTATGCGTCTTAATTTTGTAACCAATAAGGAAAACGTAATGATGGAAGTTGTTTACAAATATGCAAAATGAATATAATGTGAGTATGAATACGAACTTGGAAAACAATGCAAGTTCTACTGACTAGAGAAGATGGTTATATGATTAGATTTGATTGCTTCTATTGTGGTTATTTTATGTTTAAATAGGATATGATATGAGAGGGTGGTGACTATGATTCTTTTGGTTTAAGTTAGAAAAAATTAGTATGATATATTGTATGTTTAATGTTAAGACTCTAGATTATGATATGGCTTGAGAATTTACATTAAAATTTCACCATAGTCCTTTAAAGATAATTTTAAAAGTTCCAAAACTAATGATGACATTAGAAAGATGATTGAGATTATTAAAAAGGGAAAAGAGAGTAGTGTAATTTTATTTAGAAGTTAAAATATATCCTAAGTTAAATCCATCTAGTATAATAGTTGATTTGAACTATTTTCATAAAGAGTGCACACAAACAACAGTAAGTGCAATTAATGATGAAGCTGTTGGTTTATGGTCCATTCTAATAATAAAAAAAATGAATAAGTTTGAATTGGCTCTCATTTAACTGAATAAGTTTGAATTGGCTCTCATTTAACTATACCATCAACTTTTGAGCAATAAGGTATTGGCTTCAATCCAATAACTCCAACATTTTCTTTAGATGAATAGTAAAGTATTAGCGCTCCACTCTATTAGTACTTAATAAGTGAGATGACCTAATATATAATGAGTAAGAAAGAGATTATATATTAATTGTAAGTGGTGAGTTTTAGGCTTCGAGATAACACATTTGAGAGTAGAACTAGAGATGTAAGTTAATATGTGCCTAAGTTTAACACTAATACAAATGATATTGATTTAGTCAACAAGGATGTTAAAGTTAATGACCATGACATTATCATTATTAAAGGGGGTTTAGGTAAGGGTATAGAGAAGTCAAAGTATCATTGGTTCAATGCCACAATTGATGATCTGGATGATAAGATTGAAATGAAATACAAAATGGCATTTTTGTTGTTGATATATATAGGAAAGCAGTTAAAAGTATAATCATATAGGAAGGGTTTGATTAGACAAACATCAAGAATAAAAAATAGAGTGATAGTTGATTGTAAAAGAATATAGTTTAAAGATTCATAATAGTTTCTCTTAATAGGGAGAACTATTCTAGATAAAAAAACTTCGGAGAAAACATAGTTTGAATATAATCTAATAGAATCTTTGGCTGATAGAAGATGTATTATAAATGGATTTCTAATAAATATATTAAGAAATTTAGAGATACCCCTTCTTGGAATATTTACAGCTTAAAAGGAGCAATTCTAAGATATATTAATAAGAAATTTTAGACATGAAAGTATATAGAGTTTAGATACATGTTTTACATCTTATAATTGGTGATGAAAGAGCATAGTATAACAAATAAGATTATAGTTTTTAGTTGTGATGGAATATACTACCATTAGCTATTCTTACTATTTTTGTCTAGAGCAAGTGAAAACATTACGTTTATACATTAATGAATGTCATTTAAAGACTAAGTATTGAGGTCAGATGCTCATTACCAATGGGAGGGATCTAAATAATAATATATAACCTTTGGTATGATATGTTATTAGTATAGATAATAAATTTGGAGGTATTTTGTTTAATTCCTTTTAGATGACATTGATTAGGATAATAAATAGATTTTTAGTCTAATAAGCGAAATATAATATTTATATAAATCTGACTCTTATTTAATTTCATTAAGCTTAGTGTTATTTGACCTAATAGTTTGATGTATACAAGAAACTATAATAATCATTTAAAATTGAATTGAAAAAAATAAGATACACATTTTGTTTTAGACATCTATGAGATAATTTACCCAGGCAACTAAGGTGAATATTGTTATAAGATATCAAATGTGGAAAATTGCTTTTGAATGCATAAAATAAATGTTTAAAAGATAAATGAGTAACTAGGAGAAAAGTCATACTTGGCTTAAAAAATCCAAAAAGAGGTTTGGTAGCCATTTTATTGACACAAAAATGAAGACTTATTTTCTCTACAATAACGTTGTTAAGTGTTTCAATGCATACTTAAAGAAAACAAGGGATAAGTTTATATTGACATGCTTAAAGATAATTAAGAGAGAAATAACAAAGATATTTCATCAAAAGAAGCAAGTGATAATTGCATATAATAAAAAAATTTGTCATAGAATATTAGAATAGTTGGAAAAGAATTGAAGAAACGCAACAAATTATCTAACCCACTTTTTTAGAGAGGAAAATTTTAAATTGAACACTATATGAGAGACCACCATATTGTTGATGTAAGAAAGAGAATTTACACATATGGGAGAAGAGATTTGATTGATATCCTATATGGTTGTTTCATTGCTTTAATTACTCTAAGTAGAGGTAATCTTAAAGAGTTTGTGCATAAATGTTTCTCTAAAAAATCCTATATAAGATTCTACTAGAAAGGAACCATTCCAATACTAAGTAAACAACTCTAGCCTGAACTTAGTGAAAATCATGGTCACTTCATCAACCTCCAATGGTTAATGCTAGAGCAATTAGACTAGAGAAGAAGAGGATTAAAGAGTTAAAAAAAACCTCAAATAACCTATCAAAAAGAAAAAAGTATAATTAAGTGCCATAAACGCAAAAATATTGTCATAATGATAGAATTTGTAAAATATTAAATATTAATAATTTTGTAAAAAGTAGAGACAAATAAAAGAAAAGACGAAGAATAAGTGAAGGAATTGAATGGAAAACCAAAGGGTCCTAAAAAGGTGACGACAAAAGCAATATCTCACCTTAAAGTCTTGAACCAATAAGGTCTAAAACTTCGAAATTGATCCAAAAACTAAAATAACTAAGAGGAACATAGAGTTAAGAGCTTTTGCACCTCTTAGGAGGCCAAATCTTATGTTCTTTTGATCTATGACTAAATTTAATGTTGTGGTTGCCACTAATTTTGTTTCTTTTGTATAAAAGAACATAGTTGCTTATATGCGAGACATATTTGAAATCATAACCAAGTACTACTACACCTTTTGGACTTTGTTCTTATTTAATGGGTACATATTAAACATAGTTTTATAAATGTTCATAAACAAAAAGAATTTTAAAAGAAACAAATTGATACAAGATCAAGTTCATGAATAAACTATCTTAATTTTAAGTTTAAGGTAATCTTAAAAAATTGACCTAATTAGACAACGATGCAAATAGGTTTAACTAATTATGCAAAGAAAATTTAAGACACCTATGAAAAGTTTGGATAAGATGAACTTGAGTGAGGGTTTGTGATCTTCAATTTTTAGTGGAGTAGAGATTGAAATTTCTAATATAATGCAACTTTTGAATTTAGACATTCTAACATATGTAGGACATGGATGATGTTATGCTTTGCAATCAATGGAAAGAACGTCGTTGCATGTAGTGTTAAGAGGTATGACAATGAAATCCTATATCCAAAGAAGAAGTGAGATGAAGTTGGAATTCATGTGTTCGTCTTCAGTCGATTTTTATGTTTTACAAGCATCCACATAGGCATCCTATTGTTATGCAACGTCATTTTGAAAGTGTTGTCATCAATGTAGTGAGCTAACGATGGGATGTGATGTAACACCCCACTCCCACTGAACCCGAACCCGATATCGACAGTGATACCCGAGTCCGTGCCCCGCGAGGGTGACG
>JANIIA010000002.1:55044858-55055023 GCA_027478495.1 Erythroxylum alaternifolium | reverse complement strand
AGTTTTTTTCAAAGAAATTTTTACCATTTTACCCTCCAACCACCTATATATTCATTTTTAAATTCACTTTTTCATTCACTCTCACTTTTACTATATCTCCCTAGAATTGAAACTTACAAAAGCTCTCACATCTCTCCACAAAAATTTCAAACTTCTAAATTTCTTCCAAACTCTACCTATTCACAAGAAATATGTCGCGCATTAAGCAATAAGCCAAACGAGAGCAATCATCGAGACGAAATCAAGTTTTGGGATAAGGGAGAAGAAACAGAGCAGCAGACTTCGTAGCGCCCTTTCCGATCTACACAGATGAGGGTGGTATTCGTTTCTAATCCTTAAATGCTAGACAAATAGTAGTTCCCAAATATTTTGATTTTGAAATGCTCGATAGGTTAGAATTGCGCGATAGGGTAGAAAATTTAGCTGAAAGAATCCAATGGGCCAAATTTATCCATTTCCAATTTCCTGTCTACCAAGAGCTCACCTTGGAATTTTTCACATCCCTTTCCTATGAACCTAGGAACCTTAAGGAATTGTGGTTTAGGTTGAGAGGAAGAGCTAAACATAGAAATCAAGGACAATATGTGTGGGCTCCCTGAATCCTCTATTATCGATCAGCATGATGATTTTTATCCTTCTCGCTATTGGAATGAACTCACTAGAATAGAACAATTTCATGCAAAAAATGCCCACAATAACATAATAAGGTCCCACAAGCACATGTTGCTGCATAAATTCATGTGTCAGCTAGGTTTGATAAATCAGAAACCAACAAGTGTTCCACAAAGGAATTCTTTATGTTATGGTGCATGGACCACAATATTCCAGTATGCATATCCATATATATATTAAATGCTATTGTTTCGACTCTGCGTAAGAGGAGTAACAATTTATGTATGGGGTACCTAGTTTCTGCCATTGCTGAATATTATGGTGAGGATTGTAGTGGGTTAACTGTTCATCTCCCTGACTTCCTAAATCATCACCATTTATGGCGGGCTGAAATCTTTAAGTCCCACAATATGAAACTTTGGGATATCAGTCATAAGACACCTGTTAAGATTAGGGCCAGTCAGGTGAGCTCGAGTTCAGTGCCGCCTCAGCAAGCAGAAAAGGACTTAACCAGCGAAGAGTTCGAGGAAGAAGAAGAGCCAGAAGAACCGAGATGGAAGAAAGTTCTGGACACAATCTCTGTAAACAATATGGTGATTACAGATCAACTTGCGAAAAACTCCAAAATGATGAGGGAGATGACCCGCACTCAATGACATCAAAGCTGTGATATACATCGTATTCATCGATATTTTGACGCTCAAGGCGTTCAACTGCCACCTCTGACACCATCCCCACCTCCATCTCCATGAGACTTTGTCTAACCCATTTCTTTTTCAAATTCGTCTTCATCTTCATCTTTATTTTATTTTTATTTTTATTTTTATTTTACTTTAATTTATGTTTCTTCTTTTCTTATGTGTTTGTTTGTCCCCCTTCTCATATTGAGGACAATGTGTTATTCAAGCATGGGTAGGGTTATGTGTTTTCCTTTGTACGTGATTTTACATATTGTATGATAGTTGTTAGGTTGCATTTTGTGAATTGTTTGAATGCGTCAATGGCTTAGATGGACTTAAATTAATTTAATTTTGAACATAGTTTATTAGGTTGTGAAGAATTAATAGCTCACAAAAATTAGTGAATTGGGGTCTTTGGATAAATATACAGCTTAATTAGGATTTATTGAAAGTTTTCACTCTTTAAATTGTCACATTCATTCATAATTTGAGACCTTTCAACTTAAGTAGCTTTATTAGTATTTTTCATAGAAACGAGTAGTTAAAACAATAAGGTAGGTAATAAAAATGTGTTTGTTAAATAAATAACTACTCTGCTAGCCTTCGGGTTATGAATAGAGCTAGTAGCCAGTTGAGAACGTGATACAGTTAAGTAACTGGATCGACATACATCACAAATGTGTGCTCCGCGTCAAAAAGATATAATGACGTTCCAACCAAGCAGCTTAATAAAAACATGACTTAGTGGAGTAACCGGATCGACATTTATTACCAATGTTTGCCTTTGCGTAAAAAGACTAAGTCCATATTCAATAAATAAATAATAAAATGTGTTTTCTAATAAAAACCTACCGAACTTGTAATAGCCTGACTTTTCATAAAAACATACTTAGGAGCAGTTACAGAGTCTGAATGACCAAAGAATTATTAATATGTATGTGCAATTGAAAAGGGTAAATAAATTAACACTGAGATCTCAATTAATTTGTATATTTAGTTCAAAGCCCCTAGACACAGATTTTGCACATTAATGATTTGATATAACTTGAATGAATGTGTTTCAAGTTAAATATATTTCATAAAGTTGAAGCCATTGCCTCATTACTACATTGTGTGTTGTGTGTTTGTTGTTTTGTTTGCTTAAGAACAAGCAAATGTTTAAGTGTGGGGATGTCGATAGGTGTGAATTGCATCATGTTTTAGGCTTAGTTTGTTATATGATAAGTGTTAATTTGAGTGATTAGTATGTGTTTATGTTAGAATTAGGTTAGTTTGTGTGTTTAAATGTTTTTACGGGTTAGTATAAGTCTTTGAGCTTAAATGTGATGTTTTTGAGATACCTTGATGTGTTTGTTAGTATTTTAGGGTCAACATCGAAGAGCGAAAAAGTTTTGGAGACTTTCGGGATGAAATAACGACCCACGATCGTGACACAATAGGCCACGATCGTGATAGAAACATGGGAGCCAGCCCACGATTGTGATAGAATACTTTGTCATAGCCCACGATCATGACATATAGGCCATGATCGTGATAGAAACGTTTGATGCAGGCCACATATGTGCAAATACGAGGAAAAGCCAAGTTTTAAGGGATTTTTAGACCTTTTTGACCTCAAAAAAATCCTAGGACTACTCAAGGCACACAAAGTATTTAAAAAACAAGAAGAATACAAGAGGAGGAGCTCTTGCATCAGCCATAATTTCAAAACCCTAAAGAGCTTTATCGAGAGATTGAAAAAGAAATGAAGGAAGAGAGACGTGGAGAAGAAGCCTATACGAAGTACTTCCTGAAACAGGAGGTTTCCCGCCATTGCTGCTTCCGTCATCTATTCCGAGTCTATTTCTAGTGTAGTTTCAATTTTTATGATTGTATAGAATTTGAGATAGTCGTAAATGATAGATTTGTTAAATGTTAAGTATTTTCTAAACTCACCTTCGGGATATTTTGTCTTTGATATTAATGAAATTTGATTGTTGCGTTTTTATTAGATTTTTTTGTGATTTCAATTCTACACTTGCATAATACGATAATAAACTGAGAGGGTGAACTAAGTGAAAAATATTAAATTGGGCAAACGAGAGTTACGTAATTTAATAGATCAAGAATTAAATCAAACCGGTAAATTTGTGTAAAGAGAGATCTTGCATAGGTTTTCGGTAGTTTTTGGACAACTTAAGATCTAATTTAGGTTTTGGATAAATTGTAAATCGAGAGATTGCAATTCACATAATCTGATTAGGGTTTATAAATTAGGGTTAATGATTATAACTCAAGAGAGAGTAATCAACCCTAGGACCGTCTAGAACCAGTAATCCAGTAATTTCATAATCAATTAGGTTTTTATTAAAGTTGGACAAAATTTGCCTCTCTCACAATTGTTAGTTTTTAGGTTGCTTTGTGATTGGGTGTTGCATCGGCTATCTTGTTTATATATTTGAAATTGATTCTTGGAATTAATTGCATGATTGAAATACTTTCTTGCTTTAGTTTTGTTCTTTTTGAGTTATTGTAATTTGTTTTCAGCCTTAGATTTTAGGATTATATTAACCCTCCTCGTGGGATCGATACCTTAGGTACTATGCAAACAACTTGTGTATTTGTGAAATATCGAGGTTAAATTATTAAAGCTTTTTCATATCGGAAACCTACGATTAGTTGTCTATCAGAAGCATAAGATAATAATCTACATGAAAAGAAATTAGATTCTTAAACATTTAGTGGTTATTTTATTTGTTACCAAGAGAAATCTAAAGAGTATAGTTTTTACAGTCCAAACATAGTCTAAGAATTGTTGAAATAGCTAATGCTAAGTTCAACAAAAACGGTGAAGTTAGTGGGGATGCTGGAAAACTTGTTGTGGATATTAGTGAAATACAGTTTGATGTTCCATTACCCATAAATGTTATAGTATCCACATCTATACCAAATGTTATCCCAATATTGGAAGAGAAAAATAATTCTGGACAAAATTTGGATGAAATATTACCTCATGAAGAAACTAACTTACTACCGATTGATATAAATGAACCATGTGGAATAGCTTTAGATAAACCTATAAGAATAAGCAAATCATCTATTCTTGATGACTATATGGTTTATTTGTAAGAGTTAGAATTTGATTATGGAATTAATAAGGATTTCCTCTTTAAGAATTTTAAAATGAAAGATATGGGAAAGACATCCTATGTGATAAGAATTTCAATGTTCTAAAATAGATCACAAGGACTGAAAGGGTTATCTTAG
Source organism: Erythroxylum alaternifolium (assembly GCA_027478495.1). Classification (NCBI taxonomy): domain Eukaryota; kingdom Viridiplantae; phylum Streptophyta; class Magnoliopsida; order Malpighiales; family Erythroxylaceae; genus Erythroxylum; species Erythroxylum alaternifolium. Next base: position 55,050,485 of record JANIIA010000002.1, on the reverse strand, counting down.
AAAGACTACATCGAAATAATTCTTGAGAGATTTAATATGAAAAAATGTTCAATAGGAATTGTGTCGATATAAAAAGGGGATAAACTTAGCCTCATGCAATATCCAAAGAATGATGTAGAACATAAAAAATGGAATTTGTTCCATATACTCCTATTGTTAGCAGTCCGACGCATTTGCAAACATGCATAAGACTTGATATCATCTTCGTGGTTGGAATGCTAGGTAGATATCAAAGTAATTCTAGTGTAGATAACTAGAAATTTGTAAAGAAAGTCTTAAAATATCTTTAAGGAATAAAGGATTTTATGCATATGTATAGAAGAACAAATCCATTAGAAGTTATTAGATATTCAAATTCAAATTTTGCTAAATGAATTGACAGTAGAAAATCAACATTTGCTTACGTGTTTTAGAAGAAACAATTTCATGAAAAAGTAATAAACAATATGTCATTGCTTCATTCACTATGGAAGCACAATTTATAGCTTTTCTTGAGGCCACAATTCATGCCTTATGGATGCAAAACTTTGTTTCATGGCTTAGGATTATCGCCACTATTACTAAGCCATTAAAAATTTATTGTGACAAATTTTTTCCAAAGAATGATAAGTACTCTAGAGGAACTAAGCATATGAAGTTGACATGTTTTGTCGTAAAGGAGGATGTTTAGAAATAAAAAGTGTGCATTGAACATGTTAAGACGGATCTTATGATTGCAAATATATCTTAACTAAAGGTCTACCACCAAAGATATTTACGGGACATGTTCAAATAATGGGCCTTGGATATTGTTAATGATTATTTTTTATAAAGTTTTAATACTCCTGAGCTTAATGAGGTTTCTAGTTAGAAATTTTTCTTATTTATATTATGATTTTATACATGTAATTGTTATTAAATAAGAAATAAAATTGTCTATAAACCATAAATGTGAACCTTTATAATATTTATATATCACTTATGTTACCTGACTTGATAAATTAATAGCGTTATGGTCTATAAAAGGAAGTATGCGATATTAAAGTGTATGGTTGTCATAACCTGTATTATGTGGTTTATTATGTTGAAGTAAATTATGAAGATATTAAGAGATATGTTTGTGCACACTTAATGTTTCCATTCCATCCATCTTCCAAACAATATTTCAGTACATTCACATTATGAACCTTTCCATTCCTCCCAAACAATGTTTTACTGTATTACATTCCATTCCGTTCCATTCCATTTCATTAATTAAGAGAATGTAAGAATGTGATTCGATTAGTGGCTTTATTCTAAATTTATTAAAAATGATATTAATATAATTAAACAGTCATATTTGATCCATATTTCCTATTTAACAATAGAATAAATCTCAATCGTTTACTTTGGTCACTTGATGGACGTACCAAATTAAAATTCATAGATATATAAATTGATCATCTCTCTACTATTTAGCATTCCAAATAATTTCCACCAAGTTTCTGTAGTTGTAAGAAAGTCAATAGAGGGAAACCAATTTTCGCTAAGAATACAGTGAAGTTTCTTGATCTCTTTACGACAATGACATCTTCCATATCAAACACACAATATTATACCTAATATTTTATAGCGATTGTTTATTTAAGATCCTAAAGTTATGAATGTCAATCATATCATAAAGATCATATTTTTACACTCCTTACCTTAAAGACATATTAAATTTTTAGGAGGTGGCTAAAGAGGGACCACAGTTCTTGCTAGATTAGATATCAAGTTGTCTGAAAACCTCTGAGATAATTTTTCTTGGTTTTTTAAAGCCTTATAATACTCTAATGTTCCTCTCATTTCAAATTGCATATATTGTATTTTTCAAAACTCTTGTGAGAATAGGCTTATCTTCTGAGTAATAAGTTGCCTTGGAGCTGTCAAGCCATCCAAAAACTTTTTCATAATCATTTATGGACCCCTCCAGTTGGAAAAGAGCTTAGATCAAATTCCAAACAACTAATGAGTATTACATTTTGAAAGGAGGTAAGTTAGAGATTTTGAGGAGGATTTGTAGAGCCTATACTGATTAAAAATATTGAAGAATTTGAGCCTGTTTACTGTAGGTAGCTTTTGTTTTACAATTGGGCCTAAATAAAACTCTACAAAATTTTAATTTGAAAATCTCATAAGAATGTTAAAGACAAATATAAGAGTCCACCTAATTTATTCTTTGAAGATAGTTTAGTGCAATATTCTCAAACTGATCAGTGAATTCCTTTTGACACTCGTCGTTGTAGATGATAGTGTTGGGTGCAGCGGGTGTATTTTTTTAAAAGAAAAAATAAAATGAGCAAAATGGACACAAAATATTTAACGTAGTTCACCTTTAACTTTGGGCTACATCCACAGACAAAAATTCAGAATAATTCTTCCACTATTACAAATAGTAGGTATACAGAGATAAAACCAAAATAATGGCTCACAAGGTGTTTCCCAACCTAAAAATACTAACCTCACTATTTTGTCACTCACCAACCCTTTAGGAATATTTTTCCTAACTTCAGAGCATTTGGTTTGCTCTAATTTTCCTTCTGTATTTTTTGTTGTTTGATGAAGCAAGAAGTGCCTTATATAGGCATTCCACCGCATGAGACAGCTTCCTTTGCAGTTGTCTTCTTTCATTTATTCAACAAAAGCAGCATATGGCACTGATTTCGGTGCCTCAATTGTAGACATAGAGTCCCTTCATATGAGAGGGGCCCATATCCAACAGATAGAACATATTTAGAATCTTCAAGATAAAGATCAATTAGATTATTCATCAGGTTGGACCTAATAGGATTGCTCCAATTATCATACTATAGAGAAAAACTTTTCTATTTTCAACTTAACACTTAGTGCCTTAAATGGACAATTTAATTTGCAACTTTAAAGTGAGTCAAAAACCAAGATGTGATGATTTAATTTGTAACTTTAAAATGTATTCTTGACTTCTTATAGATGAAAATTTATGGTTTGGAATAAAAACTTCTAACTTTACTTTTGTTCTACTTTGTGATTAGTTTTCCTTCCCATGCAATGTTCACACTTCTTCTAACAAATTTTCAATATGACTAGCAAAAATAATATTAATGAATGAGTAAGTATGAGTAATTAAATAACTTTTAACTAAGAATGCTAAAACCATGCTAGTGATAAATATATAAACAAATTAAGTCTAATTTAGTTTCTCAGGACATAAATATATGAAGTATTTTATTAGTAGTGAAATTATTGGTTTTGTCGAATGAATTTCTACGTTATAGGTTTTCCATCATACTTTAGAGTTCATTAACAAAAATAAATGAGTTCAAGCCAGTCGTGTTATATATAAATATATGACATCATGCATTGTTATGCATGACACCAGGTGATTTAAGCTTCAGATTTTGTAGTTTCCTATTTCCCTGTCTTAAGTAATCTCATACATATCAAGTTCCTTATCTTGATTAAATCTCAGTCCCTACTTTTTCTCAAGGAGTATCATGATCTATCACTCAGCTGTGAACATGATAAGTAATTTAATAAACAATATAACATTGGGAAAAATTGACGGCCATGTCATTTACCCACTAGCTATAATCCCTTGTTTAATTTCCCCCCCTGTAGTTTTCTTTGGGTTTTTGACGTGAACACTGAACTTCTAGAATGTAAGTATAGAAATGTGATAAATGCTGTTTGACTCACAAGAGTTTCTTTTCTTGACAATGAATCTCTTTATCGCTTGCAATTCAGAAGTGGATAATCAAGAATTCCCATCATTAATGGAGGCTAATTGGCTTTATGCTTGGTTTTATCAGGCCATTGGGAAAGGGTTTGAGATAAGACCTCCAATGTTTCAATTCCAATGTTAAATCAAATATCAAAGGCATCATTTTCAATATATTAAATATAAACGGTTCAGCCTTCCGTTGGCGTGACATAATCTGAATCAGACAATTATTTTTCAATTTCTTGTCAGATATGGCAGCTATACATTGTTCAGAGTCTTACATCTCAATGTCATGATGTGATTTGAATCTTACAAGTCAAGAGGACCTATCTAAACGATAGGAACGAATGTGCTGTTCCCAAATAACCTGTTTCTCTCAGCCATCTAATAAAATAGGATAAACGATGGCACGAGCCCCTCCTGCCTCCTGCGGCATTTCATCAACATGACGTAGAAATATATTGTTCATTTCATCAACGTGACGTACAAATATATTGTTCAACATTTTGCTGTGCAACTTGTTACCTTCTTTGCTCTTTCTTTTTTCTCTTTTCTTTTTGACCAGGAAATCTTACAAGCCTCCTCCAAATCCAATCATGCTCCGCCTGATCTCTGTATATCAAACCATGGACCCTGTCGACTTAGGCTGTGTTTAGCTGAGGGGTTGAGGATGAAATATAATGGAACGTAACATATTTCTATCATTTGGAAGGAAGTTTTATAATAGAATGGAATGGAATGAGACAAAAGCGGAGGGTTTCATGTTACTTTTCATTCCATCCTAAACAGTAAAAATACAGTAAAAATAAGAGACTTTTGATTTAGGGAGTTTAGAATAGAACGTAAACTAATAAATACAAACTACCTAATATACCCTCAATAATTTTTCATAATACCAACTATGACCAATTCATAATATTATAGTAAATAGAATTAATATATTAAATAGAATAGAATAATATTTAACATAATAAATTTTATTAAATAATTAATAATATTATTTTTATATTATTAATGATCAATTTTATATAATTAATAATAAAATGAAAAATTTTAATTAATGAAAATAGAAAATATTAAAAAATTATTTTTTAATTGTTTGTATATATTTTTATATAAATAAAAATAAAAATAAATTATTTTTAAATATAAATCACATAGAATAGAATAAAATAAAATTTATTAAATAATTAATAATAATATTTTTATATAATTAATAATAAATTGAATATAATTAATAATAAAATAATTAAATTTTTATTATTTAAAAATAAAAATATATAAAAAATTATTTGTCACAGTTATGCGTAACTTTTTAATTGGACATAATTTTTATTTTAAAATTATCTCGTTAAACCTCTTGTAACAACTATTTTAATATTAGCAGTATAATAGTCATTTATTATACATTACATTATATTCTATCCATCTTCCAAACAATGTTTTACTACATTATAATATGAATCATTTCATTCTTCCTAAACAATTTTCACTATATTACATTTCATTTTATTATAAACTGTTTCGTTCAATTTCATTACATTCCGTTAATTAACATCTAATCAAACAGGCTCTTAGGTTACGGTTGGATTTACATTACGATAGAGATAATATTTATTCACTACATTTTTCAAACGTAGTTATATGTTTAGATCTGCGGGCGAACAACCGGAAATTAGAAGAAAGTACGATGTCATCGCAGAAATCGATAAGTAAAAAGAGAATTACGGTAAGAAAATACTTCTGCGATAGAAATTATACTTTTCATTAATAACCTTATGATAATTATTATTTTTCATTATATCCTCAACAATTAATTATTCTTATTTATAATTTGAATTTATATGATTGATAATATATTTTTATGAAATATTTTATTCACTAAATTTATTTTATTTATATTTTTCTTATTTTAATTTAATATTTT
>JANIIA010000002.1:55010453-55032276 GCA_027478495.1 Erythroxylum alaternifolium | reverse complement strand
TTCAGGATGAGGTGTCCTAGGAGAGTCTCAATTATGAGAAGGCAGGCACTTCCAGACTAATGCGCATTAAATGAAGAATGGGTGGTTATCTTTATGGGTAAATGAAGAAGAACAAGATCAAGAAGGATGGGGTTGTAGAATGGGTCTAATTTATTATAAAGGAATGGACATAAAAGAAGTATCATAAGATCAAATAAATATTAAAACAAAATTAGGTTTTTTTAGATTAATAGAAAATATTTAATAATTCAAATACAAATTATTATTATAAAATAGTTAATAATTAAAATAAATAAAGATACAAATTTAGAGATTTTTTAAAGACAAATTATAAGTTTACGTTTTTATTAAACATTAATAATAACATAAAAGATAAAGTTTTTAATTAACTAAGACTTCTTATCTTTATCTCTCAGAAGTCACAATTTATTGTTAATGAAATTTGATTATTTGACAATTGAATATCTAACATTCTTATAAGAAGTAAAATCGCAAGGTTATTATATGCTATCTTTTTAAAGGTAAAAAAAATACATTAGAATTTATATATTAAATTTATTTTTAAGTTATTTATAATAAATATGTGATTCATATAATGTTGAAGGAAATTAAAATACTATCAAGGAATGCAATCCCTTAGTATAGACTAGATCATTGCTAAATAGTGACGTATTAATATATTTATAGCTAACATGACAATATTACCGAGCTATAATCAACTACACGCAGACAACTATTGAGCCTTAGGTGTCAAATAACTTAGAATCACCGTATAAATTTTATGATTTCTTGAAAATTGATTCGACTGCCTTATCTAAATTGCCTTCTTGCTTTGCATTTATAGATGTTGCTATACTTTTATTCCTTAATAAAGCTTAATTTTATTATTATTGTACGAATTTTAAGGACTAGAAGCTACATGACACGATTTTTCTTTAATATTAGTATTTACAAACAAATTTAAATATTTTCTTATAAAATATTCAAACTACATATATTTATAATTCAAAAGTAAAATTTTACATATCAATAGATATTTGCTAAACATAACTTTGAAATATATATTTATTTAAAATTTTCTATACAAATGTTTATCTAAAATCAATTATTTTTATTCGATGAATAAATTCAAATTTTATGTAACTATCCCCCTAACATAGTAGTTTATAATAAAAAATAAATTACTCTCATTTATATTTATTATGTATTGTAAAAATATTAAACATGATTTTAAATTTATGAAATATAAAATTTATTATGAAAATTAAACTATTACATAAAATTTAAAAATTTTAAGATGAAATCTGATTTTAAATTTATGAAATATAAAATTTATTATGAAAAATAAACTATTATATAAAATTTTAAAAATTTAAGATGAAATCATTTTTTAAATTAAAAATTGGAGAGTAAGTATTAAAGATTGTAGTCCTACATCTGTAAAACTAAGAAAGCTTAATAAAATACGTGCTATAAAGTAAGGGGTCGTTTGGTACTATTTTTGTTTTTCTGTTGTGATTTTTAGTTTTAATTTTTAGTTTTTAGTTTTAGTTTTTTATTTAAAAAACAAAAACCTGTTTAGTTGAGATTTCTAATATAAAAGCTAAAAACAAAAACTTGTTTGGTGAAGATTTGTAATAAAAAACTGAAAACAAAAATATATTTGATTTTATCATCCTATTCCTATTTTTTAATTATTCTTTTATGTTAATTATTTTTAATATAATATAGTATGTTTTAAAATTAATTAGAAATAAAATATATGCATATTTATATAAAAACTTGCACATTAATTATACATATAATAAAATTAAAACTCTGACATACTTCAAAATTTTGGATCATTATCACTTAGCCTATCAAACACACGTTCTCTTTTTGATTAAATGCATCTATGGGATTGAAAAAAAGATTGCTTGTATAGAATTTCATATACAAGTGATTATATGTCTTAATTCATCCTCTTTAACACACTTGACTCCCAATTACTCGAGCAATGTATAGTTTAATTTAGAAGTAGGGGTATTGCATTTAAGAGTTTGGTAACCCAATATTCATACTTGTCATTTAGGTCCTCGAGAAACAATAGAGAAAAAAGAAGGAAAGAGTGAATTAGGGTTTAGGCTTTTCAAGAGTGGACAAAACATATGCCTTGCAAGCTCAAACTAGAGCTTTGTTTCCATCAACATGAAATCTTAGCTACATGACATTTACAACCAAAAACTCAAGAGAAGCATACCGACCATGACTAAGTGTTGACGCATGAGGCTAATAGAAAGATTTAAATATACATACACACATATATATACACAAAGAGAGAAAATGAGAGGTTGATTGATCGCTTATTGAGCCAAAAGATATTTATCATCCTAACCAAGTCTAACAATTATCCCCATTCGAAGAATCGGGCAATTTCTTCCATCTGCTATTACACAATCTGAGATGTAACTTGATAACTTCGTTGCACCTCAATCACCAAAGAAACTAGGTTCTACAGCCTTATTTTCATTGAAACTAGACAGCCTCTCAATTGTAGGTCTATGTAAGACATAAAAGCTAGTAATGTTAAATGTTGTATGAAGGTCAGTTGAACATTTGGAATGCTAAATTTGATAACTAAATATTAAAAATGTTGCAGAAAAGACAACAAAAATGAGCCTTGCACATAGCTCAATCACTCCAACATGAATTCCTTAATTCTTTTTGTTTCTTTTATTTTGGCAATAGGGGAAGGAAAGGGATTTCAGTTGGGTTGTTTGCAAATATTGTCTATTATATACAGAAGTCTCATTGCAAAGAAAAATTAGCATCAAATGAAAATAACAACTGGTTTAACCTAGAATCTGCCCTGACCCACTACTTACTTTCTATTCTATTTTTATATTGCCCACCTACATTTGTCCACTGATCACATGAAAAAGAAAATCATTGAGAATGCTAGCAATAGTATCATGTTTTCACTACAGACAGATATGTTAACTACGAATTGACCCTTGCTTCTCAGGTTCAAAATGTCACTTTCTCTAGCGTATAGCAAAATCTTGATTTCATCCAACTAACACTTTTTATTTCAGAAAACCTTTGGCTAAAACAAATCCCTTCTCTGCAATGCATTTTTGGTTTTTGAGGTAGAAAGATGCAGGTATTTGATGATAAATGCATCTCCTTTTAACATTAGGTGATCCTCATTAGCGAATTGGATATGCTATAGCACCCTTGTTCAACCACAACAAGTTGGCTTAAAACAATTCTCCATACACCAAGCTTTTAAGATGAACCCCAGCGATTCAAATTTTAAGTTTATGTTTTAGTCAAATTTTTTGTATCAATCTATACAACCAAACTTCTCCCAACTAAAAAGTGGTCGTAAAGAACTTCAACTAATATAAATTAACACAAGCATAATGAAATTTTATTCACTTTTGCATAAGGAAGATCCATTGTTTCCCCTGACAGAAATTTGGATTAACTTGAAAATGAAATCCTGAAGACGCAGTAATATGGTTCTTACTATATTTGGGCAAACCAAAACTGGGGATCGACAACCCAAAAAAAAGCGATGTAAATCTCACCACCTCCCAAGTCTTTTCTGCTTTCAAATTCACTATTAGGTTGTAGAAAACCATTTTAAACAGAGTAGCCTATCATTCTCACGCTTCAATCTCACCACCTCCTAAGTCTTTGTTGTTTTCAACTTCACCTCAATTCTCACATCTCTTTTTTGCTACAACCTCTTTACCATATATTCCTTTTTCACCAACATGAACAACAACTTCATATTCATAAACATCTCACTCACAAAAAATAAAAAATGGGCTGACAACGAGAAACCAAAAGATAACTAACCATAAAAACCAGAAAAAGAAATGCGAACCAATGAAAACAAATTTTCAGTATAATCAGAAAAATTACCGAATTAAAAGTTTTTGAAAACTGACCTCGTGAAAAACCCAAAATCAGTGATTTTTTGCACCAACAGTAATCCAATCTGAAAAATGCTTCATGCGGGCCACCATTGCCATTGACGTTGTTTGCAACTTCTCAACAGTCACTCCAATTAATGAGGTTGCATGTTTTGAAGCAAGAATCCAAAAGAAAAAGGAAGAAAGGAGTTTGGGACAACAAAATATATGTAAAAAAGATGAGTAGTATGTTTCATGATGGGTTTGCTAAAGATGATAATAGAGATAAGAAACAGGAATCAGTTGATTTTCTATCCAAGAAAATGTGTTGCCAAAATAAAGAGAAACGTTATTTTCTTGTTTCCATAAAACTGTTGTGGTTTTTTAATTTTAAGAAACAAGAAATCGCAACAAACATAGACAAGCATGTTTTACTAACTTTTTTCATTTTTACGAAAATGATAACAAAAAACGGAACAAGAAAACAGAAACAAAGACATAAAGAACAAAATTCGCAAAGTAAGAGTTTGAACTCAGTGGAACAAAATTCACCATAGTTATCTTTTCCCAGTGACAAAGATATAAAAACAAATCCAGACCCACAACTTATTTTTCTATAAGAAAGATATAAAGTATCAAAAGAAGGTTTGCTAGAAATGGATACCTCTAGGGTATGGGTGAGACAATAAATAAGGGGGCTCCTACTTCTTTTTATTTATCTCCAAATTTGACCTTATTTTTATTATGTGAAAATATAGCCAATAGTTTTTGGGTATGAAAAAAAATGTAACTCATTCCCTGTACTTATTTTGACTATAAAAAGTAATTCATAACTAAAATAATAACATTGCATTGTGAAAACAAATCTAGAGAATAAATTAATATTGTCCAATAGTCTTTAAGAAATTTGTGAAATATTTTTTTTGGAGCACTGCTTGATTAGGCTAATATTTAGAAAACTTATAGCCATGTACTTACTTTTGGCTAAGAATTATAAAACGCAGGGAAAAAATTTAGCAAATAAACATATTTCTTTTATGAAGCCTAGGAGAGGAAAAAATCAAACATAATTAGGAACAAAATTTTAATTAATCACAAGCTAATGATCTTTTTGATTGTGGCTAAATCACTACTCATGCTTGGAGGAGTATTATAAGCAAGAATGATCTATCTATTACTTTGTAATTTTATCAGAGTAAAAGTTTGAATAGGCTATAAAAAACCGAAGGGGTAGGTGTTTCATAAACTTTCCGATTTTACCGTGATCGTCTCTGGCACAAACAAAACAAAACCAATCAAAAGCGAAATAATAAATGACACCAAAAATTTGGTAACGCAGTTCGGTACTCCTCACCTACTTCTGCAGGGCCCTCACCCAGATTAATTCTTTCATTGAAATACAATATATTTACCTAAGGCTTTACTGAGCCGACACCACCTAACCCTTGACAATATCTCTCAAACTTACTTCCCGTGAAAGAATTTTACACTCAATAGTATGACCACCTCGTACTAACCTCAACAGAGGATTTTTTAATCAATCTTTAACGAAAGAACAATGAACAAATAACTCAAGTGATTAAAATAATAAAGAACAAAAACTAAATACACTTGAGATAGAAAACAACTTCCCTATGATTTCAGCTCCTTGAAATAATTCTTCAATTGAAACAATCCATCCAAATTTAACAGCTTCAATTAGATCATATGGAAGTATAGACAATTGATGAAGACCACGGTGTTGATCTCATAAACACAACTCACAATCCCAGATGAAGACGTCTAAAAAAAATAACTCACAAATCCACTACACCATAGCCAACCCAATCTTCACCGTAACATCTCTCACTCAACATACGTTATTTAGCTCACTCCGTAACATATGCAATACCACAGTATTTGTTCCAGCTATGGATAGAGATGTAAATCAACTTCAGCACAGACAGAGATATATATTCAACATATATCTAATAGGCTAACTTGTGCCTTAAAAAACCTTAACTTTTCTCTCCTTTCATAAGACATAAACACCATAACTAAGGACAAGTAAGTCACCTTTATGTTTGAATCTAACTTGCTCTGCCTTCAAGATGAAATGAATCCAAAAAGTGACATTAAATGAGAGCTTATATAAGTAGAGAGAGTGGCTCCAGAATTCTAGCAAACAGTTGGTTGATGCTTTCATTACAAAGTTTACAAATCATATTGTTTTGAATTTCTTTTAGTTTTTCTATGGTCGTTAAGCTTTATCTGATTGCTAACTAGAGGAAAAAGGAAGTTTTGGTTGACCTATTAGGAAAACAGAACAAGTTTCACTAAAAATTTTGGGTGACCTATTAGGAAATCAGAACAACTTCCATTAAGTGACTTTTGGCGAATGGGACTTAAAGAGCTTTAAACAAGACTTGTTGGTGAACCTTTTGGCTATATGACATCTTCATTTAGGCTCATATACTATATCTATATTCAAGCTGTGTTTGGAATATTGTCTATGATAGAAGCAGATATTTTGTGCTTGCAGCACCATTCTTCATCAACTATAACTTTCTTAACTTTGGCATTAAGAGGGATAAGAAGCTTAAGGTTCTCCAATCTTGGTAATTTTTGCAAAAGGCCTCAATTATTCCAGTTGTCAAACCAAAATTGAGTTCTTCCTATATTCCAAAATTTGAATTTTATTTCCTATCTCATAACATTTCTCGTATTAAGGATTTGGTTGAAAAATTAAGAGCTTGAATGTTTTATCTTAATGAACCAAAAATTTTGGTTCTTAATGACATATGTGTGAACCCATTTCATCCAAATTAATTGAGAGTTAGTAAAGAGCTTCCTTTTTTTTTATAAGAGCATTTTAATGGTGATTTAATTGAATTTATCCTTAAACCTCATTCTTTGGATGAATAAACCTTAGTCCACCTCTCTTTTGTTCCTAAGTGATTGTTAATAATATCAATCCATAGAAAATTCCTTAAAATTCTCTTAATATCCTTTATCAAAATTGAGGCAAGAAGAGATGTGAACACAAGTGGATGTGTAGATTATTTATGACAAGTTAAAGTCTTCCAACATAATAGAGGAATATGTATTCTAATAATTTATTTTGCTCTTAATTGCATCAAAGAAAGGTTGACAATCACTAAAAGTGACTATTTTTCCAGAGATAGGTGTGCGTAAGAATTTGAATGGTAAGTTTGCTAATTAAGGCTTAAGATAGTTGAGAATAAATTTATATAATTTGAGAAATAAATAGAGATATACAATCATCTCTTATTTCTATTCATCAATAAGCAAAGATAAAGCTAAAGAAATCTAAGGAATCCATAATGATTTGAATTGAGCTAAGATATGCACCACTAATAGGAAAAGATCATTAATAAATGATAAATTACATAGCTTCAATATTTTACACTCATGATAAAATTCAAAACATTGACCATGATCAATCTTGAATTAAATTATTTATAGGAACCTCCATGCAGATGATGAAAAGAAAAGAAGAGATATGATCTCTTTGTCTAAGGCCTTTTAAATGAGGAAATAGGATCACCATCAACTAAAAGTGAGAAAGAAGTAAGTAAACACAACTTTTAATCTAAGAAATGAATTGATAAAAAAAAGTCACAAGAGAATCCAAAATGAATCTCCAACTAACTAAGTTGAATGCTTTATTGAAATCAATCTTCATATAGTAACTCTTTAGAACTTTCTTGCTTAAACTAATAAGCAGATTATTACCAGTGCTCTTACTATTAATGAAACTCTATAGTACTTCTTAAAGTATATTAGCTAGTATTTTGAAAATATTATTATAGATGATATTACAGTAGGAGATAGGCCTATAATCATTTAAATAACCAATATTATATTTTTAGGTATGAAGCTTACATAAGTTTTATTTAATTCCTTGGGTGTAATACTAGTAGAAAAGAAATGTAAGACAATTATATAAAAGATACCCCTGTTAAGTGCCAAGTTCTTTGGAAGAAATGGGCACTAAAGCTATTTAGACCTAGGGCTTTATAAGGGTTGAGGTTGAACAGAGCTTGTTTGACATCCAAAATGCAAAAGGGTTTAATAAGAGATTCCTTTTAAGACAAGGAAAGGAAATTTAAAATGAAAAGCTTGAGTTCCTACAAAATAGAGCTAAATTGGTTGGAAGTACTAAGAATATTCTTGAAGTGGTCAAAAGCTAACTATTTGAGCTAAGAATACTTGCTAATTGTTACAACACTATCATCCCTAAGGGAGTAAATTTTGTTGATATTCCTTTTGCAAAGGATATCATTGTGGAAGGATTTGGTGTTCTCGCCCTCCTCTTTAATCTAATTAACTTCTTTGCTTTATCATTAAGTGATGATTTTCTAAAGCTTGTAAATAAGCATCGAGGGATTTCCTTTCTTTAACTATAAGAGTACGGTCTTTAAGAAGAAGTTTAGCCTAAGATTATATGGTCAATAAGGTTTCTCTAGCTTTGGTTATAATAGTTTCAGTATTCCTAATATTTTCAGAGAACAACTTCTTAAGCTCCAGTTTCAATTTTTAAAGCTTTCTCGTAAGTTTGAAAGTTAGATAACCCCCAAATTAAAAGCTAAAACCTTTTTTTAATAGTCTCCTTAAAGCCCTTTATGTTAACTAAGAAGTTGCTAATTTAAATGGGAACTTATGAAATTCATACTTAGTTTCCATTACAACCTCAGTTGGAGAGTGATAAGAGCAAGAAGGGTACATAAATGATACATGCTATACTTATATCTTTAGAGCCATTAGGGGTTAACCAGAGTACGATCATTGCCTATTTCTCTATATGTATAAATCTCTAACAAATCTAAGATTAGAAAAAAAATTTGTAGATAAACAATTACAAAAGTTTTTATTTATTCTCATATTACTAGATATTGCTTTTTTTGCATCTTGAGAGAATAAAATGCTTTTAAAATCCTCTACTTTTATCCATGGTTGACTAATAAAGAACTCTAAGGATTTCATGTCATTTTAGAGAAAGCTTCTTTCAAATTCATGGATTGCAATAAAGATAAAAGTAATCTTGAGGTGCTCAACTGTAATACATACCACAAGCTGAATAAATTAATCGAAAATTGCTTGTTGGAGTTCTTTGACTTTATTTAGAACATAACCTACTATAATCCTTCCATTGTAGTGAGCAAGTTTGTTTGATATCACTTTCTAATCCTTTCTAAATATCCACTTACATTTTTAAAGATTCTTTAGCTTAATTTTGGTCTCTAAAAGTTTGATAATATAAAAGTTCTTAAGCCTCAAATAATCCTTGATTATTTATTCTTTCTTAAGGCAATTCATTCCCTAACATTTCATGCTAAAATCTTGGAGATGATGATGGGGCTTAAGGCCCTTTTTTCTTAGACTTTCTACTTGGTTTCATCTTAAAGATTCTTTTAGCTTGTGCATCATCTTTACTAACTTTACCTGGTGAGCTACCTCTGCAAGTTCCAATTTTCCTAAGAATGGAATCTTGATTAACTTAAGGTGACAGGGCACTTCCTCCTAACTCATCGAGTATCTTAGTCTATACAAAATTAACATTTGGTTTTACAAGCACGTTATTATTATCCAAATCAGGAGGCAATTTAAGGGTGTCCTTTGAATTAGAGGAGCAACATTGAGTTAAATCTTCCTCTCTAAAAGAAAATTCATTATTTCTTTGGAATTTACTATAAGATTAATTTAAGAATGGATGTTCAAAAATTCCTAAAAGAAACATGTCTACAATCTCTTACCAAAGTCCTTCCAAATCATGTTTTTCCTAAAGCTTGATGCCTTCTATTAGTGGCTAACATTAATTGAATGTTTTATGAGTACATCATACTTATTCCATGGCTTTCATTGATAGCTAACTTTAGTTGATTTTTTTTTCAAAACCAACTCTTTTTATGGTGCTTCTTAGCCTATCTAGGTATAGTGGTCTCTCTATATTATTATCTAGATAACTTAAGCCAACATTGGTCTAATATTTAAGTGAAAAACTTTGGAGTTTAATCTACAAAAGGACATGTTTAAATTTCATGTCCTTTAAGTTTATATTTTGCCTCTATTTTAGTAAGAATAAGTGTTTGCCTTGAATATAACAAGGCCCTAATTCAAACATTTTTTTGCATAATTTGAGAATTTTTCAAATTTAAATAAATAAAATTCATCATCATTTAAGAGGAAATTTTCTAGTCCAATCTTTGACCAAATGTTGATAGCTCAACATTGTATCACTATAAAAGTTGTTCTTTTATCGACGAAGAATCTCATAAGTGAATACAACTATTTGGTAACTCCAAATTGAGGAACTTCAGTAGGAGGAGAAACCACTTGGTATTTAATTAAAAAAGAACCAGTTGAAGGAAAGAGGAATCTGAGCTTGGAGAAGGTAAAGGAGTCACCCATTGCTTAACCCTAAGTCCTCTTCAAGGATAAAAGCGAAGGGAAAAAGGGTCTTAAGCTTTTAAACATGCATTACGACGAGGTAAACTTGGACCAAGTAGAGAGATTAATGGTGTTAGAGGAAGATTCATAAGGAGGGAAACTGTGGTTCCATTAAAGAGTAGAGAGACAAAATAGAAGAGAATAAAGCAAGGTTAAGGCTATAAAGAAGATCATGGTCTTGAGGGAAAAATAGTAGTAGTAAGAGATGTCCAGTTCCTTTTCCAAATGAGAAAAGAACCTGAGACGTGTTAAAGTAAGAAAAACCAACCTATATAACAATCACAATTGAGGAAACAAAATTAGTTTGTGTGAAGGGTGAAAAAAGGGAGGGGGTAGAGAGTAGAATGCATCAATATTTAACCATAGCAGTTGATTAGCAACAGATCTCTTTCTTTTTAGGACTAAAGTACGAAGGTTGATTTAATACTTCTTAATTATTACCATAACTTAGTATGGGACTGTATTATTGTAATATTTCACCACCTTACTATAATTTATGTACTTCAAACTTGTAGTAAGCTAGAGAAGGTGTATGTTTTTGAAATATGAACCATTTTATTAAAAACAATTTTATTTTTATTTTTACATTTTATAAAATCATTTTAATGACTATAAGATAATTATTCTTTTCTTTCAATGCTTGTAAATTTATTATTCATAGTAATTTATCCCATTTTCTTATGTATGACTCGAACTCTCTTTTGGTACTTATATAGAAGGGATATATATCTACAATATAGACCTAGGAATGGCAATTTAGCCCAGACCTAATTAACCTCGGCCTATAATCAATAGGTTCAATATGAGTTAAGTAGCTCTAGATTAAACTTAATTTTTTTTAATTTTTAAAATTTAGACCGAGCTAAGATTGAGGATCTATTGTTTGATTTGACTTGAAACTTGAACACTACATGTTAAATAATAAACTCTCCTCCTCCTCTTTAATCATTTTCACTATGCCACTACATGCTCTCTTCCTCACTGTCTGCCTAATGCTATTATCTCTCTCTCTCTCTATTTCTTGCTCTATATCTCTCTCTCAGTCTTAGGTCATTATTGATTCGCTCTTTCTCTCTCTCTCTCTCTCTCTCTCTTTCACATACACACACAGACACATATATAATTAGGTGAGTTATAGTTTAAGTTTCATTTTGTTGTTTTAGTTTGAGGTATGTCACCTTTCAATAATCAAAATCCATAACTCGAGCTTCATTTGTTTTCATTCTTAGCTCAAAATTTTGCTCTATTCTTTAAAATTATGTTCTTCTTTATTATATGGTAGCTTAACCTTTAGCACAAGGAATACCAAAATATTTTATCTCTAACATTCAAAACATCAAGGGTAATTTTCTAGTGTTGAGCAATTAATTTTAATTATTTTGTTTATGTAATTACTAATGAAATGGGAAGTTCTTATCTTTTATTATGAACCATGATCTGGTTTCTAAAGTAGGATTGTTGTATATCACCAACATTTCTATTGCTAAAGTGAATTTATTTATCACGTTCTTTTTTTTTACTTTTATAAAATGAGGTCAAATATTAGCATTAATCTCTTTCTCTCTCTCTCTCTCTCTCTCTCTAAATGGAGAATTTTGAATTTTTTACTTAACCTTTTATTGGACTCCTTTTAGAAGGATTTTTAAAATTTTTAAAATTTGAGTTTAAACCAATAAATATTAAGTTTCCTTTCTAAATCTAGTTTATGTATAATTTGTTCATAGGAAGGATGTTTATATGCATATATGCGTGTTAAAAGAATAATTTGAGAACTCCAACCTGAAGAATTTTGCCCATTATGATTTTCCTCCATTCGATAAATGATATTGGAACTTGAAAAAATCAATTAAATTTGGTTTTAATATTAGTTTATCCTTTAAAATTTTTATATGCATTAGTTAAACTTCTTAGTTTTGTTATAATCCAAAAATTCTTTACAACTCAAAACAATTTCCATAGTTTCATTTAATGGGCTTCTTTAAAATAATATATGGACACTATCAATAAAGTTAAAGGTTTTTGTTCATTTTGTTTAAAACCATGGTAATAAACATATTCCTGTTCATTCTTTCAACTCCAAAAGTCCATCACTTAATTATCTAGATTACATTCTCCTCCCAAAATTTTCAATTAAGAGGCTATAGATTGTTCTATAATATCTAAATTTTCTCACTTTATAGGAGTCTCTAAGAGTTGGTATACATTCTCATCATTATTAACTTCACAATGACACATACAAAAAGGAGATTAATAAAAAATGTTAAAAATTTAAATTTTATTTAACTTTAAGCTTGGCTCAATCTAATCAAGTTTCAAATTGATTCCCCTATCATTGATTGATCGAGTTGCTAGTTAAGCCTAGGTCCTTACTAAAATTTTCAGGTCAAGTTTGGACCTAGCAACCCAAATTCAGTCAGCCCGATACCAACTACATAAACCAATATGCTTTTCACATATTTCTTATTCATAATTTTGGTATAATTAATCATTAAATTACTCAGTTCTCTTCTTATTTTTCTAATGAAACATCTAAATCATAGTGAATAAAGACATTATTAGATATTGATCTTTTAATTCTTAATTAGTTTGTAATCTTTGTAGATTAGTTGAGTTAGGAAAAAAATTTAATATTATTAATAATCCTTATAATTGATCTTACAAATTTTTAAAGAAATTAAAATGTATTAAAATAAAGAATGAGGCTTCATAAAGAGATGCAATGTGTACATAAAGCTACTTAAATGCACCGAGGTAAGTATTCATTCATTTTAACTAATTTTCATCATAAACATTTGATTCATTTAACCTTGATTAACTCCTCCTCTAAATAATTCCTTAAGTCATGTGCTTCATCGAAGCATCTGATGGTTTCAGTCGAGAAGTCTTTGAAACTTTGGGGTGGGTTCTTTGCATGCAATGGCTTCATCTAGATGCTCCAGTTTTGCATGAGCCGTCGATTACAAAATTTTTGTAGGTTGTATTTTGGATATATAAAGAAAATAATAAAATTAGATGACATATTGAAAAATGTAAATGTACTTTTACTTGGTAATTACACAATATGCAAAGGGCTTGTAATAAACAATCCCTTACCTTCTATATGAAGTGTAAACCCCAAAGAAAGAAATGGACAATTAAAGGGAGGACTGTCCAACACAAACCCACGAAGCCAATCTTTCATCTCCAAGTTCTAAAATTATCTTTTGTCTCCATCTATTTGAGGTATCCATACAAAACACTAATTAAGTGGAAAGTTCTTAAAGGAACTTGAAAGTTTCGGGGGGATCTTTGTTAGGCAATAAACATATAACTCTCTAAAAGATCAATCAAATATGAATGACAAGAAATAACTCTTCAAGTTGCAGTAACAAATTAATATGAGAATAAGAAACTAACGATGAAACAATCGCCAACGTTTACGTAGAAAACCCTCCAGTATAGAGGGAAAAATCATAGGGTAAACTGACAAATAAATCTACTATACTTAATAAGGATTTACAGAAAAAAGTTAATCTTTGTACATGAATGGTGCATAGTATTTTTGCTCAAGTCAATAGCAGTTTGACTATCACAAAATATTATATAATCTTCTTACCTTATATCCAACTCTTGAAGGAACCTTTTCATTTAGAGCATCTCCTTACAAGCTTCCACTACAATTATATATTTTTCTTCAGTCGTAGATAAAACTACAAATTTTTGTAACTTGGATTGCCGTGAGATGGCTTCCCCTACAAACTTGGATAGAAAACCCAAAGTTGATTTTCTTTTATCAATATCTCTAACCATATCTACATCCATAAAACCTTCCAGAGTTAGCTTATCATTACCAAATCACATACTCCAATTTGATTTGCCTCTCAAGTAGCTCAGAATCCATTTCATGCTTCCCAATAGACCTTCCCTAGATTTGACAAGAATCTTCTCACCATCCCAACAGCTTAAGTAATATCTGGATTTGTGCACACTATTACTTACATCAAAGACCCTATTGTAGATGATTATATAATAAAGAATATATCATATTTTTCCTTTTCTATTGAGGGACATGCATGCTTACATAGCTTAAAGTGTGATTCCAATGGTGTGCTAATTGGTTTAGCATAATACATATTAAACTTTCTAGCACTTGATCAACATATCTATCTTAAGACAACCACAATTTCCTATCCTTCCTATCTTGAGTTATTGCCATGCCTACAATCTACTTTGCAAGTCTCAAATCTTTCATATCAAAAAATTTGGACAAGTCCTTTTTCAGCTTTTAGATTCTACCAATATTTTGACCCACAATCAGCATATCATTAACATAAAGAAGAAGAATGATGAAGTTCTCACTTGAAAACTTCTTGAGATACATATAAGCATCGACGTAAGTTCACTTGAAACCATAATCTATTATAAATAAATCAAACTTTTGATACCACTGCCTTGGAGCTTGTTTTAAGACATATAGATTTTTCTTCAACTTGCATACCAAATTTTCCTTACTTTTAGCTTTGAAACCTTTTGGCTACCCTATGTAAATCTCATATTCCAAATCTCCATACAAGAAGGTTGTTTTAACATCTAGTTATTTGAGTTCAAGATCCAAATAAGCAGTTAAACCAAAAATTGTTTAGATTGAGGTCATTTTGATTACTGATGCAAAGATTTCGTCAAAGTCAACACCCTTCTTTTGATTGAATCCTTTCACTACTAGCCTTGCCTTATGCTTTACTAACTTGTTACTATCTCTTTTTTTATCTTGTACACTAACTTGTTCTTTAATGTCTTTTTGCCTTTTAGAAGTTTTACAAGCTTATGTATATTGTTCGCCTTTAAAGAATCCATCTTTTTCTTTAAAGTTGCGAGCTAAAGATCTTTGTCTTCATAAGATGTAACCTCTTGCACATTCTTAGGCTCTTCCTCATCAGTAAGTAATACGTATTAAGAACATGGATACTTTATAGAAGGCCTTTTCTCCTTTGTCAACCTTCGAAGTTGTGTTTCATCAGTTGTTGGATCTAATTGCTCCCTCTCTTCATTATCCTAAATAAATTCGTCTCCGATATTATCTGGATGTGGTCCATGTAGCTCATCATTATCAGATTGTATTTGATCACCATCAATGTGTGTTTGAACACACACTTAATCTTCTTCACCTATAGACTGCTCAATACTCTAAAGAATTAACAACGAGCTAACTATGTCATTTGATGAGCTACAATGTGATGATTTATCCCCACTCAAAAGATCTACATCACTCTTGTGCTCCTGGAACACCGCGTCCACCTTTTGCTTCTCTAGGTCATAAATTATGAAGCCAAACTAATCACCACTATATCTAACAAAAATGCAAGGTATTGATTTTGAGTTAAGCATTCTTCTCTGATCCTTTGGCACTTGTCTGAATATTTTGAAGCTAAAAACTCTGAAATGACAATATGTGTGATTCTTGCCAGTCGATGCTCTCTCGAGAACCTCAAATCCAAAGGAACGGAGGGAGCTCGATTAATCAAATAGACCACAGTTTGGATAACTTCTCCCTAAAATTTCTTTGTCAATATAGACATTCTAAGCATGCAATGAACCTTTCCCATAATGGTTTTGTTCATCATCTTAATAACCCCATTATATTGTGAAGTCCCTGGTTTAGTTTCTTTATGTCTAATGTCATGTAATGTGCATTATTCTTCAAGTATCTTGGAAGTATACTCCCTTTTATTATTTATTTGTATGCACTTCATCTTCTTTTCAGCTTCCCTTTCTACCATAATATGAAACTTTTGGAAATTTTCAAATATTTGACTCGTAGAGCTTAACATGTACACTCAAGTCTTCCTCGAAGCATCATCAGTGAATGTAACAAAGTATTTATTACCTCTTTATGACCCCTTCTCAATGGGACCATAGACATCTGAATGCACCAACTTCAATAACTCCAACTTCCTTATAAATCTTCTCTTGAAAGAGACTCTATGTTACTTTCCAGCCAAGTAATGATCACAAGGATTAAGCGATTGTGAGTTCTTAACTGAGATAAGGGATTTAGCAGCTAACAAATTTAATCCCTTATCACTCATATTTCCTAATCTTCGATGCCACATATTCAGTGGAGATTCCTTCTTGGCTATGCATACTTCTCCACCAGCACACACCTTTAAATGTACCTAGTATAGTAACATAACTCTCCTTAGGCAACCTTCATGGTGCTTTTGGACTATTTCCATTGCTTGTACCCTAAAGTGTGTTGAAATCCTTCTTGATCTAACATATTCGCTGATAACTGATTTAGCCTTAGATTGTGGATGTGTTGTACATCTCTCAAGGTTAGTAAGCATATGACGTTTATTTGAACTTGGATATCACCTATACCTACTATCTTGGGGTAACTTTGGTTTCCCATCTCTGCACTCATAAAATCTTCACTCTTGTAACTTAAGAAGTACTTCGTTTTAGGAACACATTGATAAAATGCTCATGTATCAATCAGTCATTCAGAACTATAATTGTTGACATGAAAGCATTTACTAGTTATACAAACTAGGGACACCTCATCATCCGTGCTTGAAGTAGTTGCAAATCTATTCTTATCTTCACCATTATTTTGATGATCTTGTTTTTTGATCCCTCTTTCACTTATAGGGAAAAATCCTAATTTGTCCTAGTTTATCGCAATAGTGGCATGTCTTCACATTTTTGTCACCTCTGGACTTTGAACAATTCTTAGACTTTTCACAACCTTTAGGACCCCTACTATTGTTCCTTCCCCTGCTTTCTGTCACAAAAGCTTGCACATTGTCAACTTTATTCTCCTTTCTTCTAATTTCTTCATTAAACACACTCTCTTTGATTACATTCAAGGAAAGCACAACTTTAAGAGTTTAGTTGCTAATCATCACCATTAGCACTTTCCAACAATCTGGTAATGAACTCAACAGAAACAAAGCTTGTAACTCATCATCAATAATGATCTTCATTTTAGTAAGCTTGTTGATTACGTCCTAGAAATCGCTTAAATGCTCCGACAGTGATTTCCTAACTTTTAACTTCAAATTCACAAGCCTATTAATCATAGAGGTTTTGTTATAATCAGTCTTCCTTTTATACAGACCTTCTAGCTTCTTCCATAGCTCAAAATGATCCGTTTCTTAAGATAAATGGTTGAATATGCTGATATCAATCCATTGTCTTATAATGCCCAAAGTTTTTTGTTTTATCTTTTCCTATTTTCTATTTGACATCTTTTCAGGTTTTAAAGGAACATCATCCTTCACAACTTTGTCCACATCAATAGGATCAAAGAGATCCTTGTAATACAGATGGTCCTCCATCTTAGGCCTCCAAATTGAGTAATTTGATGCGTTAACTTGACTATAAAGTTATTTTCGCCTTCCATTACAATGACTCTGATACTACTTATTGGGAGAAAAACACACAACTCTTTAAAACATCAATCAAATATTAATCACAAGAAATAACTGTTCAAGTTACAGTAGAAAATAATATGAGAATAATAAACTAAAGATGAAATAAACACTAAGATTTACATAGAAAACCCTCCTATGTGAAGGAAAAAACCACGGGATAAACTCAATAAGGGATTACAGGAAAAAGTTGATCTCTCACACCCCACAATAATAAGTTATCTCACAAAGTTTTAGGATTGAAAACCAAAGTTGATATCACAATTAACAAACACTTAAACCAATCTTAAAACCATCAAACATAGATGAGAATATAATCATATTTTCCCTCTCTTTGTTTTTCCTCACTTTTGGACATTGTGGCTGCACTCTCTAGAAAAACCTATGTCTTTTTCTCTTTTATATCATGAAATAAAATTTTTTGTAACTTACACGATCACTTACACAATCGTGTAAGTAACCGTGTATTTTCCAATACCGCCTCAAACACAAACATACATAATTACATAGAGTTATACAGTCTCTACAAATGATCATGTATCTTCACATGGGCGTGTACAAGATCATGCATGCCTTCACCTCTTCACAGATTTACCAAGACTTTCACGGTTAATCCATGTAAGTTAAGACGTGTGTGTAGCACTCTACATAACTATGTATCTATCCAGAAAAGATTTTTCACCTTTTTTTCACTTATTCATCATTCCCACAAACCATAAAGTCGTCTACAATCACTAAAAGTCTTAAAATAGGGTTGGACACTCTATAATCTTCTAACCATTGGATCCCCAAAAGAGGCCAGGTTAACTATTGTGGCGTGATTGGCTCACTCTTTTGGTTCCATCTTCTCACTAACTAGTGCTAGCTGAGTTGCTTATGCTTCTTATCATTACTCTTAGTTGTGTTCTCTGTCTGCCTAAATCATTATTTTGATGATTTGTGAGAAATTTTTTATTTTCTTTTTTTCTTCTTTGGTCTTGTCAGTATTTTGTATATAGAGCAAGTCTTTAACTTACATACAAATTGAACTTTGAGATCTTCTCTTCGAATATAAATTAATTTGATTATTTGTTGTTTACTATTTTTCAATTTCATTTCTTTACTCACCATTTTCAATATGACTCTTGATAGAAATAAAAGATCGATGCCACTGGTAGATTACTGGATCATTCTCTTTGTGTTGAAGTTAAGTGATTAATTTGTTTTGTTTGAAAAATGAATCTATCATGAGGAATATTCAATCGGATTTCAATCGCTATGCATTAATAAGAATTAAGATTAAACTGAACTTCAACTGAAATACTTATTCACAACATAACCAACCACGTCATAAACATGGCCTAGCCCATTATTAGAGTGAAATTATGAAACTATCGCATGAAAAGTTACAATCTCAATTTGATAAATGGGTAGCAATGAACCAAATGCAATATTGTTTTATAGAGAGCATCTATCTGCAAGCTTTCCTTACTTTTTAGGATTGCATAACTGGTTATGGTATTTTTATTCATAAGATTCGCTTAATATAGAGTTGATGAAATATTTTTCTAAATGTTCAAGATGATGAAGAATGAGCGAAGGAGAAGAAACAGGAGAGGGAGAAAACAACTAATTTCAATTTTTTCATTGCATATTATGGTTGTTACAACGACTAATAAATAGTACTAGTAGCCTTAAAGTGATGACATGTGGTTCATCTATAGTTAGGTTTTTACAACATTATGCATTTCCTTTTATTTACTAACATTAGTTCTTTGATATTGTTCTTCTTCTTATTCTCTCTTGCCTACTACGTACTTTAATGTCGTCCTTCTTTTTCTTCTCTCTTTTTTGCTACATACTTTGATTATTATTTATAACATCCCCTTCCTCTTCAGTAACCACCTTGTCTATCAGATTAACTGTAGGAAGTCTCTTTTGAAAAACATTTCCCACGTGGCGCTTTCTTTAATCTCCCCTTACCATTATATAAGCACTTGTGTTACTTCTCAATTATGATGTTTGATCATTCTTCTTCCTCATAGAGCCTCAACTACTTTTTTGGCATTGGTTAATGTTAATGGTAGTTGTCAAGAACTGGGTATTTTCTTAGAGATGAATTTCTTTAACTAGGATACTTAAAAGTTTGGGTCAATTGTTGATTCCTTAGGAAGTTCTAAAGTATATGCCACCTTATTGATATTAGCAGTGATCTAGTATGGGCCATAATATAGTGCTAGCTTTTGGTCAGTTCTTCTTTTCAAGGAATGATGTTTGTACAACTGGAGCTTTACAAAAACATATTTTTCCACTTCAAATTCTCTTTCCAATCTCCTTTTATATGCATGTTGTTCCATCTTTTGTTATTCTATGTTTAAATGGAATTTCACTATTTGAAGTGTTGCCTCTCTTTCCTATAATGCTTAGTCTATTAGAATGTTACGAGAGTCTCCTTCTAGGTAAAGTATATAAAGTGGTGGTGGGTAACTGTAAAGAACTTTGAAGAGAATGGTGTTAATGGTGACGTGATGGGTCTTGTTATACCACCACTCAGTCATTGATAACCAATTCACCTATTTCTGTATAGCGTCATTACAAAAACACTTGAGATAGGTTTTTTATTATTTTGTTGATATCTTCTAATTGTCCTTCATTCTAACTGTGGTAGGATGTGGAGAGTTTCAATCTCACACCTTGCAACCTGAACATTTCCTGCCAAAGTGTTTAGGAATAGAGGGTTGTGGTCACTTATCGTGGCTTCAGGCATACCATGTAGTTTACAGACATGATCTATAAACAATTGAGCAATATCTTAGGCTATATATGGGTGTCTTATTACCATAAGGTGCGAGGATTTTCTCATTTGATCAATTACTATGTAAATGGAGGCTTTACCTTTAGATAGGGGTAATCTTTCAATGAAGTCCATACTTATCTCTTGTTAGCAGCCTTCAGGTGTCAGAAGTGGTTAGAGTCTAGGATATGTTGCATGATCATGTTTACTAGTAAGTAGCACAATTCTTTACGTGATTTCATACTTCCTTAGCTAATTTCTTTGAATGGAATAAATTTCACACCCTCTTAATAGTGACTGTAACACTTGAATGACCTTCTTGCGGGCTATCATGTGTGAAGTATATGATTTTCTTCTAAAATCCATCATC
Organism: Erythroxylum alaternifolium; assembly: GCA_027478495.1. NCBI lineage: Eukaryota > Viridiplantae > Streptophyta > Magnoliopsida > Malpighiales > Erythroxylaceae > Erythroxylum > Erythroxylum alaternifolium. The sequence continues at coordinate 55,011,372 of JANIIA010000002.1, read as the reverse complement.
ATAGTTGATGACAATCCTCCCCTTCAATCTCAATAATCCATTTTTCCATTTGTAGTCCCTATACTGCACCTCTTGTTTCTCTAATTTCCTTATAAGGTCTTAAATGGTGGCATCCCTCTTCCATCCTTCTATAATCTCCTCCATTAAAGTTGTATGAATATGGGATATTGTCATCGTCAACAACTCTTGACTTGAATATGGGATACTGTCATCGTCAACAACTGTTGACTTGAGAGTCTGGATAAAGTATCTATCGCAATATTCTCCTTCCCACTCTTGTAGGCAACTTCAAAATTGTACCCTATTAGCTTAGTTAGTCAATTTTGTTGAAATGGTGTGGAAATCCTTTGCTCTAGTAAGTATTTTAGATCAGTTAGTACTCTGAAAAATTCCCATTTAGGTAATGGTGCCACTGCTTTGTAGCTTTGATAATAACTAAAAATTCTTTTTCATGGGTTAAGAGTCCTTAATGTTTAGGTGTTAATGCCTTGTTTAGAAAAGCTATCAGATGCCGGTCTTGTTAGAGCACCACCTGAATTCCTTTCTCATATGCATCTGCTTCCACTGTGAAGGGTCATGAAAAGTTTGGTAAAGTTAAGACTGGAGTTGACTTCAACATCTTTTTTAAGCTTTTCGAACTCTTATTGTTGCTCATCCTTCCATTCCCACCTTCCTGCTGCCTATTTCTTTAACAATGCATTGAGAGGCCTAGATATAACCCTTTAGTGCTTTATGAAGCGTCTGTAATACCCTGTCAACCTTAAAAATCCTCTGTGTTGTAACACCCCAACTCCCGCTGAACCCGAACCCGATATCGATTGTGATACCCGAATCCGTGCCCTGCGAGGGTGGCGTGTCACATCACTTAACACTTCACTAAACACTTTGCAAAAGTCGGTATGATTTTTTTTTAAAACAC
>JANIIA010000002.1:54998981-55010353 GCA_027478495.1 Erythroxylum alaternifolium | reverse complement strand
CATGGGATGTGGTAATTTACCACACCTGGACCCGTTTCTCTGGTCCGACCCGTTCTCTGGAAACGGGATGTTACATGTGCCCCTTTAACGTTTATAGTTATGGCCAATGTTGGATAGTGTTGATCTTTTGGACATCCGTAAATACTCCTTTCTAAGAGATAGAATGCCTCAAGTATTCGACTTATCTGGCTTAATAGAATGCCCCAAGTATTCAACTTGTCTGGCTTAAAAAATACACTTGCTTCCATTGATGAAAAGTTATTGTAAGACATGTAAACTCTACTGCAAATGTTCTAAGTGTTACGAAAAGTTGTTACTATAAAATAGAAGATCGTCACAGAAAACTAACATAAATTTTCACACATAATGTTTGAAGATTTCATTTATAAGACTTTGGGTGCATTTGTGAGCCTAAAAAGCATCACTGAAAACTTAAAATGTCCCTCATAAGTTTTAAATGTTGTTTTTGGTATGTCTTCTTCCTTTATTTTAATCAGTGGGATGCGAAATTTGCTTTTAATAATGTCTTTGATCAACTCTCTATAGTCTATACACGTCCTCAATTAATTCTTACATTGCTCTCTTAATAGCATCTTTTTTTCTCTTGAATACCTATAGGGTCATATGTTTATGGTTTCTACCCCTTGTTTAATAGGGATACTATGATCATAGGCTCTTTTTGGGGGCAGTAATCTAGGCTCCTAAAACACCTCATCGAACTCGATAAGCAAACCTTCTAACTCTTCTTTGATATTATTTTTATCTTCCAACATAAGTTGTTACATGTGGAACTCAACCAGATATGATAAACGTAGCATAAATGATATTCCTTTATTTGGATTTTTTATCAATTTGTGGAAGCCATTACCTAAAATTTCTCTAGCCCTTTCCTTTGGGTTCCTATCAGCTTCACGATTTTTCCCTCCTATTGAAACTCCTCGATGTGCTTCTTGAAATGACATAGTATGCAGTCGAGTGTCATTAGCCATTAGACTCACAGGACAATGTCACATCCTCCCAACTTAAGGATCAGTGCGTCAATGGTGAACTGTAGCCCTTGCATTTTTCAAGTGAAATTCCTGCACATTTATCTACAACTCAATTTCAAACTACCTCCGACCGTAATGTTCATGTGTGATATTTCCACCACTTCACATTTCCTTTCCTGATCAATTTTTCATTTAAATACTTTCACTATTAATGAGGATGTGCAATGGTTTTTTTAGTGACTTCTCACGAGTCTCGTATGTTTAAACCCCCTTTAGTCTTTTAAACCCCACATCGCTTCCAAGAATACATTGGGACTAAATGATACCGTTTCTTCCTGCTCCTCGATCACTTATTCCCTTTCGGTTATTTCTTCATCCTCCACTATATACAACTGAAACTGTCTTTTCTTATATTTATGCCCCAGAGTGTATTTCTCGTCACCTCAAAAACATATTTGTCTTGCTCTTTTCTCATCGGATTCTCTACTATTCATTGCCTTTGTTCTTAGTAAATTCCTGTTGTAGTTGGGTTTATTAACGCTTACTTGGTTTCCTAGTCTAGGAAGTAATCCTTCCTCTGGACTGCTCTTGGTTGGAATGACTGTTTTATTCGCACTTTTGTACATAGAAAATGCTCCTCCCCCCATCTCCCCAATGGTTTCGCTTCTTTTCCAAAATATACAAGCACGCTGGTTGCTCCTATTGCTTTTTGTTTTCTGTTACAGAAGAAGGTGAAGAAGACGATGCTTAACCAGAGATGACGGAAAACGTTAGCAGAAGGGAGGAACACTGCGTTTAAATAATAAGTCCAGAATTACTATGGTGGACGTAGATATAGGATATAATAGTGATTGTATTAAAATGGGATGAAACGATTACAGTAGTGTGTGTGTTGTATGTGAATGTTCTCTCTCTCATCAATGGAATGGATGTTTTCTCTCTCTCCCTATTGATATTCTTTCTGTTTCCTGACACAATCCTAACGACATTCCCATAAAATCCGTTCTCTCCATTTTTGTTCGCAACATTTTCTAGCGAGTATGTAAACTTGTTAGAGTGTTTTGGATCTATCGTTTTGACTTTCAGCTTTAACTTCGATTTGAGACCCTTTAGGAAGAAACCTATCAAGTAAATTTCTAATATTTTCTGAATTGAGCGCAGTACTCTAGATTGAACTTTCCTATTTTAGTTCTTTCATATCACCTATTGGTTCTTTAAAGATATTCGTCGAATGTTTGTCTGAAAATTGTTAGAAATTCTTCCCACCTTAGCGCTTTTCCTCTATTTCTGTTCCTTATCATCAATTAATACCACTCTTGCAATACTCCTTCGAGGTGCAAAGACACTAGTTTCATTTTCAGTTCCTCTGGTGTATAGTCGATTGTGATAATTGTTCACATCAATAGATCGAACTCCTCACCCCTACCCCATCAAATGTGGGAAATCTATTTTGCTAAATCTAGTTGGCACTGTATATTTTCCGTTATCTTTGAGGTTTTTCATAATGGCTTCAGTGTTCTCCTTTCCCATCTTTTGAAAAAGTTGCCGTAACAAGGACTTGATATTGTGGATCTCCTTTCATTTATCATTTGTGCCTTTAGTAGATTCTTCATTCCTTTTTCTAAACGACATACCTTCGCTTCTCTCATGCTTTTTGCCATTGAGTTGCTGCCGAGAGTCATCTACTATGATACCAATTGTTATGATATTTTATATGATATTTTTATTTACTAGACTCACCCGCTACAAATTTAATGGAATATTTTTCTGGGCGTTCGAGATGAAGAAGCGTAAGTGAAGAAGAAATAGGAGAGGGCGAAAACAACCTAATTCATTTCAGATTTTTCATTACATACTACGGTTGTTACGATGGCTAATAAGTACTAATGGCCTTAAAGTGATGACATGTGGTTCATCTATAATTGGGTTGTTACAACTATTACAAATACGGCGTGTGGATTCCTCTCTTCAAAAGATCAAACAAATGCAAGAATCAACTAGATGTTCTCTTCCTGTCAACCTAACCTATCCTGGAGTTATCTCTGCCAAAAACCAGGGTCGTTGCCCAGTTCACAGCAACGTAAAACCTGTTCCTCCAACTGATCACCCTCGTAAGGTAAGCAGATCGCCAAATAAACCAGCTAATGAATCCGGCAAGAGATAATCCCGCTGCGTCCTGCAAACAGATTGACCCCAATGAATTATCACATTTTAGCAAGTGCATAGGTTGCCTACACATCCCAGGTGTTTCATCCACTCAAAAATGTTAATAAGCGTATCTTTCGTGGGACATGGAAGTAATTATACCTTAGACTCTCGTAAATCAACCAAAGCCTTGTAACGGCCAACTGAAGCCATACTTCCAAGATGCCTGTACACAAAAGGATCACCAAGTGGGATGTCTTTTGCACTCAGCGCCTTGCCTCCGTTCTGTTTTCCCATTTTGTTTAACAGCGACACCAGATATTTCCCTTGCCTTTCTGCAACCTGCTCAAGTAAGCGATAAACCAATTAGCTTAGTCCTTAGAGTATCTGTTTCCAGTTTCACAATATCCTTTTGATCCCCGACGTCAAGGTCCATGCGCAAATTTGAACACCCAAAAGGCATAAACTGATAATTATAAAGGTCATAATGTAACGGACATGAAACACTAGCGACGACTAACCTGAGCTAAAGCTGGAAGTACTGGCCTCCCTGTCTCTTCAAGAAAACCAGCGCAATCTCCGAGAGCAAATACATCCTCCACCAAAGGAACACGTAACCATTCATCAATTCCAATCCTGTAAATACAATTCAGTAAGATCAGCTAACAGAATCTATTACAAATTAAAGCACATCACATAGGAAGGGAAGAGCAAAAAATATAAGTGTTATTCACACCTTCCACCAGGGGACTTGGGAAGATTTAGCGACTTCACAAACTGAGAGGGGCCAACACCAGTAGACCAGACCAAGAGACCGTAGGGAACATCCGTGCCATCGTTAAGAACTATTTTCTTGGGATGCACCTCTTTCACCACACCTCTCATAAGACGGACGCCATACTGACAAATTAAGATTTCCTAAACGGTGAGAAACATGCGTGAAATAGAACTCACTCCAATATGGACAACAGAAACAAGTACCTTGGTCAAATGATTTGTTGCATACTGTCGTAAACTAACATCAAATGATGAAAGGATGTCGTTTGCCTGTTTGAGGAAAACAAAGTTGAGTTCAAATATATTAGCGTGTTCGAAAAGAACAACGTTTAAGTTCAAATCTATTAGCGATGGGGAAAAAAAGGATATTTTCGATACAAGATTACCATTCACAAATAAGGGAATGATTCACTAGTTACCTCTATGAGAGTGACCTTGATATCGTCTTTGACATGAGTATACCTTTCACGAACATCTCTCATAATAAAATCACTCAATTCACCACTAAACTCTACACCTGTAGGTCCACCTCCAATAACCACACAATGTAGAAGTCGTTTCTTTTCTGCTTCAGATATGCCTGAAATTATTCGAAACTAGTCAGAAGGCAAGCTAAGCAATGAATCTCCTTGATGAAACAAAGGCTACAACATAGGACAAGAAATTTTCGGATGAAGATTAACCCCATTACCTGGACTCTCTGAAAGCATGAGGTTCAGGAGGAGCTTCCTTCTTATTTCCTGAGCGTGATACACTTCTCTTAGGAAGTAGGCATGCTCTTTAACCCCCTTGATACCAAAAGTGAGAGGCTCGGCTCCAGCTGCAATGACCAGCTTGTCATATGCAACCTTAAACTCATAAGGCTCGTGAGGTAACCCACCATTGCTAACTGCCTTGCAGTAGACCTGTTAAAGAAAAGAATCACATCAACTCGTGACTGGGATCAGGTCAGCCAAGAACTAAGATAGTGACTCAAATCCAAAAAAGAAGGGTGAACTTCAGTTAAGATACAGAAAGAAATTTAGAGCAAGTTTAAATCTTACTCATCTCTAAAGAAATGGGGAAAATAAAATAATGCAAGCACTGTCTCTTCATATTGCCCTACCCTAGAAAAGCATCGAATACCGTTTCAATGTGTACATGCGTTTAAATAATGTAATGAATTTAGTTACAGGATAACGCATGAACGTGAATGGTACGCACAAAAAAAAAAAAAAAGGAAAACAAAAAGACTCACTTCATGCTTCTCAGTGTTAATGCCAAAACAGGAAGCAAGATAGAAATAAGAGCTTGGGTTTGTTGCCAATGCAGACTGTATCCTACCAACAGGCTCTGCAACAGAACGGAATTCAAGGGTCCCAACACAAGTTGAAGCAAGCAAAGGGGTGAAGACCATGTGGTTCCTTGGAGAAATGCAGACAAGGTCGTAGATTTTGGTGTCAAGTCCTTTCATGAACCGACAGGCAGCCCATCCAGTACCTAGGACAACCACCCTGGGCTTTTCACCAGGCTTGGTTGCTTCTAGTCCTGGATACCTTGTTTCGTCGCACTCGGATTCAGACTCCTCAATTATCCTCTCTGCTTTTGGAAACTGATACTGCCGTGTTACCCTGATTCCCCTGCTCCAAAAACTTGTATGATTCACCTTACTCATGGAGGAAAGGTTTGAGGGATTGCTGCCAATTGTGGAGCTTGCGAGTGACGGCATTGAATATCTATCAGTAGATACAACATGGAAAAATGATCTATCCTTCTCACTAGAGTAGCTGCCAAAGGCACCTCCAGTCCTTCTCAAGCCGGTCCTAACGACCCTTGCCAATGCCATGTTGAGGGTATGAGATGTAGAAGTAATAGATCTGATATCTTTTCAAACCTTCTACTTCAATTCAAAACTGCAACTTTGGCCTATAAAACCTGCAAAAGGGAAAGACGACGTAAGTTCTGTGAATTGATTGCAATGTCGAAAGAGAAAATTTAAGCTTTCCAAGAAATGCGGAAGGAACCAAGACAGCAGGTAATATGGTCCAAAAGACATCTAGGAGCACAGGCTCATAGATCACGTCTTGTCCAAGACTGATTAACACAAAACAAAAGCAAACTTTGGTTTCATCATCATTTGATGGCAGGTACGCAACTCAGAAGGAAAAAAAATCAAAGCAAATTGTCATATTTGCAAAGCAAGCAGCAAGTTAATGCCGCGACTTTACTACCAAATCAACTCTGACCAGCCTTTTATATAATATAATATAAATCAATGAGTATCATCAGTTTTCCCAATAAACTGGTCACCAACTTCCTAACGAAAAATCACTATTATCTGATGCACGCAGTTTGCAAGAAGAATGACCGAAGATTTATGAAGAAACTAAGAAACGAAATGCTCTGAAGCTAATAGAAATTGCAATAAACAAAAGAATACAAACAAACGGTGGACTTGATCTCAATGGATTTAAAATCGTCATGTCGACAAGGATACAAGACCTTGGAAAATTGTTATGAATAAGCAGCCGTGAGTTAATTTGTGAAAGTGAAACTACTATTATAAGCTTCTAGAGTAGAGAAAGGCAACATGAACAAGAGATTTCAGTAAAAGATGCACATAAAAAAAAAAAACTCCACTTGAGAAACAACACGCCTTTCTTCACCGATCTCGTTCCAGAGAAAGAAAAACAGTTATACATGACTGACATCAGCCAAGTTGGGAAAACAATGAAACACAAATTAGTGAGATCCGAAAGATGCATTATAATAAAGCAGTAATGATGAAAAAGGCACGTTACTTTAGTAACGACAAGTAAAGGAAACATATAACAACTGACAATAAAAGAAGAGGGGCCGCAGCCGCTTCCCAGATGAGCAGTTTTATATATAGTATCTGCCAATGCCATCCGAGGCACTCTCGTCCTCACTTGAAAAATAAAAACAGACTAAGAGGAAAAGATAAATGAACAGAAGGTTTAGAAACAGTACTTTTTCTTTGAAGAAGAGGAGCTAATGGTCGGAGCTTGAACAGAGTGACGGTCCAAGATTTAAGGGTTGCTTAGGACAGACTCGCGAATTTATAGAAACAAGAAAGAGAAAGTATTTTTTAATATTTTTTTCCTAGGAGTAAACCAATGAAAGGAGAGAAGCCGACTTGGAGCACAAGGAAAAGTCGGGGAAGAAAGAGTATATTTATAAACAAATAACAAAGTTGAAAGAAAGTAAGCAGGCTTAGGATGCAGGGTGTGAGTCGGCGCTGGCAGAGAATGGCTAGAGGGAAATGGAAGGGAGAGACATGTTGTTAAGTGTATTTGAAGACAGTTTTATCCCCCATTGTGCACGCTTCTCAAGTTCTTTCGCCGTGTTAGAGCGGGGACAGGAATGGATCTTTGAAAACGTTAATACATAAGGACATCAGGGTTCAACGAAATGCGGAATTACATGGTGGAGCCCACAAGAATATGCCCATTTGATTGATCAATGGAAAGCGAGTGGGGTCAAAGGGTAGAGCTACAGCTCCGAGGAATGTGGAAGGAGACGGAGAAGAAAGGGACGGTAGAATACAAGCGTCGCCAGAGTTTCGTGTCAAAGACTCAACGGGGAACACGTTCAGGTTCAGCGATCACGTGTCAAAATTAGATAAAAATTTAAGTTCTTCCTATTGAAAATACATAATTAATTGTATTAAGTTATTGTTTTTATAAAAAGAATCGATATTCTAGAATCTTGACCTACAACTTTTGTATATGTCTTAATAAAATTTGAAAATTATTTTATAAGGATTATTTTACACTTTTAAAGTTAAACAAAAAACAAAAAGCTCAAATGTCGTGTCGTTGCGACTAATTTAAACGTTGGAAATTTTGTTCAACTATATAATTGTCTTTGTCACTCCGTTTACGGTTGACTGTGTCTTTATCGTCGATATGGTCCTCGTCTCTATTACACGCCTGTCATCTACAGCACCTCCTTCGCATACCATCAACTTACTCACATGTATGTATACGCCTCCATTTAATCATGTTTTTCGTGCATTCTCATGTGGTTACATCAACGATGAGGTGAACTTTTTTTCTTTTTTTTAACCTACAAGATATTTTAAAAGGGTCTTAATTATAAAAAAGTATCTTTAAATTATTTACATCCAGACTAATCTCTACTCATATTGGATAAGCCTATAAGAGATAAAGTGTTGGCTAAATAGGTCCATCAATTCTCATAATTCAAACTCAAGACCTCTGATTAAGGGATGAGAATGCTGAATCACTTACACCAATCATATTTGATTGGTGAAGTTCTTTTCTGATAAGTAAGGTTCAACCAATTTTTAAAGTAACTCAATCATGCCTTATATTAGAGTTTCATTTAATTATTAGTGTAGGAGCTAAGTTTAGGTAATAAGTAATAACATATTCTTGTTTCTATTTTTATTTTTTTATTTTTTATTTTGCTTTCAAATTTAGTAAAAAATATATAGTTGTTTGAATTTTTAGTTTCTGTTTCTAGTTTTGGTTTTTCTTGATTTTTTAAAATTATGAAAACTATAAAAATTAATATTTGCTTCATGTGTTTGTTCATAATATGATTTACTTTCATTTAAATATATATTATTTAATTTTTAATTTTTAATAAAAATTATGAATAATTTAATTCAACATTATATATTTAATAAATTAAAATTAATTATCAATAAAAATTATGAATAACTTAATTTTTATAATTAAATTAAATGTAATTAAAATTTAATAATTATTAATAAATATAATTAAAATATATAAATATTCAAATAAAATTTGATTCAATAATTAAAATATATTTCAAATAAATATTAATTTATAAATAAAATTTTGATTTTTAAGTTATTTAATTTATTTAAATAACATAATTTTGTTAATAAATATTATGTAAGAGATTAAATAAATTTATTTAACTCAAAATAATTTATCTTTAAGTTTTATCTAATATGCAATTATTATTAGTGATAAAAATATAACTACATTGACAGTAACAACCAAACATATTTTTGTTTTTATTTGAAAGAAAAACAGAAATAAAAAATTGAAAACTATAACAGAAAAACAGAAGTAGAACCAAACGGCCCTTAAATTAGCGTAGATCAACAAAATTACTTTAGTAGTTTTAGGGATCTCGATACGGTTTGAATTTAGCTAGTTAATTCTTTAATTTTTCACACTTGACATTTTTCTTATTTGGTTTATTGCTTGTAACCTAAAGTTATAGCTACCTTCAAAAGCGAAAATAAGAGATGAATCCCAAATATCTCGTATATAGACCATGTAACTAGGATTTTAAACATCTCTATAGCAACTTATTACCTGATAAGGATAATTATCGAGTCATCATCTCCTTGCATTTAAATCTTATAATTTGTAACCTAAGATTCATTACTATGCATTGTTATAATTGGCTTTGTAAATTTTGCATATAGTTTGATCTATAAAATTTGCAACGTTTAATAGTTCTACTGGCAATAACATGGATGTCTATATTATTTAATAGTTAAGGAAAGAAATATTTATACTAAAGAAGGAGGTTAAGACCAGGAGAAGTGTAGTTGAAACAAAGGAAATTGATGAATGACTCAAAAATACGAAATAAGACATTGTAATATTGGTTAAATAGAAGAAAGAGTATAGGTTGATGTTAATCAACGTGATTATATGAATTACTACAATTTTATTTCATTTTTCATGTTTTATGTCACTAAAAAATGGATGTAGTTTTTAAATTTATTATCAAATTGAGCAGTATAAAACACATTAATCGATTAATATCCAAGTGTGGCTGACCAGTGTACTTTTTTTATGCCTTTTTTAATGAGTTTGTTAACTGTTTGATCTTTTTTTTAGACACCCATATAGACTCATTGGTCGACTGATGCCCTTCTTTGGTAGACCAGTGTCTCTATATCTAACATTTCTTTTGTTTTCTACTGAGTTTGCTAATACCTTGGTTGCTAATTTGGACAACCATTTAGACACATTGATCAAACAATGTCTTTTTGTGATCGACCAATGTCATTTTACCCGAACAATAAATTCTTTCTAGTGAGTTTGTAAGGAGTTTGATTGCTCCTTTGGTTAACCAATATCTCCATTCTGAAACAAACACTGGTCGAGTAGTGTGATTATGTAGTTGATCAGTCTTCGTGTTCTAAGAAATTTCTCCTTCTCTTTTCTATTTTTTCTTGCTTATACATCTTACAATCATAGATAACTCACTTCTTTCTTTGAAAATATTATCCCTTGTTACAATTAACTACCCCATCTTTATTTTTTTTCTTTCCCCTTTATGTTAAAGATCATTAACATTTTCTTTGGAACCCTTAAAATTTAGGATTTTAAATCAAGTGTGACTGCATCAAATTGAAAATTTTTTATTCTTAGGGGTAAAATTTGGAAAATTTCAAATTTTTTTCTTAATTAAGAGTTATCTTTTCAAAGTGATGCTTCTATAGTTAAATTATAAAAAGAGTTAAGCTTGTTTCCCTTTCAATTATATCGATGCATCCCTTATTAAAAACTCGAGACAAGTCAGTTGTTTCAATATTTCGTAAAAAATTATTAAGGAAGAAATCAAAGTGATAAGAAAAGTAAGATCGAAGGTAAAAATAAAGAACAAAAAGAGGATGATATATGTGGACCCTATAGAAGACACTTTTCATGATCAGCAGGAAAAAAGGAGCGGCCATATTACTCTAATAATTAATTAAGATTAAGAGAAGAGTTAAGTTAAAAGACTTATAAAGAAGTGCTTGTTTGGAGGCAAATGGTTGCAACTAAATTCATAAGTGTATAGAGTGAATTGTAACAAGATATTAAAATTAGAATAATCCAAAGTGTCGATCCCATAAGGAATTATATTATTATGTATATTAATCATAGTTAACAAAAACAATAAAATAAAAAAATTATGAATATAATTAAATTGCTAAACTAACAAAAAAAATATAATTAAACTAATGCAAAAAAATTAAGAAGACAAACGTTAGGGCTTTGGGTTCACTTATGTGTAATTTCAATTATCAAGCACATTTGATTATATGAGTTGAAATAATAATTGAACTGAAGTATCTATTTTCTCTATTGGGGAAAACATATATATCTGTTTAAATTATCCACGTGGAAAGATGTTGGATCTTTCTTTAATTGAGTTACACACACACAATAACAGGCTGCCAAAAATATAAGAGAAAGTGCAAGAAGAAACACACACAAATTTATGTGGTTTGGTAGCAATTTTCTACCTACGTCCATGGGAGGCAACGATCAAACAATTCACTAATAAAATGAAAGAATAAATACAATCAAGTGTTTATCTTAAACCCAGGCCCCAAATTACACCCAAGAAACTCTCAAGTTTTTTCTTGGCTTACAAAAAGAATGGCATGAAGGGCTTATTTATAGGCAAATTCCTACATGAAAGTCAAGGCTTTCAAAATGGCCACCAAATTTCAAC
>JANIIA010000002.1:54916874-54927476 GCA_027478495.1 Erythroxylum alaternifolium | reverse complement strand
ATTTTATGGTTTTTTAAGACATACAAATCAAAATCTTGACTTATTATTATTAAACTAATTTTGATTTGGAGCGTTCGTAAAAATTTGCTCTTTATATTTTCTATTTAAAAGTTATATTTTTATGTGCTATATAATCTGATGGATATCCAAAAACTCAAACAATCCAATGGATTTGGATATGGGTAGTAAATTGTAAAAACCGATGGATATAGATATGGATATGGATTGAGTTATAAAATGGATATGGATATGGTAGAGCAATACCCGAACCGAACCCTACCATTGCCATCCCTATCTCCGAGCAACACAACGCTTCTCTCTACAAGCTCAAGGTAGAGAACGATTCCTTGTGTAGGCATATGTGAAATGAGCATCCGGAGCCCATGATCCACCCATGTTGGTATTTCACTCCATCTTCTTGTACATAGAAGACCTCTCTGTCTTCTTCGTTGTTCTATGCGACGCTGGCCTCAGCAGGTGAGACTTTTTCTTTTCCCCTTTCTCTACTTTTCAGGAAATCCTAACACTTGTGTCTAAAGTGTCCTTTCATGTGGCAGTGATAGCATTCTACTTCGCTTTTCTTAGGTCGTGATTTTGATCTAGATCGGTTGTTTCTTCCTTTGGCTGACGGACGACCTCGTGCTATCAAACTTTTAGAGTTTGAGTCTTTGTCCATATCGACAAGCTTCCCTCCTCGAAGCATGCTCCAACAATGCTGCGCTAACTTCTTTATTGTGTAGCAACTTGGTCACCAAAAAGTTGTATTTGTCAGGCAATGAATTAAGCAAACATATTGCTTTATCTTCATCTTTAAGAGTTTCTCCCATGTTGCAAAGCTCACTGATGATTTGATTGAAGTTGTTTAGGTGATCGTTCATGGAAACTCCTCCTTTCATCCGGAAGTTGAATATCCTCTTTTTGAGAAATAACCGATTGTGCAGGGACTTTGACATGTACGGGCTTTCGAGCTTTTCCTATAAGCTCTTGGCAGACTCCTCATTTGCCACATGCGAAATAATGTCCTTCATCAAGCACAATCTGATTGTGCTACACGCCTGTAAGTCGTACTCCTCCCAGTCTTCATCTTTCATATCTACGGGTTTTGCATCTTTGCCTCTCAAGGCTTTATGCAAACATTGCTGGATCTATACGTCCTTGACTTGGACTTGCCATAAACTAAAGTTCATCTTGCCATCAAATTTCTCAACATCAAATTTAGCAGTAGAAATCTTACCTGTTGATTTCCCGACCATTGTGATGACTTAAAATCTCCAACCTCGTGCTTTGATACCAATTATTTAAATTATCCACGGGGAAAGACGTTGGATCTTTCTTTAATTGAGTTACACACATACAATAACAGGACTGCTAAAAATATAAGAGCACGTGCAAGAAGAAACACACACAAATTTACGTGGTTCGGTAGCAATGTTCTACTTACATCCACGGGCGGCAACGATGAAGCAATTCACTAATAAAATGAAAGAATAAATACAATCAAGTGTTTATCTTAAACCCAGGCCCCAATTACACCCAAGAAATTCTCAGCTTTCTTTTGTTTTCTCTCTTCCGTTGTTTTTTCTTGGCTTACAAAAAGAATGGCATGAAGGGCCTATTTTTAGGCAAATTCCTACATGAAAGTCAAGGCCATAAAAAATGCCACCAAATTTCAATTTCCTCATTGTCAAAATTTGCAGTTGTTTTTCTTCCTTTTGGTGTCTAACCACAAAAAATTGATTTCAATTTTGTGGGCCAATAGCTTTTGTTTATCAAAGATTTGCGGCCAACTAACAATATCTAATAAGGTAACTACCACCTTTTGATGCACAATTCTACTTAATCAAATTCATTAAGCATAGTTAATCTATTTGTTTATCACAAAAGCCTGCAATACTGTCATTCTCCGGTGTTAAAATATTTTTTTCTTTTAGTGCACAAATCATACTTTCTATGTTAGTCTTTTATACCGTCCTTCTAATTGAATCTATGATGATCAAACATAAATCCAACATTAGAAAAAAGAGAATAAATTCAACAAAACGAATATTAGTTCATGTATTAAAAATCAAAAGATCCATTGAAAGTTACATCCTTAATCTTAACATAGGATTTAACTACTGAACATAACAAAAATAAAAGAAAAAAAGTAATATTAATATAAACGAAAGAAAAGAAAAGAAAAACTAGAATAGTTGTTATGGATGCCTCCAATTCTTAATCCAAATCCCTCCTTGTTGTAAAGAAATCATAAAAATACAGAGCTTTAAAAAAAAGGTTGTCACAAGCCTAAAGAACACAATGCTTAAAATTAAAGAAAATAATGTCATATTCACAAGACATAGAAATGGTAAGAGAATAACAACAAAAGCTAAAAAATTTGAAAGAGATTAATTAAAGATTTAAGCGATGAAAATTTCACAAAATTAGAAAACTAATACAAATTTAAGAAAAATTTAAAAATATAAAAAGGATAGAAGAAATGTTACCAACAATAAAAATAAAAGAGAGATTTAAGAAAAAAGAGTCAGATTCAGAAAAAGAGAAAAAATAAGAATGAGAAGTATATTTCCCATTTTGTCAATCGGATGTTGCAATTCGTAAAAAACATATTTATGAGTTACATTAACACGTGAAGTTTTAGTTTTCAACAAATAAAAATAATTAAACTTATTTTAATAATATATTTTATATTTGAATAAAAATTCATATTTTGAAAACAATCCGTTTATTAATTAGGAGTAAGGCTGCGTACTATTAGACCTTCCTAAACTCTGGGCTTTGGCGAGATTTCTACTGGATTGTTGTTGTTATATATATATACATGAGAAGAGAAAAAAGTTACCAATGAAAATAATGGAAAGACTAAAAAAATGAATTAAAGAGATTCAAACAATAGAAGCAATAAAAATAAGGAACATACCTTCTATTATCGTAAACCAATTCTTATCCCGTTACATTAAATCTCATCTATACTTTTATATGGAATCTACACAAATATGTGAATAAAATTTAATGACACAAGATAAAACAACTATACAAATGTGTGAATAAAATTTAATGACACAAGATAAGACAACCATACAAATGTGTGAATAAAATTTAACGGCATATGATAGGAAAGGATTTCATGTAATAAAAATGGTAAGAGTATATTTTCTATTTTTACTGGATGTCACAATCTGAAAAAACATTCTTTGGAAACAAAACAAAACCGTACCTGCCGATAGAAACAAAAAGGATGAGAGCTCCCGCCTAATTCCAGGATCAACGACGCCTCTCGCAATTGGGTTGGGCTAAGATGTCTGTAAAACCCACCATAGGCCCTACTCTAAAACATAAAATATGATTGACAATGGCGACTTCTTTTTAGGGTCTTAGACAAACGTTTGGGTCTTGCAAAACGGCACAGCAGGTATCAGTACTCGGCTTCGCTTTCTATATCCAGCTCCATTGGCAAGATTCCGGCTCTGGGGTGTTAGGGGAGAGAGAGAGAGAGATGGGGAGGAGGATATTAAACGATGCGTTGAGGACAATAGTGAATGCGGAAAGGAGAGGGAAAGCTACCGTGGAGCTTCAACCGATTTCTACTCTCATGTCGTCTTTTTTGGGGATCATGAAGAATAAAGGTTGCTTTTTTCTTTGCATAGCCACACGATTATATGAGTAGAAGTCGTAGATATGGTTAGGAATTTCTGGATTTTTCTACATGTCGTTCAATGCAACGTTTTACTTCTTTTTTCCCCCTGATATTTGTGCTCGAAGTTTAAGGGCCAATAGTTGTTTTTGTGTTCTCATTGCCTTTGCATATATGTGAGTATATGTTCTTCTGTACTTCATCTGTTTCTACAATTTCTGAAGTCCTTGTAAGTTGAAGATTCAAGCTTCCATGTGTATGTTCAATGCAAGGAATGCGGAAATATAGTTTAGGATGTCCTTTAGGTGCTTGCTTTCATTCCTTTGTTTGCTACCAATGGAGCTAGTTAACATGAAGAGTACTATTAATGACCTTTGTTCATGATATTCAGTTACTTCGACTGAGCTCCTTTGAAAGTCAATTGATTGTGCCTGGAGTCGTGCTCTGTTTTATAGTCTCCGATAGAATGGGAGCAAGGGTTTTGTAATTTGTTGGTGTTTGGTATTGAAGGATGCTAAATAGCTTCTCTCAGAAACTCTAGAATCATTTTAAAACTTGAGTTTCCCACATGAAAGTTTCAAGAAGCATTGTGGAGTTTTAGGAGTAGACCAGGAAGCTTTTTGAAGTATCAGACTTTGTATGATTGTCAGTTTCAGTGCAGATGTTCTCTTAGCCATAGTCAGCAGCAGGCTGTTCTTAGTAGCTTATAGTTTTTGAAGGGTCTAAAGACATTGCTGTTCAGGTATTTATGGTGTATCAATGCCCTTGTTTGAGAGAAATTCTATTTGCATGCAAGGCTAAGGGTCCTGCTTGGCACCCCAACTGTATGTTTGATCTAGAAGAAGGTAAAGAAGAGAAAGCCAAATATTTCTTTCCTGCGTCTGGTTTAAAATCAATGAGTAAGATTTCAAGCACAATGTCAGAAGTGTGGAATACAATTTCTTCTCAAGAATTAGATGCTTTGTCCCCATTGCTTGTCTTACACATTCAGTTGCAGAAATTCTGAATAATTTCTATAATTTCTATAGCCTCCCCTTTCCGTCTTAACTATTTTGATTTTTCCCCATCTTTGTCCCTATACAAGATTAACTAGGTATAGTAAATGTCTCAATGAAGATGTTACTAGATCTATTTAAACAGCTATTGCATTATTTCATATGTATGTTTGTGGAGCTCAAATTATCAAATAATCAATTACATATATTTATTAAGATGGCTTCAATTTGGTGTTTATTTTCTTTAGGATATATCAAGAATTTCCAAGTTCATGATCTGCATAGAGTTGGGAGGATCACTGTGGAACTACAAGGCAGGGTAACTGATTGCCGAGCTATCACATTTAGGCAAGACCTCAAGGCCAAAGAAATAGAAAAATACAGATTGCAAGCACTTCCCTCAAAACAGGTTCGTTCATGTTCTTCTGAAGTAATAATATATGGAACAGTCTCTGTGAAATGCATTGTTTTTGACATTTTGAGTATGGGTGGTATTGTTTTCATGACTTCTGTTATGCAGTGGGGTTATGTTGTGATCACAACTCCTGATGGTGTATTGGATCATGAAGAAGCCCTCAGGCGAAATGTAGGTGGTCAGGTTCTTGGTTACTTCCATTAGACATTTGCCTCGTTGCTCAACAATTCTGGGTCAGAAGGCAAGAAAGCGATATCCTTGATGAACTCATGATGCCTAACAGAGTTTGTATCAATATGTGTTGAAGATCAAAGAGAAATTTAATTCCCAGTTTGCATTCATCTGCCTTAAGCAATTAAATTAAATTAGTAATATGGCTGATTATACTTCTGAATTCTTAATAAATATGGTGGCGTAGACTGTCATATTGAGGTTTGGTATTCGAGATGGTACTTTCTGGTCCCCCCGATGATCACCAAGGCAATGTTTTTCGTTGCTTTCTATGATTGCAGTTTTCCTTACCCGTACTCATTATTTAGCCCCTTATCATTTAACTCCTCATCAACCCCTCATCTTGGTTTAACTCCTTACCTTGGCTTAAGTACGGGGTGAGGGATCTGTAAGTGTTTCAGGTAATGGCTTGTTTGCCATTTGAGAAATGCATTAGCAACAATTGAGATTGTTAAATTTTCTGCTTCTGTTTTAGTATTTAAGTAATTATGTTTTATGAGTATGAAAAAAGTAGTTGGTTTGTAATTTGGATCAAAATGAGCACAATTCTTTTATTATGTTTTTCTTCTCTTACAAGAAAAACTTTAGAGATGAAAAATAAAAATTCCCACCATTGATTAGTTTAAAAAAAAATCATTTAATTTGATTCCAAGATCCAATATTGCAATCATCCTCCAATTTCGAACTGAATATAATTGTGCTATCCTATATGCTTAGAAAGTGATGGTTGATCCAACCTATTCTATTAACTTGGGGTTAAATTGGTTTAAATCGAACCATTTTCAACATCTTCTCAACTTTTGATAAAGTTTTATATTGTTGTTGGATAATGAATCTTAATCCTCTAAGCCTGCCTAAAAAAGTTACTTTCCAATTTGAGTAATCATCACGTACATATTGTCACTGCAGCGATAATCAATCCTACATGTGATTGTAATCAAAATGATACTGTAAAATTAGAAGGTGATCCTATTAGTATTAAAATAAATTATTAATCATGAATCAAAATGATTAACAGCATCGGTAATATTAACAGAAACAATGAACTAAATAGGAATCGCCTAACTGATGCTTGTTGAGAGTTGAGACGTGGATCGTTTTGTTGCTGTTCGCGTCGACAATAAAGAAATCGCAATAATACTTATGATACTGATATAAGAGCCACCTCCCCATCCGCTCTGTTCAATCTTCAATCTTTACTCTCCGCAGTCCTCACCCACTTCATAAATGATAAACACCAAAGCCAGAAAATGAAAGCTGTCGTCATAACCAAACCGGGTGGCCCAGAAGTGCTGCAAGTACAAGATGTTGAAGTCCCACAAATCAGAGACGATGAGGTACTCATCAACGTGGTCGCTACCGCCCTGAACCGGGCCGATACGCTGCAGAGGAAAGGCTCTTACCCGCCGCCCAAAGGAGCCAGCGTGTATCCTGGTCTGGAGTGTTCAGGCATCATTGAGGTTGTCGGCGAGAAAGTTTCAAGGTGGAAAGTCGGCGATCAGGTGAAAGTTTCAATTTTGATGACAGGATTTTATGATTAGGAAGTCGGTATTGTGTGAGCTGGGTAGTAGAACTTGTTTATATATTGATTGTTTTATGTTGGTGAAAGTTTCAATCTTTTACGGGTGAGGGTTCTGATTAGTAAGTGGGAATCGTCTCTCTTTAGTAGAGCCTTTTAATCTATTGATTGTGTTATGTTGGTGAAAGTTTTAGTTTTTATTAGACAACTTTGTGATTAGGAGGTGTGGAAATCGTGTACGTTCTTTAGTTTATGTTAATGTATTAATTGTGTTATGTTGGTGAAGGTTTGTGCTCTTCTTAGCGGAGGAGGTTATGCGGAGAAAGTGGCTGTTCCGGCCGGGCAAGTGCTTCCCATTCCGGCTGGTGTGTCGCTCAAGGATGCGGCTGCTTTCCCTGAAGTTGCTTGTACTGTTTGGTCCACGGTTTTTATGACCAGTAAGCTCTCCGCTGGAGAAACTTTTCTGGTATGTAATGCTTGGCGGCTTGTTCAATCTGTTTTCATATTGCTCATTTAGTCTCATTGAGATTTACAAAATTGGTGCTTGAAAATCATTTTGGGATCAAGACGACATCTCTATGCTACTTTGAAACAGTCCCTAATAAGTATTAGTTCAAAACGTACTTATTCTTTATTTTGTTTGTCCCTATATCCATGAGTCTTGATTTATTGTTTACCGGTTGTTTGACATTAATCATTTCAGGTTCATGGGGGCTCTAGCGGAATTGGTACGTTTGCAATACAAATTGCGAAGTATCAAGGGGCTAGAGTGTTTGTGACAGCAGGTCTGGCTACAAGTTTTGCTTATGTCATGTGATTTGTCTTGGGAGCATTCCTAGCAAGTATCTTGACTTTAATTCTTGATCGTCAGGGACTGAGGAGAAGTTGGCTGTTTGTAAGGATCTTGGAGCGGACATTTGCATCAATTATAAAACAGAAGACTTTGTTACACGTGTAAAGGAAGAAACGGGTGGAAAAGGTTTAATTTTGACCTTGATGTATTTTAGCGTGCGCAAAGGATTCCCCCTATCTTTTTATTCATATTGAAGAGAGTTAAACCTTTTCTTTTTTAACTTTCATCTCTTCAATTGCAGGTGTTGATTGTATTCTGGACTGTGTTGGAGCTTCTTACCTTCAGCGAAACCTGGACAGTTTAAATATTGATGGGAGACTTTTTATCATTGGCTTTATGACTGGAGCTGTAACAGAAATAAATCTAGGTTCTGTGTTTGCAAAACGCCTAACCGTGCAAGGTATTGAAAATGTAGTTGATGCTTCTCTTTTGATCTCCCTTAAACAGTTGATTGAATTTTGTTCTAGTGGTTACTTTCCCCAGATTTTTCATTCTACCAACATCATAAGAATTGGATACATATGTATACCAGTCGTTTTGAGATGTGTAATTGCCACTTCATGTAAGCTTATAATGTATTGTTGCAGTTAAAATCTTTGATGATAGAAGAAACGTGTCTGATATGTTAATCAGGGTTATCTTCTTGCTTGAATCTTCGTTGAAAAGAATTGTCAAGGAACTCCTCTTCTAGTTAACTTGCTTTTATCAGCTTTTTCTTATTTTGACTTCCAGGAGGTGGTAGTAGTTATGTCTAAAGGTTGCTTTGTTTTCATATTGAGAAGTTGTAGAGATATGTGCACATTTCTGTTTGATTTTCATAGCATTACAAGCTAATTTAAGTGACAAATCAAGATCATAGAAAGCTCTACCTGTTGTCATGCGTTACTTTGTGGGGTTTAAAATATGCTTGAACAGCAACAGGGTAATGCAACTTTCTCATGTTCTTTATGTGCTCTTTGATCTATTAATGTTAAGAAGAGTTTATACATCCTAACACGTGTCCTCTGTGTGGTTGCAGCGGCTGGATTGCGAACTAGAAGTCCAGAAAACAAAGCACAAATTGTCCATGAGGTGGAGAAGATTGTCTGGCCAGCTATTGCTGCAGGCAAGGTGAAGCCAGTGGTCTACAAGTGCTTTTCATTTTCTGATGCTGTGGAGGCTCATCGGCTCATGG
This sequence comes from Erythroxylum alaternifolium, assembly GCA_027478495.1. Classification (NCBI taxonomy): domain Eukaryota; kingdom Viridiplantae; phylum Streptophyta; class Magnoliopsida; order Malpighiales; family Erythroxylaceae; genus Erythroxylum; species Erythroxylum alaternifolium. The sequence goes on along the minus strand of JANIIA010000002.1, from coordinate 54,918,655 downwards.
AAAGTAGCCAGCACGTTGGCAAGATCATACTTGTTCCATGATGCTAATAATCATGGAACTTTTGGATGACAGCAGTTGATATTTGTATCTTCAGCTAAATGATGGTTTCTCCTTGTTATATCTGTAATTGAAAATAATGATCAACTAGGATCGTGTGTATGGTTTATGCAAGTTCTACTGAACTGATACAAGTTCAAGGGCGTCGTTTTATGGTTGCCTAGTTTTACCAACCAAAAAATTAAAATAAAACAAAGGTGATGAGGATTACAATTCGTAAAATGATGCCACTCCCAATTTTAATATGCATATTGGTAGTATGCCACAATCCTATTCTTGTGATTAATATAGGATGATAAGCTATTAGATATTATTATCATGGTGATTAATATCATGTTGATTATGTGTATAGTGAAAGCTTTTGTAATTTGAAGACAAGTATGATATATAAACTCTGAGAAAATATTGGTTAAGCTTTTGTAATTTGAAGAGAAGAATAATATATAAACCTTCAAGAATAATTTTTATAGGCTCAAATATATTTAAATGCTAAAAGTTATAAATGTTATTTTATTTTGCCGCTAACAAAAGACAACAGGGGCATTGATGAAGATGAATTAATGCTCGAGGATCTTAATGGAACACAAGTGTGAACACCTAATTTAATTTAAGAAAATTTTATTGTTCTTTCAATTTTTTTATCAAAAAATTAAGAAAAGCTAAAAAATACATGTTTAATTTGTACCTTTATGCTTAGCTTAGTTCAAATTTGTTTTTGTATTTTAAACAAAATTTATTAATTAGTCATGTCAAAACTTATTCTTGTGTGCTTTGTATTTGCATATTATGGTTATTTGTTTAAATTTCATTTAATTGGTACTTAGTCTTATTTGTTGTAAAGTAGTATTGTTTTTTGGCATTAATTTCACATGTAAATTTTTTAAAGATAATTTCTAGAAGAATTTTGGTTAATTTTGAAATGAGAGTCTTGAGGATAAATGGATTAAGTAGAGAGTTTTTTTCCTTCTCTTTGGGATATTTTGCTAAAGATTTGATGTGTTACCTATCATCGGGTTTAATCAACTCATGGAATGAGATGAAATATTTCTAGATAAATATTTCCTCATGTCCCTAGATGTAAACATAAAGAAAGAAATATGTGACATGAAGTGGTATAATGGAGAAACTCTTTATAAGTACTAGAAGCACTTCAAGAAGCTTTGAGTAAGTTGTCTACACACTAAATTAGTAACCAACACTTAATTCAATATTTCTATGAAGGGAAATATGTTAGATGTCGTAAACATAGTACCACTAGTAGACAAAACCTTTGAAGTCGTTAGATATTTAATTTAAAATATAGTCTCAAAGTCCCAATAATTTGGTATGAGACACGATGAACTAATAAGAAAAGTGAATAAAGTAAAATAAATAATTTGGTACGAGGCATGATGAACTAATAAGAAAGGTGAATAAAGTAAAATACTTCCCTCGTTGAACAACAATTATCTTACATCACCTCTCTCATAGACAAATGGCTATAGGAAATATGCAATAGATTAATTGCTGGAACCCCGCCCCGGGCGGGTTCACGGCCCGACATCCTACGTGACATCTGGATCCGTGGCCCACGGGAGAGGAATTCCCCACCAGTGATACTTAAAACGAATAAATTCATTTAATTACCTTGGTACAAAAATAAAGATAAAATCACAAAAATTAATTCAATAGGTATTGACCCCGGGAAAAATGCATGGTGGGATCGTAAGATAAGCATATACATT
>JANIIA010000002.1:54890144-54906787 GCA_027478495.1 Erythroxylum alaternifolium | reverse complement strand
TATTATTCACTAAGCTATATGCTTAGCAAGATGGATTTGCCCCATGTAGGTTCAAATAGAAGAGTTTAAAGATTAGGACAAGGACAACCGCAGTGGCCAAAGTAGCTAGTGTTTTTGTTTTTGGAAAAATGTATATTTGTGTTTGGTTTAAGTTGTATTTCATTGTAAAGAGACTTTGTAATTTATTTTTTGTTTACTAGTTTGTAATAACCTTAATATAGGTTGACTTTTGTATGTATGGCATATTTTGGGATTTTACAATAATATGTTTGATATGTTTTGATTCTACAAAAGTTTTAAATGGATCATAATATGTGTTGCTTAAGTTTCAGAAATGTATGTAAGGGATTGTGTTTGACATGTGTAAGTTCTGTATGTATGTGGGTAGCATCCTCATATCCTATCCTTCTAGGGGGTTAGGCGGGTGTTACACGACAACCGGTGTAAGTGAGTACGTTCGAGATCAAACCTTCACTGCTAAACATACTATGAACCAACGTGCAATACTACTAGTTAACCAATGAGGATCTCAATGCTCATTTAGCTAGTTTCCTAGAAATTTGCTACACCTTCCAAAATATTAGGATGTCGGAGGATGTTGTTAGGATGAGACTCTTTCCCTTTATCCTTAAGGATCAAGCCAAGGCTTGGTTGAATTATCTACACCTAGCCAACATCACAACTTAGCAGTAGTTGGTTCGAGTTTTTGTAGATAAGTATTTCCCTTTAAACAAGACAACAAGACTGATAAAGGAAATTATCAATTTCTAGCAAAATGACGGGGAGTCTATATATGAAGTGTGGGAGTAGTATAAGGAGTTACAAAGAAGTTGTCCTCATCATAACCTATCTAACAAATTCCTGTTGCAAACCTTCTACACTAGAGTTAATCCGCCCACAAGGAGCACCATAGACACAACTAGTAGAGGATCATTCATGAGGAAAATAGTTAAAGTAGCACATGATCTATTAGAAGACATGGTATACACTGGTTGTTTTTGGACATCAAAATAAAGTGGACAACAGTTAACCTTTTGGGACCCAGGAGGAATGATTATTCCTGCAAATTTAATGACAACAATATAGACTGAGATCGATGACCTAACTAAGCAATTAAATAGCCTGAAAGCCACCTTTTTCTCTCCAGTCACAGCAATGCAGCATACATATGAATCATATGGAAAAGATAGCTATATCACAGCTGATTTCTTCTTAAGGGAAAACAATAATATGGTGTAATTAAACTGTAATAGAGCACAAGTTGGTCAAGGAGATAATAATCCTTATTCTAGCACATACCAATCATGGTGGTATAGCTACCCAAATTTTCATTGCTCTAACAATACTGAGATTCAGTTTAGAAATCAAGTGTCACATGGATTTTAACAATATAAATACAATGACTATGATTCCAAACTGGACAAGATCATAAACAAGCTCATAATTATGGATGAGGCCCAGAAGAGGTTAAAAGGGCAAATTAACTAAGTAACATGAACTCATGCCTTTTCTATTCTCAGCCTGGAGGTTCAACTAGAATAGCTTGCTAATGTGTTATCTACAAAAAGTGTGGAAAGTCTTTCGAGCAATACGAAAGTATATCCAAAAGAGCAAGTGAAGGCTATCCTATTTAGGAGTGGGAAAGAGTTAGGAGAACTAATAGATAGATCAATTGAAACCCATTCTGTAGAAGAATAAAAGAAGCAAAAAAAGGATAAAGAAAATAATGAGGACCCTCCTTATGTTCCCCCGCCGCCTTACCCACCAAGAATACCATTCATAAGAGTTAATGATGTCGAATCTTTAAAGGAGCACGGGGAAAAAGAACAGATGACAACAAATATCAAGTTTGAAGAAGTTATAAAAACAAGAACATCTTACCCCTTTTACGAAACAAAATGCTAGACTTAATAGAAGATTTAGGGAGTTTCGTTATTCCTTATTTTATCGACAGTTTGTTAGTGAAAAGGACATTATTGAAATTAATTGGTTTTCTCAACTTTATCAATATCGTCCTTCTGATCATTTTACAATTTATAGCTTACTCAAAGGATACAAAATTAATGTTAAACGAGAAGGGTGGAAGCAATCCACTCATAATTGATCTTGGCTAAGCTTCCAAGGATGTAAGGTTAAGCTAATGCCCTAAATTAGCATGTTTAGTAGTTATATTTAAATTGTTGTGTTTAGTTAGATTTGTTTTGAATTTTAAATAAGATTTTAATGATTTAAATTGATCTGGGATCACTAATTCTCTCACTCTTTTTAAGCAATTCTAAGATAAGACAACAATCTCGAGCGTAAAGTGGATTTGGTCGTAACACCTCACTATCATCACCTCCATCACCGTAAGGTTTTATTTCTAACCCTTTTCTTTTATCTAGTCTTTATTTTTACCTTATTTTATTTTATGTTATTTCTTTCCATGTGTGTTTGTTTGTCTCCTTCTCACATTGAGGACAATGTGTTATTCAAGCGTGTGGAGGGTTCTTTGTTTTTCTTTGAATGTGAATTTTGCATATTGTTATGTTAGTTTGTTTAGGTTGCATATTGTGAATTGTGTGAATGTATCGATGGCTTAGATGGAATGAAATTGATTTAATTTTAAACATAATCTATTAGGTACTGAAGAGTCAATAGCTCGCAAAATTTGTGATCTAGGTTCTTTGGCTAAAATATGAAAGTTAATTAGGATTTAGTGTTAGTTTATCACCCTATAAGTTGTCACATTCGTTCATAATTTTAGGTCTTTCGAGTAAGTAGCTTTGCTAGTATTTTTTTCATAAAAATGAGTAGTTAAAATAACAAGGTAGGCATTAATTAATTAAAAAATGTGTTTGTAAATTTTAAATAAATAACTATTTTGCTAGCCTTCGAGTTATGAATCGAGCTAGTAGCCAGTTGAGAACATAATGTAGCCGATTAATCAGATTGACACGCATCAGAAATGTGTACCTTCATGTCAAAAGGCTATAATGACGTTCCAACCAGGCAACTTATTAAAAGCATGACTTAGTTGAGTAACTAGATCGACATTCTTTACCAATGTTTGCCTCCGTATAAAAAGACTAGGTCCATGTCCACAAAAAGTGTTTAAAAAGTATGTTTTCTAATAAAACCTACTGAACTTATAAGTAGCTTAACTTTTCATGAAAACGTACTTAGGATTAGTTACAAAGTTTGATTGATCAAATAATTATTAATGTGTGTGTACAATTGAAAGGGGTGAATAAACTTGACATTTAAGTTTTGATTATTATGTGTATCGATAGTTTTGATTTTGCATGTTAATGATTTGGAACAACTTGAATGATTATGTTTAGAGTTAAATTTGTTTTGTGAAGTTGAGCCATTGCCTCATTATTGCATTATGTGCTTTGTGATTTTGTGTTGTTTGTTATTTTGTTATTTTGTTTAGAGTTAAATATGATAAGTGTAAATTGTATCATATTTTAGGGTATAATTTGATATGTGTTTAGCTATTAACTCAATCATTTAATATATGTTTAGGTCAAAATTGTGTTAGTTTGTTAATTATTTGTGTTTTAAGTGTTTGAAGGGTTAGTACAAGCTTTTGAGCTTAAATAATATGTTTTTGAGGTACCTTGATGTGTTTCCTAGTGTTTAAGGGTTAATATTGAAGAATGGAGGAGTTTCGGAAGTCATTTAGGCCGAAACAATAGCCCATCGTGACAGAAGCTCCAAGAATGGCCCATGATCGTGGCTTGCATGCCACGATTGTGACAGAAGGCTCAGATGTGAGCCACGACCATGGCTTGCCTCGAACAAACATGTAGACACTTACAAAATTCATTTTTTGAGGGACTTTTTGGACTTGACCCCTGAAAAAGTCCTAGAGTTATTTTCCTAAAACATAAGAGATTATTTAAAGAACAAGAAGAGAAGAAAAAAGGGGAGCTTTTCATGCAGCCACTTTTGGAAACTCTAAGAGAGAAAGAGGAAGAGAGAGAGAGATGAGGAAGAGGAAGACAGAGGAAGAAGAAATGGTCTCGATGTGCTTCCTTGATCAAGAGGTTTCCTGATGTTGTTGACTTCCTAGATCTTCCATTCTAGGTTTCTATTTCCTTTTCCCTTTAATTTTATTCATTTATAAAGTTGGGATGGATTGTATGATAATAGATGGTAGAATGTTGATAATGTTCTAACTCTTCTTCAGGATTTTATTTTGATTTAATGATAATTTATTCAATTGTGTTTATTAGATGAATGTTGTGATTTGATTTCTTTCTTGCATTCGGTCATAAACTGAGACGGTGAACTGAATGCAAAATGATTTAATCAAATTAATGAGAGTTAGATGATTTAATAGAAACCATGACAAATCTTATTGGTAATTGTGCGAAGAGAGATCCCGTTTGATATTTCGATAGTTTATTAGATTGATTCAAATCTAATTAGGGTTTTGGATAATTTGTGAATTGAATGTTAGAAATTTCATAATCTAATTAAGGTTTATAAATTAGGGTTTAATGGTTATAACTTGAGAGAGAGTAACCAGCCCTAGGATCGTCTAGAACCGACAACCCATTAACACATAATTAGTTAGGTTAGCATTAATGATAAGTAAAATCTCCTTTCTCATAACTTGGTAAATTCTTTGGTTGATTTCCATTATGCATGCTTGTTGCTCATTTGTTAATTTCTTTGTGTTTAACTTCTAACTTAATTGGTTGAATTCAATTCTCGTAATTACTTCTCGTTGCATTGTTTATTTTTAGTTTCATATCTTTTCAGCCTTAGATTTTTAGGATTATATTAATCCCCCTCCTCATTGGATTGACACCTCTTATACTACAGTCACGACTCGTGTGTTTGCAGTATTCGAGAGCTTGTAAATTTAAAGCTCGAACGACACGATCAAAGATATAGAAGGACCCTGGGAGTAAAAGGAGTGAAATGGAAAAAGTGCAGAAGTTTGCATGGCCACGATCATGGTCTGTGGAAGGGCAATCCTGATATGCACAAATTTCATAATTTTTTTCCAGTTTTAACCATCTTAACCCCTTCCTAACCAATATTTTTACCCTCATCCTCACTTTTCCTACACGTTTCATTTTCTTACTCTATCTCTAAACACAAGAACTCACTTCTCTCTCTACAACCATCTTAAGCCTTTACCTCTCCCAAAATTTCCTTATAACTCTCAATCCAATAGGACCATGCATTAAGCAAACGGGGTCATGTGCACTCAACAGAAAGGCAAAGTCCAAGTATGGAGCTGTGGGTAAAGAAGCCAAGCAACAGATTATGAAGCACCTTTCCTGATCTTTTCAAAGGAGGAAGGTAATCGCTTCCACACTCTTGGCTTAAGAAAAATTATTGTGCCTAAATACTTAGACTTTGAAAGATTAGAAACAATCGGTTTGAGAGAACAAGTTAAAGCTTTAGGTAGAAGAATTCATTAGGAAAATTTTATGCGATTTAATTATCCTGTTTATGAAGAATTAACCCTAAAATTCTTCATCTCCCTTCAATACGAGTCATCTAACCCTAAGGACCTATAGTTTCGATTGCGGGGTTAACAATATGGCTTAGACCATGAAATTTTGCATGAAATTGGTAGATTTCCTGGCTCAACCATAGTAGATCAGTATGATGACTTCTGTGCCACTCGTTATTGGACTGAACTGACTGGGCTGGAGAGCTTTGTCATTAAAAATACCCATAATAACATTATTCAAAGCCCCAAACACTTGTTAGTACACAAGTTTATATGTTAAACTGTATTATACAAAAGCGAAACTAACACGTGTTCAACAAAATAACTTTTCTTCTTGTGTTGCGTTGATCATAGCGTCAAAGTTTGCACCTATACCCACATCTTTAATGCAATTACTGCTACTATAAGAAAGAGAAGCAATAATTTGGGCATAAGGTACTTGGTTATAGCTATTTTGGAATACTATGATGTTAGTTGCAATAGATAAATTGTTTATTGTCCTGAGTTTCTCAACACTCATCACTTAACGAGAGCTAAAATCTTGAAGGCCCATAATGGGGAACTTCGAGATATCAATGTAAAATCTCATGTTAAAACCAGGGCGAGACATGCCAATTTGAGCTCGACACCACCGTAACAGGAGGAGAACTTAACTAGCGACGATTTAGAAAAGGAAGAATCAACAGGATGGGAGAAGGTAATGGAAGCCATTTCAAACAGTAACAAAACCATATCAGAAAATGCCAAGGTGTTGAAGGAGATGGCTAGAGAATAACGAGCCAAAGCCAGGACATATGACGTATTCACAGATATTTCGAGGCTCAAGGTGTTCAATTACCACCTCTAACACCATCACTACCTCAATCACCATAACGGTTCTATACTCTAACCCTTGTTTTTTATTTTTATTTTTATTTTCATTTGTTCTCATGTTTCTCATGTTTTGTTATTTTTATTCCCACCTTATGTACTGTTTGTTTTCTCTTCTCACATTGAGGACAATGCATAGTCTATGTGTAGAGAGGGTTATGTGCATTATATATTTTTATTTGGATGTGAATTTTGCATGTTATATGTCAGTTTTGTTTAGGATTGCATGACGTGATTTGTGTTAATGTGTTAATGGCTAGGACTTAACGGAATCGATTTAGCTTTAAACATAGTCTTTTAGGTTGCTAAGATTTATTCGCTTGCGGAATTAATGTTCTACATTGTTTCGATTAAATATGCATATTAATTAGGATATGATGTTTGTTCATTCACTCTAGGAATTTACCTCATTCATTTATAATTTTAGGCAAATTGAATAAGTAGCATCGTTAGTATCTTTTCATAAGAATGATTAGCTTAAGTGATGAGGTAGGTAAAAAAAATATAAAAAATATGTGTAAATCTTAAATAAATAATTATTCCGCTGGCCCTTTTTGAAATAAATGAGGTAATGAATAGAGCTAGAAGCTAGTTGAGAATGTAATTTAGCTAAGTAACTAGGGACATTCATCACAAATGTTTGCATTCGCATCAAAAGACTATAATGATATTTCAACGAAACCGCTTAATAAAAACATGACCTAGTTGAGTAATCGGAGGACATTGATCACAAATATTTGCCTTTGTGTCAAAAAGCTAAGTTTGTGTTAATAAAATTAACAAAAATAGTGTGTTTTTAAATAAATTCTACTGATTTTGTGAATAGCATGATTTCTTATGAAAAGCCACTTAAGGATAGTTACAATTTTGGTTGACCGAATAATTATCAATGCATTTGTGTAAGTGATGGGAGTGAATGAGTTTGACATCAAGGTTTTGATTAGTACGTATATTTAGTCTTAAGTACTTAGACACAAATTTTATAAGTTAATAAGTCAGAACAACTTGAAGGATTAGGTTTAAAGTTAAATTTGTTTCGTAAAGTTCAACGCCATTGTACCATTGTTGCATATGTATGTTTTGTTGTTTGGTATGTTTTGTGCTTTGTATTTTGCTTGAGGACAAACAAAAGTTTAAGTATGGGGATGTTGATAGTTGTAGGTTGCACAATATTTTAGTGGTTAGTTTAGTATGTGTTTAGTTGTTAAATAGGATGATTAGTGCATGTTTAGGTTAGGATTTTGTTATTTAGTTAGATATTTGTGTTTTGAGTATTTTATGGGTTAGAGCATGTTATTGAGCTTTAACATTATGTGTTTAAGGTGCCTTGATGTGTTTGTTAGTACTTCAAATCGAATATCGAAAAACAGAGAGAATTTGGAAGAAACCCAGAGCAAGGCACCTGGGCCATAATTGTGGCCTAACAGAAGCTTGGCGGGTCTGCCACAATCGTGGCCCCATCAGCCACGATCATGAAAGATAGCAAAAATTGAGTGCCACCATTATCATGGCCTGCTCGATAGTAGACATAGACTGACTTTTGAGACACAAATTTTCGAGAGATATCTCGAACTTTTGGGCCTGGTTAAACCCTAATGTTTGCCCTAAATGGAAAAGATATATAAAGAAAAGAAAGAAGACCTAAAGAGGGAGCTCCATTTTCTGCCACTTTAAGAAATATCTAAGGGAGAGGAAGAAGAAAAGAGAAGGAGGATAAAGGAAGAAGGAGAAGAAGGGCTGCAGTGCTGCTATCTTCCCGATCTATTCTGACCCTTCCAAGTGACATTTCATTTCATCTTTATTATTCTTTCTTTTGAATGTATGAGATGAATTTGATAGTGATGGATTTGGGTTTGATGATGTTGTTCTAAACTCCTTTAGGGATTTGTTCTTGAATCAATATTAATGTGATTTCTTTTGATGTTGATACATTGGGTATTGTGATTATTTTTTGTATTTGCATGCTTCGCTAACAAATGAAGAGAGTGAACCGATAGCAAAATGATTAGATTAGGCAATGAGAATTAAACAATCTAATAGATCATGCAAATAATCAAATCTGGAATTTATATGGAGAGAGATCTCGTGTGAGGACTCAATAGTCTATTAGAGGGCTTAAGATCTGATTAGATTTGTGGGTTTTCTGTTAATTGTGAGATTTCAAATTTCATAATTCAATTAGGGGTTAAGATTTGGGGTTTAATGATTATAAATTGAGAGAGAGTAATCTACCCTTCGAAAGTCTAAAACCGATACCATATTAACTCAAAAGTGATTATATTAGCATTTGATGGTAGGATAAATCCCCCTTCTCATAATCGACTAATCTTCCTTGTGTGATTTTGATTGTTTATTGGTGGTTCTCAATTTTGATTTCTTTATGTTAATTTTGCAATTTAATTTTCAATTAGTCCATATTCACGAATATACTTTTCTATTTAGTTTTTAATTTCTTTTTAATATCCTTTTAAGCCTTAAATAACTTAGAATTAGATTAGTTCACCAACTCTTTGTAGGATCAACACCTTTAATACTACAAGTTTACGACCTGTATTCTTGTGAATATTGGGGGTTTTATTCGAAGTAAAACTTGCTCAACAATAAGTAACATCAAAACACATTAATTTCCGCATGAAATACTTTGGTAATCCCAAGTCTAAGGATCAATTATGCAACTATCATAATAAGGAAATCCATAAATACATAAGCAATGTTTCATTTGAGATCTTCATAATTGGATCAATTCAGTGAACTTATTCTCTAATAAGTACCCACATGCTTGTTTAAATATCTTCATACTTTAATTTATAATATCAATTTCTTTCTGCATAAGAAAGAAACATAACGTGTGCTAATTTTGCCGTTTTATCAATATCCTATCTTAATAAAACTATAACTAGGAACAATTTAGAATTAATACATAAATGCAAATTGAATCTCATAATTATGATTTTATCATAATTTCAATTACATAGTAATTATTCTAGAGATTTTACTTTTAGTATTAAAAGATCAAATATAATTAACACAATACATAAGGATAAATAATGCCTCTATTATTTAAAATAATAATGTCTTAAATAAAATTGCAACCAATCGATTAACTGTAAGGGCATAAACTAAAAGTCTCCATGTAAAATCTATCCTGAAATCTTCCTTATTTCAAACAAAATAAGAATCAACTGCTGCAGAGAGCCTCAACCATGAAACTCTTTCGAACTCCGGGACATGGATTACCAAGATTAGCTGTTGTTATGGGAATTGAACAGAGACGCTGCCCAATGCAAGCCTGTAAAACCACAATTCAAATAGGTGAAAGGTCCATTTTAGTAACAAAGGTAAACAAGAATAATATTGCCAATAGCACCTGGCTCAGGTTGCCATTATGAGATACATATTTGGAAATATCCGCTTTAACTTAGAGTTCATAATAGAAACTTAGCCTAATGCGTGATAGACAAGGCTACAGAAGGTTTATGCCAATGGAAAGAAGATTTTCCAACCTTTTGAACCAGCGGTAACATGTCGGAATGGCAATCCCCTGGCTTTAAACTACCACAACTTCCTTGAGGAGTTCCAAAACTGGCAAAGTTGATTGAGGTAATGTGCCAACCTTGCTCACAGGACAACTGAACTTCAGGGCTCTGAGACATATACTCCATGTTTGGTTTCCAAGAATCAGCTGGTGGAGGATCATCCTCTGACACAATTGAGCATATCTCTTGTCCAGTTCTTGTTAGCACAGAGATCTTTGAAGGGTCACCTCCAAGCTCTTCATGCAAGACTAGTAGGTTCTGACCGGGATGAACCCATGTGCGTGGGATATGGTACCTATTGAACATATTTTATTGTCAATCCCTTTGTCTTAAGTATATAATGGAAAACATCAACAAAATCAAAACAATGATCTTTAGTGTAACCTATTACAGAACTATTAAGCAATGAATTAAGCAGATACAGAATAATCACATGTTTCGAAGCCAGTCAATTTTCATATCTTATGCACTCCAAGATTATTGCACCCTGAAAACAAGAATTTTTGTCAAGACCTGAAAATATGCACGTGGAGGATTATGTTGTTTCAGGAAGAAATTGAGATCCAAAATTCCAGGATTTTTAGATGATAGGGATGCAATTTGTCTAATAATAAGAAAGAGGAATATATATGTATGATTCTCTTGGAAGAGGAAGAGACATGCTTATAGGATAATGAAAGAGCGAGTATGTCAACATGATACAAAACTGCCCTTTGCAATAGAAGCGTCTTACAGTGTTTGAGCTGGTTGCCCACATTTCCTCTGACATTTAAATGCATTATAAGTTCCTCTATAGTTGCAGGTGTCATTACAACCTTTTGATGGTGAGAGATAGGCAGGCCAATACCGGCCTATGCTCTCCCCATTAACCCATGCTTGACCCTTCCCCATACTTGTGAGATTCAAAGCTAGCGGGCCTTTCCCTTCAGGAACGAGGAATGCTGTCTGAAGAAGAGAAGGATCATCAAAACAAGGAACCAGAAATCGATCAGGAAACCCGCGGAAATGTTTTGCAAAAATGTAGAACATTTTTTTATGTGCTAAAGAAGTAAGAGCAATGTCATCCACATTGTATCTATGGTTTCTGCATGTTTCCACTTACTTTGTACCAAATCAAACTCTTATTAACAGGTAGATAAGTCCCCTGAGTCCACAGTGCACTATTCTCTTGAGTCAAGTTATCCAGCCCAAGATAGTCTCCTTCAAGTCCCACCTGACGAGAAGAAACGCAGAGTAGTAAGAAAGCGTAAAGCATGAGACGCCAAAACATAATGGACACCTTGCTACCTGGTAGGTCCAAGTTTCACCAGAAAGAAGCATCACGTTGTTACCTATGTCCATTAGAGCCACATTATAAATTCCCGCACCTTGAATGTCGAACCATGGCCCAAAATTCTAGAGAGGACAGAGTAGAAATGTTATTCACCCTCACATTTCATTGCTAAATTTATATTATAGTAGGGGCCATGGTGTTGCTACAGAACAAGAAGATAGCATTTGTACACAGCATCTCGAGCAGATATTCTTAAGGACAATGTGATAAATTGTCCCAGACAAATTATTGATGATGAATTGCATAACAAAAATTTTACTGATAATTGATTTGTTTTTGAACTGTTAGCAGAAGTTCTTCTGCTTTCTACCGACAGTCCAATAAATCTTTTCGAAGTTCCGGCTCTTATGATTGGATAAAATATAGCAGGCTCTCAAAAACTGAAATATTATCATCATCGTCAATATAGTCTCAGAAAGTTCAAGTTACGTAAGGGAGGTGTTTCAATAAATGCTAAAAGTTCAGAATGTGATCACGAAACATTTTGTGAAATCAAATCCATCTTTTACCTGCACACCAACAATCATACTAAGAATATCCACCGTATTATTTCCTTCATTAAGACTGATTTTCTTTGTGATTGAGAAGCTTGCATCATCATGATTTCCAAATCCGAACCCTGAAGGTAATGTCATGCATGAAATATATTTCATCATGCGGAATCATACAGATTCAAAATCTAATGTGATTTGTTTTGAAAGGAACTATAATCAAACTAGTGAACTGTGAAAATGAAAACGGGAATCCCTTTAGCATGTATAAAAATATTTTCTGGAAAATCTAGTTCTAGTAAGTAGAAGAGGCTGGCTGGTGTAGTTCTTTCTGGAATTGCAGATACTCAACTCGTTCAGCAATTACAGAACACATAAAAATGGAAATAAAAGGAAATTTTAGTTAAAATTCAATAAACAATAAAACTGAGGCAATTCAGTGTTCCAACATGAAAAGCAGAAGCAAATTCTTTTAACAATTTTCAGGCGGTAAAGTTTGAAAGAAATGATTCTTTTTCTTTCTGATATGAAATGGTTAAGTGATAAAAGAGAAAGACTGAAAGAGTAGTCATCTGAATCATGCTTAAACGGCTAGGTTACCAACTGCAAGCACATACTTAAGCAAGTAACCTTAACATTTATAACATAATAGAGCACCTACCTACAAGATCTTTGTTTACAAAAACAAGTGCTGCATGCCCCAAGCTCTCTATGCTCAATACACCATTCTCTTCACTAGCATTCACATTAATACTGCAAATTGGAAAACCAAACAGAGAACTTAGAAACATTCAAGATTCAAATGGAAAATAGTTGAATACTGTCAAAACCTGGATCACTAATTCTGAAAGACATACCTGGTTGAATACCACAGAAAATCACTGGTATCTTTTGTAGTGTTAATCTGCTCCAATAAACCTTTGGCTTCGAATGAATTATTTCTAGAAGGACCCACTTCTTCTTCATACCAACTCCACACTGATTTTGCTAGTAAAATCTCACTGGAAGTGGTGTTGGGAGCAAATGGTGCATCGCTGATATCTCTTTGCGTGACTATCTTCATTTGTGAATAATGCAGAAACAAGGGATTGGAATAAACATTCATCAATAGTTATTAATATCATGTTATATAATTTTTTTTTTGTGTACATATTGGATAGTCTTTTGTATGCAGTTTCTAATTTAAAGATATAATGCTGTATTGCAAAATCTGTGTGCATCAATGAACTTTTTCCGCTTTTCATCTTGAACTACTGCACATAGGAAAAATAACAAACAGTATGAGCATATTCATTATGATAAATTCTAGAAAATAAGTGCCGTGCCTTTCCTGAAACTTTCTTTTTAATTCATGTTTGAAATGAGCAAATAAACAAACAGAAACATGAGCTCTTTAAACAGATCAATTTAGTCAGTTATTGCAATAAAGAATATGATCAACATTTCAATATGAAATTATAAGAATTTTATTATTTAGTTTAAAATATCATTTACTTGATGCACCAACTTGAAAGGAGTGATAATGAGCACTGAGGGAATTAAGGATTTATTTTGTGGTCAAGTGATAATTTCTGGAGGGGTTACCTTTGCTGTGTTGAAAATGACATTCTTACAATCTGGAAGAATGCTAACTGACCAAGCATGAAGGAAGTAAGAATTTCCATTGAATGTAACATTTGCATCTGAATTGCTATCATAGTTTGCAAGAAAGGCTGCACAGTCAGTAGTAGACTTGTAGTAGATATGCGCCTGACAAATTAAAACAAATGAGAGATGTTCTTTGTCCTGCAGGGCCATAAGTTGTTCTGACCAAAACCAAGAGTTACCTCTAAGTTGATGCCAAGCTGCTGGTGGGATGGTTTTGATGACCTTACCAAATAGTCTTCACAGAGCTTTATAGCCTTGTGCAAGTCACGTAGGTGACCCCATTTTGGCTGTCTAATGTAACCTGCATCATATATCCCCTCATAAATTCCAATTTAGAGGCAAAGATTTGTATAAATAGCTTCCTGAGTTGAAGTCTGTAAAGATTAAAGATCTTGAGAAGGCTGCCTGTTACAATGTGCTTATATTCATCCCAGAACCTTATGTGTGACAATGCCGGAGAGGAACACTCGCAAAATTAACAGCATGACTTCTTCTGTGACGAATAGAAGGCGCAAGTATATTTAGTCAGGAGGTTTTTACCATATTCATCGATTGGCGCATCATAATCATAACTCGTTGCAATCAGAGGACCTCCAGCCGTTCTTCCAAAGTTAGTTCCACCAAAATACTTCAGATAATAACACAAAAGCATATTTGAGTTGCTTCTGAAAATGTATACATAAGGCAGTCTTTACGATCTTATTTAGTAGAAGGGAAAGAGAATTACCATATAATAATTTTGAAAAGTGCCACCGTACTCAAAGAAGCGTGCAACAGCAAAAGCAAGATCTTCCACAGGCCGATAAGGAACTGGATAGCCAAACGACATAAACCTGGAAAAACCAACTTCTATGATTGATCAAAACCTAAACCAGGCATTGGAGTCTTCCAATCAAGGAAATAACAAGGATGAATTGGGTGTAGAGGATCACCATCCACTATAATTTTCAGTCCACATTTTGGGTTTTGAATCTGAATTTGGTACAAACTGATCGCAATAAAATCCATTGCATGTGTTTATCTACATGCAATTTTGGAAGAACGCATATATAAGTGCTCCTACAATTGAAATGATATATAAAAAAAGAAAATACAACTCTACAGACAAAAGTGAGCTATCAAGGGATAAACTGGGTGCATCTGTCAAATTAATCCATACAATTGGATCTGGAGCATCTTCTTGTTGACACATCACCCATGGAACTGTTGTATTCAGACCAACAGCAGTTTCTGCAGCCCATTTGGCATACAATTTCCCAGCTATACCGTATGCCCCTTCGACATACCCATATTCATTCTCAACCTGTTAACATGTGATAGGAACTCCGCTTCAGCTTAAACAGAACTGGTCACAGCACTTGCGTAGTTCACTTAAAAAACTTTTATTATTTGTATAATTGCAAATGGATAGAACGGAAACTTCTCTACACTTCAATCACCTGAGCAAGAATGATGGGTCCTCCTTGTGATGCAAATAGATTCTCCTCTTTCATTAAATTTACAATCTTCGAGAGAAAACGTTTCATTTCCTCCTGCAGTCACAGCATCAGGTCGTGTCAATATTCCGTACAAAGCTGTTTATACTAATCAATCCTACCAACGTAAAATTGAAGTTCTTGAGAGAGCTTCAATCAGAATATGCCTTGAATATGTTATTTGTTGTTCGAAACTGAATTCCGGGAATGAAATGTAACCACATTGGAAAGCCCCTGCCACAGGAAAAATGGAATCAGAAAATCATTTGAATGTTGTGCCCATTGATGACTAATCTTGGAGCATCTGCGATGCACTAAAGCACACCACTTTATCTTCTTTTTAAATTTTTTTTCCTTTAAGAATAGTCTGCATACTGGTGTTAGCTAACTCAGTCCTACCACAGTCAGAACTAGAAGAACAGAGACAAGAGATATGATGTGCATAGAATAGCCATAAAACTTTGAACAAGAATAGTAGTCTGCTGTGTCTCAATAGAAAACATGGAGTCTGAACAAACCCATAGCTCCATTCTGCACAGCCATAGGGTCCAATCCGTAAGTGAACAAATAGACCAGCTTCCTTAACTGTTTTGATAAATCTGACGAGATCAAACCTGCCTTCGAAGTAGTACTACGAAAAGGAAACCATTTTACATCAGCACCACCATCAAAAACAACTCGAAAAACACGTGAAAGATTTAAAAAATGAAATTAAATGTCTGCATGTGTATTTTCCAATATACAGCATACAGAAGAGCCATCATGTATACACAACCTGTCCTCTCACAGGCTCATGATAGTTCCAGAAAACGTAAGTCTCAATAACGTCCAGTCCTCCTTCCTTTGATTTCTTAATAATTTCTGGCCAAACCTGTAAGTTTATTTTCCAATCAATAAACGTAATCAATGCCATATCACTATGCTTTCTCGAACAGTCTAGTAAACTGATGAACCGAGAAAACACATGAATGCAAGGAGAACAATGAAAACCGACCTCAGGAGTGGTTCTAGGATAATGAATAGAACCAGACTGCAAAACCCTTCTGTTTCCATCAATCACTATCGCGGTGGGATCATAAGTTACATTACTACAGTATCCCTTTTCGACACGATAGCATCCAAAAGTGAAAGCAAGAAGCAAAGCCAACACTAACGAATTCTTGTCTCCCATAATGTCCGTCATAACACAATGGAGCTTTCAAGGAACCACTTTGGCCCCTTATAATTGAGCGGGACATTAGATACGATCAAACAGAAAGTCAAACATAGTCCTCGTTTTGTTGTGTTTCAACTGTTCTTTACGAAAATGAAGAATATGTAGTATTGCCGGCAGAAACTCTAGTCCTGGATTTCAGCATCTTAGTATTTAATGTCCAAAACTACATGTCTGCAATTAAAATGAATATGTAGTGTTGCCATGTCGCATTAAATATTTAAAAATTAAGAAAACCTAAAATGCTAAGACCTAAAGTCCCTAAACCCTAAAATACTTCCAACCTTAATTGCTCTCTACTCTATTGTGATTAAAGAACAAAGATAGCGTCTCCCATTGAAGTTTAAGCCACCTCTTTGTCTTCGCACCACTTTCGTCGCACTACTCCCACACTATTGCCACACTGCATCGTCTCTCTATCGTTGTACCACTCTGCACCATCTTCGTGTCCCATTTGTAGTTATTGTTAGCATGAGTATCTATTTATTTAAAATATCATTGCATCTGTTCATATGTGATAAGAACTTACTGTTAGAAAATGCAACTATTTCTACGCAACTAGAATGTCAATAGAACAACACAAAATTTGATAACGGAGTTCGGCCAAATTGTGCCTA
>JANIIA010000002.1:54806603-54818867 GCA_027478495.1 Erythroxylum alaternifolium | reverse complement strand
AACATGCTATAATACTTCTAGGGTATATACTGGGGCCTTACATTTGTTAGCTTGAGTAAAGGATGTGGGATCGAAAAAGGTATTTAGGGAGGTGATAGTGTAGGTGATGTAATCAGAAAGTGACGAGGAGTACAATTACGCCCTTGGGTACGTGTGATTATACAATGAGAAGGAGGATGTGATGTGATTGTGGAAAGAGAGGAAGATGAAGTAGATAGTAAAGGGAGAAGAGGTAAAGGTAAAGAAATAGGAGATCAGGAGAGTGAAGTGGAGGATCACACAAGGAAATGTTTGTAAGGAAAAAGATGTTCAAGGAAGCGGGCATGACAGGAAATGTAAAGTTACGAGGTGATAGGATCAAAACATCGATAACCCTTATGTTGGGAGGCATAGTCAAGAAAAAACACATTGGGTAGATTTTGATATAATTTTGTTTGGGTGAGTAGAGCCCAAATAAGGAAAACAAACACATCCAGAAACTCGAAGATGAGTGAGGTCGGGTTGAGTATAGTATAGGACTTTATGTGGAGATTTGTGATTAAGAACAAGAGTGGGTAATAGATTGATAAGATAAACAGCAATAGTGAAGGGTTCATACCAAGGAAACTTAGGAAGGGAGGCATAAAAAAGGAGGGTAAGAGTAGTTTCAGTGATGTGACTAATTTTGTGTTCAACAAGACCATTTTATCAGGGTGTATAGCGACAAGAAATGTGAAGAATTATTCTGATAGAAACAAGGTAGTGACCAAAGGCACCTTTGGTGAGTTCAAGAGCTCCATCGCATTGAAAAGTTTGTATGGTGGTGGAGAAGAGATTTTCAGCAATGGCTTTAAAAGATTGAAAACAAAGTAAGGCATGATTTTGTGGATAATAGGAAAAATCCAAGTAAATCTACTAAATCCATCTATAAAGATAATGAAATATTGATAACCAGAGTAGGAAAGAGACAAGGAAAGACCCTAAATATCATAGTGAATTAGTTGTAAAGGTTTAATAGAAACTCAAGAAGATATAGGAAATGAAAGACAAACACTTTATCCTTGAAGACAAGAAGTAAATAGATTTAAAAGACAAACTATGACCTAATCTAGATAATGTAGAATGACAGGGATGACCAAGACGTTGATGCCATAAATTTATTAAATTTGAGGTGGCTGTGCAACTGGATTGGTAAAGTGTGTTGGAATCTTTATGGGATAGAGGTTGTTACGGATGTGGCCCATGAGAAGTGGGACCTTGGATTTGACATCCTTCATAAAGTAACCAGATGGATTAAATTTAATGACACAAGAATTATCGGTGACAAATATAGCAATAGATAAATATTAGTAGTGATGTGAGGAACAATTAATATATCATGAAGGTGAAGATTACGAGAAAAAGTGGAAACTGTTAAAGTACCAGTAAATGAAATAGAAAGAGTGTGGGCATTACTAACAATAACTTGATTGGAGTCATCATAAGGTGTGACAAATTCTACGATATAGGAATGTGGGCTCAAGTAAGCAGTAGCACCAATATCGGATAACCATTTAGTAACATTATTAATGGTGAAAGGAGTAGTGTCATGGTTGGGTTGAATACTCATGGACGAAAAGGTGGTGGTGATAACCAGTGGAGTGGTGCCAAAATTCATAATACCATAAGCAACAATGAGAAGCAGTATGTCCCCATTTCCCACATATTTGGCATTAGGTAGATGGCTTGGTATTGAAATTGGGCTTAGGATAAGAGGAAGTGTGTGAAGCTTAGATCTGGAAAGGCAATTGGGCTGAGGTTCCTTATTGTTGGGCTTCCTAGAGCTACATGGGTCTATTATGTGATTGGTCGTGAGTTGGGTCATTAAAATTACCAAGCCTAAAACTTGGTCCAGCTACCCGCCACTTCTACCCAAATAGGTTAAGGTTGCTAGAGGAAAAATTGGAGTTGCCAAATAAGTGGTTGGAGGAGTGTCATCCCCGGTATCCTCTGCCACAACCTCAACCATAAAAGGAGAGGTTTGTGGTGGAGAGTGTAATAAGAACATAATCCAACGACGTTGGTGTATGGAAGGATAGTAGGCACTATTCATAAGTAAGAGTTTTGCTTTGAGCTCTCCAAAGATAATGGGGGTTGAATGATTTTCGATTTTCATTATAAACGACTCGAAATTTGTGAGTAGTCTATTATAGTAAAAAGGATAAGGTCAACATCCAAGATGGTGTTATCAATCACAGTGAGTTCTTCAGCAGTGGTGGAGATATCGTTGAGATAATCGACGATGGCGCCAAAGCCCTTCTTGACAGTGTGAAGCTTTTAGAAGAGGAGGGATCATTGAGAGGCAAATTGGACGAAGTGGTCTTCAAGACCAACCCAGAGAGGCTAGCCATGTTATGGCTAAGTGAAAGTCTGACGGTGGAGTTGGAGAGGAAGCTGGTGAGAAAACAGTACATAAGTTGATCATGTTTCTTCCATTTGATGCAATCTAGTGAGTGAGGGTCTGCTTTTGTCGGGGATAAAATGGTGCAATCGATAAAGCCAATTAGATCTGAGGTAATAGGGATGACTTTAATTTGATTTCTCCATACCATATGGTTTGTGGAATCTAGTGGTGTAGTCATGAAGTTTGTGACTTGGTTGAATGTAATATGGGTGAATTGATTTCTGACATGGGTGTAATTGGGAATTCTTCACGATTTAAGTTGATTCTGGTAATGTTCTAATGTGTGTAAAGACTAGGTTTATGTCTGAAGATGTTGGTATGTTGCTAAATATTGGCTACTCTAGTTGTGTGTAGTTGAATCTAAAGTATTGCATGTGTGAAGTGGTTAGGATTAGGATGGTTTGTCATTGAGTTTAAAGATGTTTCTGTGAAGATGTATAGTTAAGGTGACTAATTGGCTAAATGGTAGTATTTATGTGTCTATAAAAAGAAACTTGCATTTGTTATGATTTTGGACGTAGTGTTGGTTGACTGAAAGAAAAAGGAAGGTATTAAGAGTTGGGCGTAAGCTTAGATACTATGAAAGACAAGGTGATAAAAAGAACTTGTATTATATTTTCTATATATTAATGTTGAATAATGTATGCTATATTTATATCACTAGTGAGAAAAAATGAATCAATTTAAAATTGATTTAAACTAAACTAAATGATATGATAAAATAAATATTACCATAAAATGGATATTCATATGTCAATAATATAAAATGATACACAAAATGTTGTAGTTACGTTGTTGAGATGTTATCACTAACCAATTCCTTAATTCTTTTGTCAAATGTTAAATTTTAAAGGTTAACGGAAAACATTAGGTAAATATTTGAATCTTCAATGGGGTGGCATAGAATTAGAATTAGAAAAATATTATTTAACCTAATTTTCTAAAGAGTAAAAAGTTCATTTATGTCTATTGTTTCTACAATTATATAAGCATTCAAATCACCTATGCCTAAAAAAACTTGTGCCTCCTGTATTAGTAAAATCCAACCATTCAAAGCCATTAAAATCGGGCATACCTGAAGTACGAAGACTTGATATTGGGACATATAATGTAGGTTCTAAGGTCCAAAAACCGTACAGGCCTTAGTGAGACCGTGAAAAGCATATGAAACTATTATTTATAATAAAATATTGTAGTAATAAGCAGAGTTACTTCTTAAAATTTTGAATTTTAACTGTTATTTTTATAAAGAGTTTTAATCACCATGCTCTTACTTTGGCAAATTAATAAGATATGAGTTATAGAATGGATCGAAACTGAGGATGTACCTCTTGGGCTGATTTTGGAGGATAGCGGATCTACTATTTTTTAGCTGATTTTAAGTGTTTCAGCTATTTAATTTTTACAGCTGAAATTTTTGTTCTAAGAAGAAGAATAGTTAGTAGATTTATCCCAAACTGCTGAATTTGGAAAAGCTATACAATAGCAACGTTTTGAACAACGTTTTCATCATATGAAACTCAAAAATCAATTATACCCTTTTAAATAAACTAAAAAATCACACAAGTAGATAGCTAACTTTTATTTTTCTTTTTAATTTTAATTTTTATAAAATTAATAATAGCATAATTATTTTTTATTTTTATTTTTTTATTAAAGTAATAATTAAATTTTAATTTTAATTTATTTTTTATTAAATTAAAAATACTTGCAAATGCACGGGTGTGTATTTACACGCCAAATGTTCACGCTCGTGCATTCCTGCATCTGCAAATACACACCCGTGCATTTGCAAATGCTCACTTAATGCACCAATAATGTATTTTTTAATTTTAATTTTTATAAAATTAATAATAACATAATTATAATTATAATTTAATTTGATTTTTATTAAAATAATAATTAAATTTAAATTTTTTATTAAACTAATAATTAAATTCAAATTCAAATTTTAATTTAATTTTTTATTAAAATAATATTAGTATAATTAAAATAAAAATAAAAAAGCCTGTACGGGTGATAAATTCATGTTGTTATAATTTTTTTTAAACTATGCCCTCATAAGTTATTTTATATATCAACAGTTAATATTAAACAGTTAATTTTACCAAACATCTTTAATAAATATCTAATACAATTTTTTGGTGAAATTAATTAATATAATCAACTATTAACTAATAGATAAATACAACCAATAGACTGTAGCCTTGATCAAATATGAAAAAGTATATACAATACTAGTATTAAATCTATGGATAATATATTTGGAAACCGTGTCATATCACGATTAAGTACATATTTCGGGTGAAAATGGTAGGGCTCAAAGGCCAAACATCAGCCTACCCCAAGCGCCTCAGAATGATATCAATCGTTAAGCTACCGGGGCGGGGCCATCCTTCACCACTACTCATCATGTCAGATCCTATTTACTTGAGACTTGAGAGACTTTAGATTTGTGTTTTCATTTTTGAAGTCAAAGTTTTAATAAAACGTAAAAGAAATAGGCAAAAAAAGAAAACATGGTCGGCTTGCGGTGTACCCACTAGCAAGCTGTAGCGCACGTGCCAGGCCACCCTGGCCCTGCTCCGGTGCCTCGGTAATCGTGTAACTGCGACCTGCGCCACTAACGGTCAATATTATGACCGTTGGGAAAAAGAATATTAAAAAGTTCTTTTTCTTTAATCTAAAAGCATTGATAATATAACCATAAATCATATTTACCATAGTATCTGTGCCGGACTGAGATTGGCAGTCTCGCTTTACAGTCTCTACTCTCTAGAGAGATTATAGCTCTTCCCTAATTAGTTCCAACTTTTATCCTCGATGTAATTAAATTTCATCATCTATGTCTGGACCACTGTCACTTGAGAAACATAGACTGAAAAGGATGCCAAGAAATAGAAGGAGCAACTGCTACACCATAGTCCATTTAAACCTCCACGACACACAAAGACTACGTTTCTCAACCATCCACTTAACCTCCACATCAAATCTAGCGGCTTATATTACACCATAAACCGCGTCCCCACAGTCCGCCCCTATATACCCTCACCACGTTCCATGTCCTTTACCCACCTCCCAT
Source organism: Erythroxylum alaternifolium (assembly GCA_027478495.1). Classification (NCBI taxonomy): domain Eukaryota; kingdom Viridiplantae; phylum Streptophyta; class Magnoliopsida; order Malpighiales; family Erythroxylaceae; genus Erythroxylum; species Erythroxylum alaternifolium. Next base: position 54,813,363 of record JANIIA010000002.1, on the reverse strand, counting down.
TTCTCTCCTTGAACACCCGCGCACAGTCTCGCTCTCACTCACTCACACACACACACACACACCCACGCTCACTCTCTCTCCCTCTCAAAGGAAAAAAATATGGCGTCTTTCTCAGTTTCAATACAGGTTGTGTTGATTTCAATGAGTGTATTGTGCATAGCTTTGCTTATGAAATTCTCTGTTCCATTGGTGTTAGATTTCTCTGTTTCTCAAGCCCCCCATATATGGGGATCATTTTCTTCCTGGCTCAAACCACCTTACCTATACGTTATTATCAACTGTATCATCATCACAATCGCTGCGTCCTCACGATATCACCGAGACCATGATTATGAGGCCAGTATCCATGATGAGGTAGAACGAATGCCAAATTCCAAAGTAATATTGAGCCATCGTTCAGATGAGTTCGAGCATCAGTCGACGGCGGTTGATGTTGCATGTGATAGGAAAGAGGACAAAAGTGGTGTCCTTGAGGAAGTGAGTGCTTCTGTGGAGGTTCAGGAGGCCTTAAGAGACGAGGAGGAAGAGGAAGACGAGTTTGTTATCTCCAAGTCCACGTGGGCCCCACCGAAGAGGACCAACTGTTACGAAAATCTGTCGACCCCAGCGACTCTCTCTCCGGCCGAGAAACCTCTCGTTTCTTCTCGCTTTTGTCAACGGAAACCGCTCAAAGCCAGCCCCGAAGGTATGTCATTTCATTACTTGCTTGATTTAGAGGGTGGGAGCACAAAATGGTCATTTGATTAGTTATTTATTTATATGGTTAAAATTTTTTATCTGTCTAGGAGGGAGAGCGCTAAGGGTGTCAAAGCCAAAACGACAAGAGACGCTGGAGAACACGTGGAAGATGATCACGGAGGGCCGTCCAATGCCATTAACGAGGCATTTGAAAAAATCCGACACGTGGGAGAATCATGGACGTCAAGCGTACGTTGTGGATCAACGTCTGGTGAAGAAATCAGAGACGTTCAAGGACAGGACGAATGAACAACTGGCACCGGTGAGTTCGTCGTCTCCGATGTCGGGAAAGTTGAGGAAAGAGCCGTCGCTGAGCCAAGACGAGTTGAACCGGCGAGTAGAGGCGTTCATAAAGAAGTTCAACGAGGAGATGAGGCTACAGAGGCAGGAATCCTTAAACCAGTATAGGGAAATGATTGGGCTGGGAAGCCAATTAGGTTAGTTAGTTAATCAATCAATATATACTAAATTTGTTTATTTTTTGATATAAGAATGGTGCTCAAAAACGGTGTCGGTATCGCTTTTTCATCGATGGTTTTGGTTTCTAGGATGAGAGACCTGAACACGGTACGTTTCTTTGTTTCGTTTTCAAGTCAAAAACTAAATCTTGCAAGCTCAAGAAATAGTTTCGTTCTTCAATTTTGGGTGGTTTGATATATCTGTAAAGAACTAGGGCTTTGATTTCATGTTTCCAAGAAGACGACAAATGTGTTGTACTTGTAAATATGGTAGTAATCAGTAATGTTTCTTTTTCTTTTTTTGTTAACAATTATCTGATCGTTGCAATTTCGACAAACGGAGAGAATATAATTTAATCAAATGAAAAAAAATCTTAAAATCATGTATTCGAAAACAGGGCAAAAAAGTTTCATGAGTTGACTCCTTGTATGTTAGTGAGACATTAACACTATGATAAATGAACGTCCTATTAAAAATTATCATGACACATTTAAAATATGTAATAGCTTAAATGAAAAATAGGAATTCCATGTTTGAGTACAAACTATATTAATATTTTATTTATCTAACTCCACACCTATGTACAAAAAAAAAAAAAGGATCATTTGTTACAGATAAATAACACCAAAACATTTATATGGGAATGTATTAATTAAGTGGAAAGAATAATTTGCCTAAAAAATAATATACAAAAAGCTACTACTGTGTACAAAAACTACCTTGAAGCAATTAAAATTAATAATAGCTTAAGTAAGAATTGAGAATAACAATTTTTGGTACAAACTATGCCCCTAACCTAGTGCAAACTATACCACTAATCTATTTATCTAATATCATGCGTACATAAAAATATCATTATTCATTACAAATAAGTAACTCCTTAATATTTAAAAGAGAATATAACAAGTGAGTGGAAGGAATACCATCTCCCAATGCAAAATATAACTAGAATTAGTATATCCAATACTACAATTATGGCGAAAAATTATCATGACTCATTCAAAATAAGTCGCATTTTCAATAAAAAAATGGGAATACAAACTATACTACTACTTAATTAATCCAATCTCACGCCTATATAAAAAGAATATCATCATGTGTTTTCAAATAAGTAATAACTACAATTTAAGATGTGAATAAAAAGAGTGAGTGGAAAGAATACCATGTATTATCATAAACTCTATCATAATAGAGTACAATCCATTCCTTATTTATGTATAAAAGCATTAAGACTAAGTAACAACAATAAAAAGTAGGAATATTTGACTGAGTTACAATAATACAAATTATCAATATGAAGGAAACAAAGTGGTACACATCCATACACAAGTGTGTTCATTAATGATTTTTTAACATTATTCTTTTTAGAATTTTTGAGGGGATAATGGGAAGGACGCATATTGGTCAATGTCTATATAATAAAATATGCTCATTAAAAGTTTTGTTCTAACACGGTTAACCATATGATCATGCATCAAATGTGTACACTAAAGGTTTTTTTCAACACAGGTTAATACACGACCAAATAGTAAATTATGTTTTAACTACAAATCTAGTAAGAGACAATATGAAGGACACAGATTGATACACGATAACGTAGAAAACCATTCTCATTAAAGGTTTTATTAACAAAGTAACTATATGGTGAACCATATTCTTATTATTAATTTGAATATGGCAATTTGATTGACAGAATTTGGTTCATAGTTATGTACCAGATTGTATGGAATTAATATTTTATTGAAAATTATTAACTATGAGATCACGTGTTTATAATTTTTAAGATACTGGTTTATTAGCATAGATCGCTATACGTCCATATACCAAACTATGTCTATCACAATAATTAATAATTTTTAAGGTAATGATGTAATTTTCTTATCCAAAGCTTTCTTAAGAAGCCTCGAAAAACTCCTCTTGCATAGTAGTATATAACATCTTCTTCCTTTATATCTAAGTTTTGAGTAGAATCTAAGACTAAACAACTAAAATCTATCCTAATTCTCTGAACATATTATGATTTATACACCTCTACAGTGATAAACTATTTAGTAGAAATGGTAAGCAGATAATTTCATTCTCATCTTGCTTTCTGTATCTAATAGATATGTTTAGATATGCATTTATTTATGGTTTTTGGTATTTAAAATGTCTAGTCACAATATTTGGTTTAATGTGGTTGAAAATTTTTTTATTGTAAAAGTTCAAGAAGTAAGGATAAAGTTGTTATTAGAGCTTTATCTCCTCCACAAGAAGGAAAGAAGAAGGTGAAAAGAAAGGTAATAAGCAAGTATTTTACTAAAATTAATATGATGTTGAATGAATGTTATTTTGATATAAAACTTTAGGATGTAGGTCGTGGATGAAGTTGTCATTTATAGCATAAGTGAGCATAGAGGTGTTGTTAAAAACAAGGTATGAAATTGGGTCTGTTATAAACTAAATTGAAATAATTTGGTAAGGAATTATTAATGTTAGAGCAAACATATTCAAAGTGTCTAAACTTTTTTTTTTCAATTTTAGCGCCAAACTTTCTAAACTTTTCAATTTAGAGACTTAACTTTCAAATTTCATTAAAATCATGTAAAAATGTTGTCTTTGTTGATATGGCTAATAGATGGACATCCACGTGATGTTTAGTGGACATACACATCAATAAAAATAACCTTTAGAATATATTTATACAAGATTTAAAAGGTTAATCACTAAATTGAAAATTTTTAAAAGTTTGGCACTAAATTGGAAAAATCTTAAAAGGTTAGACATTTTTAATATGTTACCCCTTAACTTTATTTGATTAAGAATACTTTCATGAGTACTTGTAAAGTTATTAAAAGAGACATTATTTGGAGAAGGTTTTCAAATTGACGTAGAGTCCTTCTTCAAAGTAGCTTAAGTGGGTCACTGATTTGGGATTTAGTTAACTTCGAGTGATGGAGAGGTTTAGGGTAAAGAGGGACATCTACTACTAGTATGTTAAATTTTATCTAGACGAGCGAACACTAAGAATAAAGGAGGATAAAGTGAAGGAGATTATTGGCAATATTGTTGCATGAATTTTGAGGGTTCTATATTAGACCAAATGAGTATACATAAAAGCTAATGATGTTAAGGTGATCAAACTTTTAGAGGAGTACTAAGTCAATAATCATCATCTCATTTTATAGTGCATACTCAAAAAGGTGAGGGGTGCACAACTGAGGAAATTTTTTAAAAAACAAAATCTTTTTTATACGTATTAGAAAATTTTATGGTACCTAAAGCCAAGTATACTATCAACACTTAACTATTAGATACCATAATCAATGTTGAGGATTGAGATTAGCTTGGATGGGGACATTTTGTGATAAGCTATCTTTGTCAGCATGCTTGCAAGTTTTACTAAGCTATACTAGACAAAGGTGTAGCACCTTGCATAGGTGGATATAGATCTGCATTATTCGTGAGTCATACACCTATAAAATTTTATTTTATCAATTGATTTGTACACCTAGATATAAAGTATAATAATTTAAATTGAGTTAAATAGCAATGTATTTTAGATATTTTATCTGGAGCTACTATACATGAATCAATTGCAATTGAAAAAAGATAATAAGGATTACAACTTAGGATGAGGTAAACATCGATGAGACATTAGATGCTGATATGATCTCAGAGAAAAGGTATAGGAAGTTAAAGGTTGTATTGTTATTGGAAATTTATGGTAACATTTGAATAAAGTGTTTATGAAGATTTTAATTAATTAATGTTATATTAGCTTAGACGAGAAGGGGCTGATTACATTGAAAATCACCTAATGAAGCATCACTACATCTAGGAAATAGTACAAAAAGTGCACAAAGCTATGTCGGATGTAAAATTAATGAGTGAGTAACTTGTTGAGTTAGTGTATTTGTTTAATTTTAATAATTGTTCATAATTTAGTTTAATTTTAAAGAAGACAAGTCCTAAGGCACGAAGAACTGTCAATGACATAGATTAATCATGAAAAACCTTTTCCAAAGTATGAGGAGACACCAATAATAGACAAAACAAAGATAATTTCCTTAGGTATGAGGAGACGTTGCTTATAGACACAGTTAAGGATGAGGTTGTTTAGAGAAGTGTGAAGGTGCCAATGAGGTAGAAAGTTAGTGAAACATTGGTCCCGAGGTATATAGTAATGAACCTAAAATACTGATAAAGGGCCGATGAGGGACTAGATGTTGATGATAGAAAAGGATAAGGAGTAAGGTATCAACAGAGGAGAGCAAATTACAAGTAAGAAGAAGAAGAGGAGGAAGTAAAAGAAAATGGTATTTATCAAATATCCTTTTGTTGGATTTAGGTTAATTTTTTAATGAAATTTGACATTTTAATAGGAATGCAGGGAAGGAAGGATAAGTAGCCGAGCCTTGATATTTCTATATGCAAAGAGTTTACTTATAAGAAGAAATCTACATTATGTAAGAGAAGTTCAACTTTTGAGTTTGTTTACTTAAAGTTACTCTGCAATAAAGTTGCTTTAAAAACTAAGTAAAAATTAATTATTTTATAATGAAATTGATATTGATGCATATGGTTATAATTATTATTTAACATTTATAAATTTCTGGTTAAAGTGGTTTTCAAGTTTAGAGACAATAACATGATTAAAAATATTAGGTTTAGACTAAAATTGAGCAATGTCCTATCCAATTTCAAGCTTAGGAATCACATAAGTATCATAGTGGGTAAATTTGACTTTACTTTACAATGTAGACTTTACTTTACAATGATTTGTTTCTTTATGTGTATCTTATAGTATGAATGATTTTTTTATCTATTTTGGTACTTGATAGTGATGCTTGTACTTTTCTGTTGAGGAGGCACATTATAGACTCAAATGTTTGCGATGAGTAATCCTATCTTTTAGTGCTTAGTTGTTAAGAAAATGAGAATAAATGTTGTTTGAGAATTTAATTTTATGTTGTAATGTTATTAGGCGATAGAAAGCAAGTGTTAGAGGAAAATGTCAACAAACCTTTATCATACTTTGATATCTTGCATCTTGTCTCTAAGTATGCAAGGATTTGAGATTGACATCAGCACATTGACCAGTAGCTTGGAAAGTTTACATGACTTGTTTTTATTTATATTGATGTATGAATAAATGGTTTCGATAATGTATTGGTGTTGAACTTTTTTGTGACTATAGTTTTTTGTCTTATACTTTTAAATAATCATTGGTGGTGTTGTTACATTCCAATGCAAACAATGTAGATAATGGTCTTTTACTCTATTGTTAGTGAAGATGTGGTTAAGAAGAAGTTCTATGTAGTACAAGAAGGTTGTTATATGTTTTTTGTACTCTTAGAAGGTTGCTACATGTTTTTTGTACTCTATGTTACAATAAAAATTCCATTGCATTACACCTAAAGTAACAATATTTTAGTATTATATTGTAGGCATATTTTTATGGCAGTTCTTCGTGTATTTCAGTTTGGAATGAGATGAAAAATTTCGTGGTCTATATTTTTCATCTTTTATGCAATGAAATTTCAAGGCAATAAAACAAGTAAGAAAAATATTATAATTTTAA
>JANIIA010000002.1:54778995-54806503 GCA_027478495.1 Erythroxylum alaternifolium | reverse complement strand
GCTATATGAGGTGAAACAATTTCTCTCAAAGAATTTTGATATGAAAGATATGGGTGAGGCATCTTATGTCATTGGCACTAAGATCTATAGAGAAAAATCTCGAGGCATTTTGGGTTTCTCTCAAGAGACCTATATTAACAAAATTTTAGAGAGATTTTGGATAAAAGATTATGCACCGAGTGTAGCACCCATAGTCAAGGGTGATAGATTCAATTTGAATCAGTGCCCGAAGAATGACTTTGAGCGGGAACACATGAAGAACATTCCATATGCTTCAAATGGAGGAAGCCTGATGTATGCTCAGGTCTGCACCCAACCTGACATTGCATATGCTGTTGGAATGTTAGGAAGATATCAGAGTAATCCGGGTATTGATCACTGGAAAGTTGCAAAGAAGGTTTTGAGATATCTTCAAGGCGCAAAGGGCTACATGCACTTCAATGAAACTCTTAATTCATTTGATATTTTCTCATATATTGTGTACACATATTTGATTGGTTTTGAGAAATGTCATTTAAGTTAGACCTAGAATAAACATATGGTTTATTCATTAAGTTGAAGGGCTAATAATGAGAAATTGTGTATATGTAATACATGGAAGATAATACTCCCGATAGAGGACCTATCGCCATGATTCATATCTATTTGATTTCTTGTTATACGTGGTAGTTTTGAGGTAAATGGACTAAGTGGGAGAATATAAGATGATCTCACTCACCTTTATATGGTCCACCCTACCTAATGCACATATCTTTGTCGCCCATAATACCCGACAACCATAATTCTTCATGATTTTGTCTCTGTGATGGCCAGAGCATAGTAGGTGAAATGGGTTTAAATGATAGAGTTTTTTGGTCCTTATCCTCACCTAAGCAAAGTCGACGACACCATCTATTGTGCAACGGAAGAGGATAGAAGCACGAAACTTCTTAGATATTTGCAGGTCTGCTGGTGATAAAGTAATGGTTAGGGGTATATGTTTATTGTTTATTACGCTTCCATTTATTATTCATGTATGTGTTTTACGTACGTGATTAATGAGCATGTATAATCCATGCATGAGTTGCTGCCTTTATAAAGATTATTATAGAAGAAACCCAACACAACCCCAAAAGATAAAACGCACAACAGTCCACGCCAATACCGCGCGACAGTCCAAACAACACACAAAAACGGCAACACAGAGGAGAGCAAACAGCCAAGACATAAACGACGCAGTAGAGACAAAATGCCAGTGGACAGCTTAGAAACGCAGCTCCAACAGAAATAAAATGCTACAGCAGATGAGAATAAAATGAAGCTTAAACGTAAAACAGCTGGGAGGCGAAGAAGGATCGTACATGCAGCAATGAAGTGAAATGTAAACAGAGCAAAAGACCCGACGTTATTTCTTCAAAATGGAAGTGTTAAGAGTAAGTTTATTAAGTGTGGCTTTTGGGTGTCTCGACAGTCAACAAAAAGAAAGGACAGTAGTGGAAATGGGGAGAGATCGAGCATATCACTTCAATTTTAAAGTAAAATAAAACTTGAAAGCTATTGGTGAAGAAGGTCGGGTGGTACGACAGATACACAACCATCGAAATTGAGCTGGGTCAAGACTTTTAGAGGAGGATTTTGCGTTTAAAGCTATCTAGTCAAACGATTGTCGATCTGTTGAATTCGAGTTATCAATGCTATTAGTCTCTCTCACTCTTACTCTCTTTGTATTTAGTTTTTTAAATTTAATTTACTTAAAAGTTTTAGAATTTCAGTTTAGTTCTTTGTTTGGATAATTTAAGATAATTATTTTCAATTTAATTCTAACATTATGAGTATTTCAGTATTTGTGCAATGCTTAGAGCCAATTTATTTACGATTGATGTTCATATAGAATTGAGAGAAGTCTTAATATATTTGGATGTGAATTGATTGTTATTGCTTTGTCTTTAGTCCGTAATTGCTATTGATTTTAGCAGAGTCCAATAGTAACTATTAAATCATTAGTTGGTCAAAGGGCTAAGATTTAATTAGAGTGTCTTATGATCTGAGAATTTTGCTAGCTGGTTGGTTGAAGTTAATTGAGGCTAATGATATCTTTTTGGAAAAAATTGTATTAATCAATTTAGAGTCAGGTTAGTTCGGTTCTAGATTAGTAAAGGGAGATGGGAAGAATTCAACTGGTGAGTGTCTGTACAATTGACCTACTTTATAGCTAGGAATGTCGATGATAAAAGTCTTAACTTAGATGACTAAATTTATGGGCTTAATTTATGCTTGATCACTTGTTAATATGCATGTTAAAATTTTTCCTTATATTATGTTTTTAGTGTTAAAAGTTTATGTTTTTATTAATTAGTTCTAGTTTTCGATTGAACCACCTTGCCATCTTTACGTGTGTGTGTGTGTGTGCGCACGCGCGCGCGCGCGCGCAGGTGTGTGTGGGGTATGGTTTTTGGTCTACTATGCTTTCTAATTAGATGAGGCCACAATTTAAAGGATTTCGATGACTAAGTTCTGCAAAATTAATTGGAAAATATCTTGATTGAAATAAGTAATTCAATAAAATGATTGACGCGAAAAATTCCAGCCCCTACCTATTCTATTTTTGTTGTGTTTAAATGTCTACATGTGATTTTCCCACATCTCATTATATATTTGCTAATTCAATACGTCTTAAAGGGTTAAAAGTTAAAGGCCTAAACATCTTTGAAAAGAAGAAACACCAAAAATACAACATCTAATTTGATGTGCAGCTTGTTATCCAGCTGCATATAGTTTGCGTATTTGCTTAATTATGATCAATATATGCCTAGGAACTCGTCATTTATACTTGTTTTGTGTTTGAGTATGTGTAGGAGGTTATTTATATGCTATAATGCAATTAGAAAACCTGCTGAAGTTAGTTTCCAAAGCTAGAATTTTTAAAATATGCAAGTTGGATTTAAAATTGTTTTTGTTAGACTTTTGATACAATCAGATCTGAGAGCTGAAGATTTATGATTATTTTCCTGATTTCTTAGCATGATTTTGACATACGTTTAAGTTTAATATGCTTGAAAATTCAAGTGAAAGATGATGACATTAAATGAACTTGAAAGAAGCAAACTTGAATGTCCAAAGAAGCTGAATTTGCATTGTTTACATCTTTGTTTTTGAGCTGTGCATTCTATTATGATTTTATGATGTTTTAACATGATTTTAGTTTGTTTTAATTACCAAAAACATGATAAATGAAAGATCACATTGTGAGTTACTAAAGGGATTTAAGTATAATACAATCTTTGAAGGTTAATTAGGCGAAACTAGTGAATTACATGTTGTTTTAGTGTGCAATTTTCATATCTAATTTGAGGGGTTTCATGATTATATTTTCTTATTTAAGGGGTTGAAATTTGGTAAATAATATGGGTGCAAGTTGTGCATGAGTTTGAGCTAATTTAAACATCAAATTATAGGTGTTTCACCTTGTTTTCGTGGGCTAAATTTTTCTAAACAAATTTTACTTTGCTTGGAACTATAATTACATACATTTACTTGATTAATACTCTCATTTGCATTCGAAATGAGATTTTAATAAACAAAACTCTCCTTGTGGTGTCTGACTCTTATTTTACCCTATACTAAGTTGTTAATTAATTAATAATAGAAATAAGATATTAATTTAATTTCTATATGTTGGACGATTCATATCATATTCAAAGAAATTAAGCTCTTATCTTGAGGTTCTCATTGTTCATTTAATTCGGGTACCTTTTTGTTATTTGCAATTTTTATAGGAATAAAAAGACCATTGAAACTATTTATTATAGGTTAACAATTTCAATAATTAAGAAAACCCTCATCATAGTTTTCTATTAACGATAATCATTCTTATCAAAGACAGTTGCTCTACTAATACTTTGTCCTTTTTAGTTGAATGTGATGATGCTTCTAAATATGTCACTAAAGCTTTGTTATATGATTTTGTTAAAAATACAAGCCTAATAGACCCACTCTAAGACCATTTTTTACCAAATAAGGGATAGGGTGAATTGGATGTTTACAAATTTAACAAACTTCTATAACCAATAAACTTAATTTAACAACAATCAATAAACATATATATATAAGAATAAAGGAACTGCTTAACATAAATCAATCAAAGAATTGGGTAAAAATTTGAAAAGGATAGGGAAGAGGATACAAAATGATTTATAATGGTTCGACAAACAACCCTTACCTACATCCACTACCAAGAAGATGAAGGATTATTACAATCTTCCTTCACAAGGAAGAGGAACTTCTAAGGATGTCAATGGTCAGGGCCAGGCTAGTCATGGTGGCCTATGGCCCAAAGGGCCACATGACCTGTCACTTGTTTTTTTAAGAAAAAACTTCTAAAACGACGTCGTTTTCGATAAAACGACGTTATTTTGGAAGTAACAGCTAGCCAGTCCGTGGCCAGCCCAACCTTGGCTTATGGCCCAGTCAATCTGGGTCAAATGCGAGTCGGGCCAAGTTTGACATATCTAAGAACCTCAATCCTATGTTGAACACCTCAAGTTTAATAATATATTGCCCTAATCAAATCTTATAACTAAAAGTAACTTACTTTATCACTTGATAATTCCAAAGAGGCTTACTTACACAAATATGATATAATGATGCTTAAATAATTAAAAATTACTTAGAAATGTGTGTGAAAGACATCCAAATGCTTATTGATATAAGAAACAATGAGAAAACAAGTATTTATAAGGCATTAGGGCCCTTATTAGCTATTAGAGCCAAAAAAACTAGTTATTACAATGTTTACTTGTAAAGCATTAGTTGACCAATATAATATATTGCTCGATCAATATGCATTGAATTTATAGATTTAGAAGCCATTGAGACACTGGTCAACCAGTAGGCATATTGGTCGATCAATATAACATATTGATCGGCTAATACATCAACTAATATTATTGCGAATTCTTAGTACATCAAAATTTGATAACTTTAACATATATTGTTGACCACTAACTTATGTAGGTTGACCAATCTCTCCACCCAAATTATGATTTAAACGCTTCCCAAAATATTTCTTAAAGAGTGTTTGAAAGATCGAGAGGCTTTTTTATTAAAATAAAAAACTTCAATTCCTCTTAATGAATGAAAAGATTCCTGTAATAAGGTTACATGAAATAGTTATAAATGGTGAGCCTTTTAGAACATTAAAGTAAGTAAATGAGGTTACAATTAATATTATAACTAAAGAATGACCTCGGTGTTCCTTTTCCTTCTTTTGTTCTTGACTTAGTCTTCACTTTGTTTGGTAAAGACTAAGTCACAATTTGTTTATAAAGTTATTGACATGAAGACATTATAAAGTTATAACACGATAGATGAATAAGAATAAAGAAACATTAAATGCAATGAAACAAATATTTACCAAGGATATAAATTCTGAACTTTAGTTTAGTAAATAAATGACTCACTAAAAAATAATTAAATGCACATTTTGTTTTGTTAATTCCTCATCTAAATAACCTTTTCCCTAAAACTGATTTATGGAGAATATAGTATTTAACGTTTTTCTTTTGATTTAAATACATCCCATATTATAAGCATATCATTAAATCATTTAAAAATGAAAATAATTTAGTAAGAAGCATCCTCTAAAAAAGTCATCAAACAAGTCAGCATAATTGGATTTATACACTAAGAATTTCGTATGGTTTGTTTAGTATGAGATTAATGGTACAAGCGTTATTCCTAATTTGATTAATGGTATTTTGATGATGATGTATGTATGTATGGGGGCGGAGATTGGGATGAAGGCATGCCAGCCCATGAAAGGCGATGTAGCGTCACTTCACTTCAATTCGGTTCAGAGGAGAGAGACGTACAAGTTACAGATAATGAGATCTGGTGACCCCAACTGCTACACGTAGATGCCGTAAGCACGTAACTCATCTCTTTATTTTCAGTTTTAATTCATTATTTAATATTATTACTCTAAATCCAATTCCCTCCCCATCGGAGGTACACACAAAACAAAATTCACAGGCTTCACGTTTTCCAAAGCCGCGTTCCTATTTTCTGTAACCATCCGCCCTTCCTCTGTGTGTGTATATATATATTTATAACGAAATAGCCTTACTTTCTGTAATTTCGAAGGTTACGGTTTTTTAGATTGGGGATTATCGAAATTCTGAGATGATCTGAGGTAAATTTCAATCTTTTATCTGGATTAGGGTTTTATTGATCTGTACTAATTACTCTTTGGTTTCTGAGAATCTTGGTGAATCTAGGAAGAGAAGGGTTTGTGCTTTTAATTCTCGTAAGTGGGTCTTTCAAAGTGAATGGTTTGATTCTCAAGATACCCCCCTCTTTTAATTGTTTTCCTTGGCCCTTTTGCTTCGATTTTGTTCTTGTTTCCTATAATCCTTTTTTCGTTATTGGCTGGCGATAATTTCAGTTGCGTGGTTTTTGGGTTTTTGTTGGTTTAATAGCTTTGTGTTGTTGAACAAACTGTTTGGTATTTTGCATATTCCATCGGTTAAACAATGGATCTTTTAAACCTTAACAACTGAAGGATATGTTATTCCCTTTGGAGGTGCGATTTATTTTGTCTGGTCTTTTCTGGATTTTGGGTTCTTGCAATGTGTTTTGACGACCAGTCACTGTGCTTAGTTATGCTTTCATGTTGTTTCTCAACTTAATGTGCTTTATTTTTCATATTGTCTCGTATTAACAATGCGTCTCTAATCACTTTTTCCTGTGCTTGGATTTGAATGTATTATTGTTCAGTCAAGAAGCTTAGTACTCTTTGCGCGTGACCCGTACTCTTCTCCAATCCTCCACCTCAGCTGCATTTATCCAAACCGTGAAGTGTCTATTTTACGTGTTTTCACTTGTATACTCAAATGGAGGTCAAGCTATGGAACGACAAGCGCGAGAGAGAAATGTATGAGAACTTTGCTGAGCTCTACGCTATTATCAAGGCTACTGAGAAGCTTGAAAAAGCCTACGTTCGGGATATTATTTCGTCGTCCGAGTATGAAATGGAATGCCAGAAGCTCATTGCCCATTTTAAAACTCTAGCTACAACGTTGAAAGATACCGTGCCTAGTATTGAGCGGTTTGCAGACACCTACAAAATGGAGTGTCCAGCTGCCATAAATCGCCTTGTGATCTCTGGGGTGCCTGCAACTGTGGAACACCGAGCTGCTGCAGCAGCCTCAGCCTCTACCTCGGCTGCCATTGTGGCAGAGTGTGTGCAGAACTTTATTACAGCAATGGATTCCTTAAAACTGAATATGAAAGCAGTGGATGAGGTGTATCCTTTGCTCTCAGACCTGTTAGCTTCACTTAACAAGTTGAGTATTTTGCCACCAGACTATGAAGGGAAGACTAAAATGAAAGAATGGATTACAAAGCTGTCTAAGATGGGTGCGGCAGATGAGCTGACCGCTCAACAGGTTCGACAACTTGGCTTTGATCTGGAGTCTTCGTACAATTCTTTTATGGCAGCATTGCCTAATACTGGCACTTGATTGCTCCGGGTATCAGTTGGTAATTATGGCAATATCTGCTGGCCTAGTTTTCTCATTTCTTCCCTTGTTTATTATCCCAACCTACTGAATCGAGGTATGAGTGGAAGGATATTGATTATGTAGCAGCATATGCATTTTGTCAATGACATGGTTTCAAGCAGGAGAATGACCGTTGAGATTATCTTCTTCGTTGCATTCGGAGAACTGGATTGTACTTTATTTGGTGTCTACGTATTCATTCATCTGCGTTTATGGCTTGTTAGATGATCCTTTTATTTTTTCGGTTCTTTAAGACATTCCTTATCAATGATTGTGTATTCCAATGTATAAACTCAGGCGGCACAAGTTTTTGCAGAATGCCTCGTAGTCTCGTACAGGGCTTCTGAAATAGTGCGTTTACATGGATTGGTTAGGCCCATCACTGTAGTTGATGTAGTGATCTGTGATCGTCGTAGTTCTTGACTTCTTGATCTGATACTAAAAACAGGTTTTCAAACGGAGGAGGTTTCACCAATTATGTTCGACATGTTGAACTGTACATCTCTAGATGGTTACTAGAGGGTAAAAATAACCTATGGTTTGTTTCTGATTATTAGTTTTATAGCGTTTAAATTGAATTAGAAATGTTTAAACTGAAATTTACATAGAAAATTTAGCGAAAATATAACGTCATCAGTTATTTGTTATGTTATAAAAAATATAACAATATTTTTTAGTACATTAATTTTAATTTACAATATCATATAAGTGTTACGTAGTTTTGGGGGATTCAATTATTAAAACATCATTGTATAAATTCTTAAAACTCTTTATTAAGTTTAACTTAATTAAAATAAAATTAATTAATTTAATTAAAATTATTAACCAGTTAAACATTAATGTAAAAACTCCCAAACAAAAAAAACTCCAAATAAAAGAATCCTTAAATTTACCTATCTTTATATAGGTCTCCTTGACTGTTCACAAACCTTGATTGATTTATGAATTCAGGACAATATACTGTGAATTTGTTGCACTCAATTCCATAGTAATTAGCTATGATCAAACCTATTCCTAAGTTATTGCTTCTCTTCTTTCAAGCAGCAATAATTGTGTTACAGATGTGGGTGATTGTGAAAACAGGAATGCTATGATCTATGTACCACAATATGAAAAGTTCTTTCGTCGAACACTTATTAGTTTTCGTTTTGTCAAAAATAATTTGACACATGAATTTGTACATCAATAATTGTTCGTGGCTCCTGATGATGTTGTTGTGTGCATTCTTAGAGTTGAAACACTTTAACCCAGTTAGTTCAGTCCAATAAGGGTTGACACAGAAATCATCAAGCTGATCCACTACAGATGACTTGGGAAAATCACAAATTTTATGCAAAGTCTCGTAATTAAGCCCATAAGTTTATCCTCGTAACCTAAACCACAATTCCATAGGTTTGTTGAATTTGAATTGAAGGGATGTAAAAAATTCTAAGTTAAGTTCTTCGTAAACTGAGAATTGAAATTGAATGAACTGTCCCCGTTGAATTCTCTTTGCTGAACTTTCGACCTTGTTTCGCAATTCTAATATATCTAAAGTTTCGAAATGAAAATACTTTGGAACCATAATTTGTTTATTGCGAAGAGAATGAAAGCGAGTACCTTCCTCATTTGAGAAGATCGGTAAAGGTGTGTCGTAATCAGCTGCCCTGTTTCTTTTCGCTCCTCCCGAGACTTGGTTTTGCCCTATTAATTGATCGTGCCTTACTGTTTGCTTGATACATGACATACTGGCTTGAGAGTCGGTAGAAGTTGGAAGAAATTTGGAAGTTTGAAATTTGAGTAGAGAGAAGTGAGAGTGTTTGGAGGTTTAAAGTTTAGAGAGATAAAGTAAAAATGAAAGTGAGTAAAAAAGTGAAGTTAAAACTAAAGGGTAATTAGAGGGTAAAATGGTATAAATTGAAAATAACATTCGCGTGTCCTTATTTTTACCCTACCGCAGGCCACGATCGTGGCTTGTAATTTTTCCACCAAAATTTTAATTTTTTGTCTCTTTTTGTCCTTCTTCACTTTTTCGAAATCACTTCTTAACTCTTTATGGTCCTCTTACCTCTCTTTGCTTATTTCCTCGATCATCAAATTCATGTCGAATTCTTATGCCTTCCTGATTTTATTTGGAAGTGAAATAACCTAACTACAAAATTCAACTATCTAAAAATCAAGGGGAAATAACATCAATTTAACAGTCCATAGGTTACCTCCCATGCAACGCTTATTTCAACGTCAGTAGCCCAATGCTCTATTCTTAGAAACTCAACTGGGATCAATTATAAACGGTTTACTTCCACCTTTTTTATTCAACATCAGTTTTGTAGCCTGTAAGTAAGTTACAAATTGCAAAATAGTGAGAAGGACAATATTGATAACATTATGAAAACTAATTAAACTCAATAATGTTCTTTTTTCGAGTGTACTGTCAACAAAACAGGGAATAACAAAACTTCCTGAATTTTCTATCGAATCCAACAATTTGTCCTGTAAGAAGGTGAGTTGCTCTCTTTCTTCCTTAATCACCTTCTTCTCCTTTGCTTCTTCCGCTTCACGAACAGAGACTTTCATAGCTTCTTTAAATTTGATGTCTGTTGTCATCTACTCTTCTCCCTTTTATTCTTTAAAAGACTCGAACACATTAATTATCCTGAATAAGCTACTATCATTTAAATTCTTTAATAAATCATTCATGTTGAATGTTACTTGATCATGATTAATCTGAAGGATAAGGTTCTTTTCATGAACATATACGCGAGATTTTTTGACATTCACATATGGTATATCAAGAACTAGTGAATAAAAGGAGGGTTGACATTCTTTTCTTCAATCTTGTTCTTTGTTTCTTGGTCTTCAATAAGGCGGGGTTCAATTTGGTTTTCCACTAGTCCTTTTGGCTCTTCCCTATTCTTAAGTGCAATAGTCTCATATTGCTCTTTTTGATGTATTTCTATATTACTTAGAGAGTCTTCCACACTTCTCTTATAAAATTCACAGGAAAGTTGTCTCACTCGAATCTCTAAGTTGTGAATAGATAAGGCATAATTTTCCGTTACTTGCTCAATTTGCTCTTCTAGTCTCTTCTGGCCCTCTTCTATGCCCATGAGCTTATTTAAGATGTTGTCCAATTTAGAATCCTTGGTTTAGGACTCATCTTGCCGAAATCCTAGTAGGTTTTGACGTCCTAACAGGTCAGACGAGACTACATGGAAGAAAGACAAAAACATCTATGTCCCTGTATGGAATTGCCTCTCATGTGCAGCCCAAACAAAAACACATGAAGAGGAACTAGGTAGAGACAAAACAAACTTGATGAAGCACTTGAATAAAAACAAACACAAACAAAAAAATGGGAATGAATTAAAAGCTAGGAAAAGAAAAATTAGGTAAACATTTTATTGGGGATTTTTTATTTGGGAGGTTCTTACATTATTGTTTAATTAGTTAATAAATTTAAACAGGTTAATTTCTTTGTTTAAATTTAATTAAACTTAATAAAATATTTCAATAATTAGGTATCATATAATCGTTTGACTCTTATGTGGCATTGTGGGACCTATGATAAAATTAAATATTTATAAATTTCTGGCACATAATAGATGATATGATAGAAAAGTGATAATGTTATGCTTTTATTAAATTTTCTGTTTACCTAAAGTTTGATTTAAACATTTCTAAAATAATTTGAACTAATTTGAACGCTAGAAAATATTATGGTTTCACTCATAATTAAGAGCAAACCTTAGGATTGTTTTTGCCCTTTTAACTACTAAATATCAAGTTATTAATTTCCAAAAAAAAAATCAAATTGCTTTTAGGTGCAATCCGTGATGCTTTCATGCAATTGTTTTTTATTGTCGGCATGTCCTTATTTTTGCCGCACCTTTTATAGAGAGGAAATTCAAACTTAGGGGACCATAAATTTTCCTGGAGAGTATACGTCTTACCTTATGATTGCTATTGTATTGATGAACCTAGCTTCCCCTAATTGTTTAGTTCAAAGGACCTTGGAGCTTTTGTGTTTGATTCATTTTCTCATATAAACTTCTGCACATAACTATGTTAATAAAACGTTGATTTTATAGTTTGTGCAGAAATATCAGATAGATTAACAATATTTAAAGATAGGTTATACGATTTGGCTGCATGATTCAGTACCACTCTAGATTTGTAGTCCATGCCAAGCGGATATAATCATTATATACACACTAAGAAACGCAAGTTCTAACATAACTACCGAGTGAAAACCATTTCCTTTTTGCTCGATGTAGCGATGTTCCAAGTTCTCTTATATGGAATTTTGGCTGACTTTTGAAACATAACTCCCATTTGCAAAGAAGAATTATGTTTCATGATGACTGGAACAGAATAGGGAAACTTTCTCCATAGTAGCATTGTTATCTCTTAAAGTAATTGAACAGAACCGATATTAGCAGGAACATTTATTATTATATTTTTCCTTTTTCGAGGAAGCAGAGCATGCATCAAATGTTAGAACAATTTCAAACTCTTTTTCATACAAGAGGGCCAAAATTGATGGTAAGAGGGGTAGAATGAGCAAGACCACAAGGGCACAACCAGCAATAATGGCAATGCACGTCCACTTCCTAGAGCTCTTCTGATATTCCCTTGCTTCCTGAAGATTTTCAGTCCCTCTCCGCACGAAAGAGCTGGCGTGAGCGACGTGACTCTCAATGTCATTCAGTTGATGTCCCTGAGCTTCCACAAGAGCAGCCATGTCCAAGAACACTTGGTGGAGCTCAAGTAAGTTCTTCTCTATCTCCTTCACAGCATCATGCCTCTCTTGAATTTCTGATATGGTGTCAAGAATCTGACCTCTTCCCTGTTGCTGAATTGCCTTTTGCAGGAAACTTTCACTTTCACCACTTGATATCAATGTCTCAATTGTGTCCTCACTTGCCTTCTCACCTGTGATTGTAAAATACCTGCGCTCCACAGTTTCCTTGTACTCTTCATTCATTTTAGCTCTGAAGTTCTGGAAGTCATCCATTTGATCCTTAAGTTTCTTTCCCAATCCACAAACCACAGAGGTCCTGGTTCGGTCGGCAGATGAACCTGGACCGCAACCGGGTACATTCCTACAAGCTGCATTTGATTTTTCTAATGCTTCAATCTTTCCCTTTATGAGTTTAACTCGTTTCAGGACTTGTTGAACATCTGAGTCCATTCGAGCTCGGAGATCCTTCATCGTCTTGGCATTGTGCACTATCTTGCTCTCTTCATTTGCTTCTTGCAAGCTTTTGTATAACCTCTCAACGGTTCTCATATCTTCCTTTACGTTTTCAACATCTTCAAAGAATTTATCGAGATTCATAGTATTTGTCCCGGTCTCCATATCATTGAAGTGCAGCTGTTGTCGGGCGTCATTGTGCCTCTTGAAGGAGCTCGAGAACAAATCATTCATCTTGGCTAGAGGTATTGATCTATAAGTAATTAATAAATTGACGAACTTGTTTGTGAACGAATATAGTGTAGATATGCAAGACAAAATCTAACAGACCATATGCATGCATAAGTACAGGATGTTTTCTTCGATAATTACTGTGTTGAAAATTTTTTGATGGGTTTGGTCGATCATCTTCCTCTTTATCATTTGCTTGCCAATGAGGAGGAAGAGAGAGTGGGCGAGAAAAGCAAAAGCTGTAACCAACAAAAATGGACGTACAAGTTTTCTTATTCTAAAGCAAAAGCTGTAACCAACAAAAATGGACGTGCAAGTTTTCTTATTCTTGGAATTGACATGAGAGGTTTGAGAAAGCACAGAAATTAGGGCCAGCCAAACTCATCTAAATTGCCGTTCACAGGCATTCGTTTCAGGAGCTACCATTAATAATCGGTTTTCCATTTTTCATTGTTTAGTTGACTTCGTCTTCTTTCGTTTCCTTCCAATAACCACATTGTTTAAGCTATCCTTGAGACATATGGCTCTCTATCATTTTTCGAGTCCAGTCCTTTGCCCGTTACCGAAGTCTTAAAATTGTCTCACGTCTAGTGAACCTTAGCCTGTCTTTATTTTACTTACAATGTCTATCATCATTTCATATTTTGAATTTCCGGACCTTATATGCCTACCTGCCGTTACTAACGCTTTATGGGTCCGGATCAAAGTAAAAAGAATGATTCCAACGAATTGACAATACGTAAATATGTATTGTTTAAAGTAAATATAAGATTCAATTAGTTTATAAATCCATTTTAATTAAAATGTTTGCTATTTTATTATCAAGATTATTCTAATTTTTAAGATTATAAATATTCAACTTGCTCATTTGCCCTTTAAGTTTCTAAATTTGATGTATGTGATATATAATCATGATTTTTCAAATTACTAATATTTTTATGAATATGAATTTTATTACTTAAATTTCATTAAGTCCTTCAAAATTATCATTACTAATTATTTAGAATTCTTACGAGAGGAGTCCACTCTCAAATTTATTGATAACTTCTTTTTAATTCTATTAACTGTTTTACAATTTTTTCTTTTCCTTTTTTGACTTCTAGATACATACTTTTAGGCAATATCATATAAAATAATTATAACACAATTGACTTGAAAAAAAGAATAAAAATACATGTATGGAACTAGAAGAAGTAGAAAAGCGTAAACAATAGCTTGATCATTTATTACAAAGATATATTAGTGATATTATATATCTGTGATAAATGAAAAAAATAAAGAGCCAAATTTAATATCCTATATTAAAATAAAAACAAAGAGCAAACTTTTATGATAAAAGTTATCTTAATCATAATTTATTTTCAATTTTTAAGTAATTCTAAAATAGCTAAAACTAATAATGATCCCCTTTTCACAAAAGAGAATAGAGATTAGCAGCAATATCAATATTGTAAAAATATCGAAACCAAATTTCGTCGATAATCTACAAAATTAAATTTATACATACAAAATCAGCTCACTTTAAAAAATAAAATGCTAGTTATAACTTAATAAATGAAAAAGAGATGAATTGAATTGAAGACAAAAATAAGAGAAAAAATGATAACGCGTCATAACGCTAGTCAAAATAAACTAAACTACTACTGTAGCAGTGATGAGTCTAGGTCAATCCCACAGAGAGTGTGTGTAAAGTTGTTGAAATGAAATTAATCAATGTTTAGGTTGGCGGGAGGGGGTGGGAAGGGGTTTTGATTGGTTTGAAATAAGAAAATAAAATGAAATTAAATTAAGAAAAACAAATTAAAGAAAACCTGCAAAGTGATGAAAGTAGCAAATTTGGTAGGAATCCGATTCTTTGGTTTTATCTCAGCCTACACCTTAATTAAGCATATTTCAATGATAAAAATTATGCAAATGCCACCCAAAACAGAACTAAAATATGTCAAAATATTCCAATACTTTAAAGAAAATAAGGCAACATACTTCACATTACATAAGTTATGTTATATAGAGAACATAATATACACATTGTAATCCATCATGTATTATAGTTATTACAAACCATTTGCACAAAATACAAAATGTCTCATATTATTAGATACAACTCAAAACAACTCAAATAAAACATCTTCCAAAAATATCAAGTCCTTCATTGGCCACTGCGGTTGTCTCAGCTTTAAATCTTCTTATCAGAACTTACAAGGAGGCAAAACCACCATGCTAAGCATATAGCTTTGTAGGTAATAACTAAACAAGATATAAATGACGACTATTTCTAATAGTCGTCTAACATTCTCATGTTCAAAATCAAATCATATTATAAGCAGTCTTTAATTATTCATATTCAAGAGCAACCCAAACATTACGTGTCTCATAAAAGTTTATGATTCATCAATACAGAACAAAACATACAAATATCATAGCAGAACGTCATTGCTTTAGAACAGAGTGCATAAGTCTCGAAACAGAACATAATTGTGCCAGAACAGATCAAAACTTGTATCAAATCAGAATTCATCTTGTATCAGATTAGAATTTATTTTATTTCAGATCAAAACTTGTCTATAACATAATCGAACATGTATCAGAATACAACTAAGGTTAACTTGTTGATCCTTTTTACAGAAGTGAGTAATGAGACCAGAATAGGAGATACCTATGATTGGTATCTCAAAACAGGAGAGACTTATGTCTCAGACACGACACTGAAGTCTCTATATCAAGAGACTACCGGAGTGTCAATATTAGGAGACATTAAAGTGTCAACATTAAAGTCTCATAGGAGCAGCTGTAGACCCTTCTGCACATGCCTATTTATCTACGACTAGGACTTGACAGTTTGAAAACAAACCAGTTCAGATTTCAGAATTACAAGCAACTAATGTAGTTTGTAACATATATCTTTATTACATTTTTCTCAAATTCAACAAATTCACTCCCTTTTGATCAAATTCAATATGTCTTATAAGCATAAGCATTTGCATCAATATATCAATGAAACTTTAAGTCATTACATATTACATAACATCATAGAAATTCCCAATTTACAAACATCCATATCCAATTCACATCACATCAAACCCTTGGAATACATTTGTAATACATCATAGAAACCCAAAAAAAAATTAGTGAAGGAATGCTTAACTGAGTTGTCAGTGTTAATGTCACCTTCAAATCGGTGTCGGGAAGCTACCCCTCAATGGGTCTCTCTAGGTTGAGAGCTTTTCCCCCTCTCTTTATTGAAACCAAGAGCTCCAGGTTGAGAGCTTTGCCCCTTCTCTTCATTGAAACCAAGAGGTTAAACCCTAAAAGAACCTCCTCCCAACTGCCTCTATAATTTTTTTCTTAATACTAAAAACATCACGTAAAACCTTCTACTATTTCTTTTTACATATGTGTTTTATTTGGCTGTGCGTCATCGTTTGCTCCTTCTTAGCTTGGTTGTGCAATGCCGTTTTGTTGTTTTCCTCATTTGGCGTGTGCATTGTCGTTTTCCAGCTACTGGTGTGTTGGTCCATCTGCTGCTGTTTTGATCCAACATTTCTTGGCTGTGCTGTGTTGCTTCAATTGCTATTACTGTTTCCTTCATGCTTCTGTTGTCATTTTGATATTTTCCCATATCCACCTACTGCAACCATCCATCATCCTTTGCTTTAGACATTAAATTTATGTTCAGTCATATAAAAACATACATCGTGAGTGTTGATTTCTAGCAGCCCTCTTCCATGGGTTTTATGCTTTATCACATTCTTTTATGCTTTATCTTGTCTTCTTTTACTTTAATTTTCTTCTTTTTACTCCAAGAAGACAAATGAATTTGGATCTTCAAAAAATGGCCCAAATATCATGCTTTCAACTCACTTTAACTTCTTTAATTCCAAATTGTTCCTAAAATCACATATGAGTCAAAATGAATATCTTAAGCAATTTTATGTCATTAATCACTAAGTGTTATGAAATAATTATACAATCAATTAAGCATATGTCAAGTACTTAGAAGGTTTGGCAAGAAGAAAGAAAAAAAGAGTTTGCCTCCTAATCCACCATCATGACCATTATAGCTTGGAATGTTAAGGTAGTAAACAACAACAAAAACTAGTTAGTTGTCAAGGATTATATAAACTTAATAAAGTCATGCTTATATGGCCTTTTGGTGACTAAAATCAAAGAGAGTAAAATTGGGAATTTATAATTCATCCAAAATGACTACAAAGTGTTTACCAATCATAAGGAACACTTCAATGGTGGAATAATAGTATCATTTCATCATGACATAATTAAGGTCCAATCATGTGAAACTAGTACACAAGTCATTCATTTATGGATTACCTTAAAATACACTAACCAAAAGGTATGTGTTAGCGTTATATATGTATTTAATACTAGCTTTTAGAGAGTTAACTTGGAGATTTTAATATCTTATTGTATCACTTTGAAATTGAAGGAGGTATTTGTTGGGGTGCCATGTATTCATGCATCATATGCATTACAATGCAGCAAAAGTGTTGAAATCTAAATTCCGAGCACATAACAACCTTGAAAATCTAGAAACACACACATACATGCTTAGATAGATCATAAGAACATGAAAATCAAACACTTGTACCGTTTGTTCTCCTCCTTGATTCTTCTCCTTGTTTGGGTTTTAGCAAATACCAAACTCTTCCTTGATCATCCAAGAACATGCAAAGAGGAAGAAGAAGGTTGCGTAAGGGTGGTTAGAACACCAAACTTGATGAGTTCAGATAGATGTTCAAATGGAGCGATAGATAAAAAATATCTTGCGTGTAATTAGATTTGTCCAACAATTGTGTAAATTGCATGAAGAAAACTCAATACCACTTCTCCCTCTCTAAAACTCTTCTAGACCCCTTATTCTCTCACTTGAGTGTGTAAGAACTTGTTAGACCTATTGTACATAAGTGAAGAACTCATTTATGTACATATGTCGAGCCTTCGGTCACCATCATAGCCTATGAGCCTCAATCGTTGCCTACTTAATTCTCACTTATGTACATCTGTTGAGCCTTTGGTCACCATCATGGTTTATTAGCCTCGATCATTACTTAAAAACAACGATACAAACTTTGTTTTTCATCTCATCTTTTATGCATGTGACCCTTAGGTTCCCGATTATTTTGGATACCTAAATTAACTCTTAATCTAAGCAAATCATAGATGGTTTCATGCCACTTGAATTAACTCTTGATTCAAGCAAATCATGAAAGGTTTCATGATGCCAGTTTACCAGAATATAAGTGGATTAACACATGAGCTCTTCGATAGTTAATTCTCCAACTTAAGAACCTTTCCATAGACAATTACCATGCAATTCGTCCTTTCACCATACTATACCCCATTTGGTTCGGAGTATGGGCTATGTGTTAACTCCCACTAGACTGATTATGTCACATCTAGTCCAAGTGATGTTAGTTCTTGTCCTAGGATCTCATTACTCTACGTGTCATTGAAGACTGTCTTCATGACACATAATTGCTCTAGCCAGAGACTCCTGAGTAATGACCTCGACAAGAGGTCATAGGTATCATCTCCTTTTATCAGGAGTGGTGAATCTTTTATTGACTACCCAATTACCTTTCAGTACAAATAGTTGTACCCAATCACACCCTATGAGTGACCTCGTCTTGAGGCAACAAGAAATGATGTCAAAGCACATGATCAGTATCCAAGGTATATGATCACAAGTTCCTAAATGATAAAGTTTTAATATTTTTAACCTTGATATTACTGCAAGCGCACGGGTCATTTACGTAGTACCTAAGGTTTCGATCCTATAAGGAGGTTAATCTAATCCTAAAATCTAAGGCTGAACTTAATTCTAAATAATTCAATGAACAAAACTAGACAAGAAAATAATTCAATTACACAAATAATTCCAATAATCAAATATGAAAATATAAACACAATAGAGCAATTGCTCACCCAATCACAAAATAACCTAAAAACTACTAATTGAGAGAAAGGAAATTTTTATCCGACCTTAATGAAAACCTAATTGATTATGAATTTATCGAATTACCGGTTCTAGACGGTGTTAGGGTTGACTACTCTCTCTTGAGTTCTAATTATTAACCCTAATTATTACCCTAATCAGATTATGAGAAATTGTAACCTCTCGATTCACAATTTATCCCAAAACCTATATTAGATCTTACGCCAAACTACCTAAAACCTATGCATGATCTCTCATTACACAAATTTACCGGTTTGATTCAATTCTTGATCTATTAAACTATCTAACTCTCGTTAGTGCAATTTAATGATTTTTACCCAGTTCACACTCTCAGTTTATTACCGAATTATTAAGTGCAAAAATTGAATCACAAATAATTCAATAAAAATGCAATAAATCAAATTTCATTAATATCCAAGACAAAATTCCCGAAGGTGAGTTTAGACAAATATCAACATTCAACAAATCCTATTCTCAATGACTATCCCAATTCTATACATCAATAAAATTGAAATAAAATCAGAAAATACGAGTGGAACGGATGATGGAGGTAGCAATGATGAGAAACCTCTTATTCTGAGAAATACTTTGTGTAGGCTTCGTCTCCGTGTCTCCCTTTCTTCATTTCCTTCCTCAATCTCTCGATAAAGCTTTCTAAGGTTTTTAGGATGTAGTTGATGCAAAAGTTCCTCTTTTGTATTCTTTATGTTATTTAAATACCTTGGCAGCCCTAGGATTTTATAGGGTCGAAACGGTCCAAAAAATCCCTCAAAATATGACTTTTCTTCTTTTTTGTAGGTCTGCTCGATGCAAGCCACAATCATGACCCTACATGTCACGATTGTGGCCAATGTCATACCTCTCTATCACGATCATGGCCTAAATTCCACGTTCGTGGCCTGTGGTAGAGTCTTTCTCGTGTCCTTTAGGCCATGATCGTGGGTTAGCTTGCATGCCTCTATCATAATTGTGGCCTATTGGGCCATGGTTTCAGCCCAAAAGTCTCCGAAACTTCTCCATTCTTCTGTGTTAGCCCTGAAACACTAATAAACACATCATGGTACCTCAAAAACATAACATTTAAGCTCAAAGACTTATACTACCCTATAAAAACACTTAAACACATAAACTAACACAATTAAAACCTAAATACACACTCAACACTCAAATTAACACTAAATACCTAACAAATTGATCCCTAAAACATAATGCAAATCACAACTATCAGCATCCCCATGCTTAAACGTTTGCTTGTCCTCAAGAAAATAAAACAACAAACATACAACACATAATGGAATAATAAGGCAATGACTTCAACTTCATGAAATAAATTTAATCTTAAACACAGTCATACAAGTTATATCTAATCATTAACATGCAAAATCTATATCTAGGGGCTTTGAACTAAATATACAAATTAATCGAGATCTAAGTGTGAATTTGGGATGTGTGTCGATCTAGTTACTCAATTATATCACATTTTAACTAACTACTAGCTCTATTTATAACTTGAAGGTTAGCATAATAGTGATTTATTTAACAAAAAATACATATTTTTTTATTACCTACCTTGTTGGTTTAGTTACTTATTTCCATGAAAAATACTAATTAAGCCACTTAATTTGAAAGGCCTCAAATTATGAATGAATATAGCAATTTAGAGGGTACTAAATTAATTCTAATTAAGTTGTATATTCATCCAAAGACCCCTAATTCACTAATTTTGTGAGCTAATAATTATTCACAACCTAATAGATTATGTTCAAAATTAAATAAATTTCACTCCATCTAGGCCATTGGCACATTCAAACAATTTACGCAATGCAACCTAATAACTACCATACAATATGCAAAATCATATACAAAAGTAAAACACATAACCCTCCCCACACTTTTACAACACATTGTCTTCAATGTGAGAAGGGAACAAATAAGCACATAAAAGACAAAAAGAAATATAAAATTCAGGTAAATAGAAATTAAATAAAAATAAAATTGTAAAAAATAGAACTGAAGGTTAATTTGAAAATGAGAAAATGAATAGGCTAGACATAATTCTTATGGAGATGGAGGTGGTGATGGTGTCAAAGGCGGCAATTAAACGCCCTGAGCTTCGAAATATCTATGAATCTGACGGATATCTTGGCTTTGGCGACATTGTGTCCGGGCCATCTCCATCATTCTAGTGTTCTCCGTAAGTGTCTTGTTAGTTTCATAGAATGCATCCAGAGCTTCCTTCTAGCCTTGCTCTTCTTCCTCTTCCTTGGATTCTTCACTGAACTCTTCTGTCTGCCAAGGCAGTGCTGAGCTCAACTGAGTAGCCCTAATCCTGCCATGTGTCTTTTCGTTGATTTTCCTAAGTTCTATGTTGTGGGAATGAAAGATCTCAGCCAGCCATAAGTGGTGACGGTTTAGGAAGTCAGGTAAGTGGACAGTTAACCCACTACGGTCCACGCCATAACATTCAGCAATTGCCAACACTAGGTACCCCATTCCTAAATTATAGCTCCTCTTGCATAGAGTCACAACAATAGTTTGTAGCATATGTGTGGATGTGCACACTAGAATATTGTGGTCCATGCACCACAACATAAATAGTTACTTTGTGGACACTTATTGGTTTTAATTTTGTTAAAAACCAACTGACAAATGAATTTATGCAGCAACAAGTGTTCGTGGGACCGTATTATTTCGTTATAAGTATTCTTGGCATGAAAGTGCTATATTCCAGTTAGTTCATTCCAATATTGAGAAGGATGAAAATCCTCATGCTGATCGATGATGGAGGATTCGGGGAATCCACACATATCACACATGATCTCTACATTTAATTCATAAGCTCTTTCTCTTAACCTAAACCACAATTCTTTGGGGTTCCTAAGGTCATAAGTCAGTGAAGTGAAAAATTCCAATGTGAGCTCTTAATAAATAGGAAATTGGAATCGTATAAATTGGGCCCATTAGATTCTCTCAGCTAGGTTTTCTACCCTCTCACGTAACTCTAGCCCATCGAATGTTTCAAAATCAAAGTATTTTGGAACTAAATTTGTCTACCATTAAGAGATGGGAAACGAGTACCTTCCTCCTTTGTATAGATTAGGAAGGGCGCGCCAAAGTTTGCTGCTCAGTTTCTTCTCCCACATCCTGCAACTTGATTTTGTCTGGCTTGCTCACGTCGGGCTAATTGTCTAATGTACAACATAATTCTGGAGAATTGGGTAGAATTTGGAAGAATTTGGAAGTTTGAAATTTTTAGAGAGATATGAGAGCGTTTGTAGGCTTGAAGTCTAGAGAGATAAAGTGAAAATAAAAGTGAATGTAAAAGTGAAGTTAAAACTGAATATATAGGTGGTTAAAAGGGTAAAATGGTAAAATTTTCTTAAAAACTGCATGCTTCCTTTATTCTGCATAGTCGCAGGCCACAATCGTGGCCAGTAGTTTTTCACCACTTCTTATTTTTCTTCTTTTGTTCGTTTCCCATTCTTTTCACATTCACTCTTTAATTCTTTTGTGACCCTTTTCACCTCTCTTTACTTGCTTACTCATTCTTCCACTTTATTTCAAAATACGATTTCGTCTTAATTTTATAAGAAAACAAAAAATTAATCCTAACTACAGAATTCAAACGTTCTAACAAAAATAAGCAAGAAACTAATTTCCTATGAGTTGC
Source organism: Erythroxylum alaternifolium (assembly GCA_027478495.1). NCBI lineage: Eukaryota > Viridiplantae > Streptophyta > Magnoliopsida > Malpighiales > Erythroxylaceae > Erythroxylum > Erythroxylum alaternifolium. The sequence goes on along the minus strand of JANIIA010000002.1, from coordinate 54,783,914 downwards.
CTCCCATATAGTGCTTCTTTTAACGTCAGTAGCTCGATGCTTTTTTAAACTCACAGTGGTTGGAATGAATGGTGCAATGGTAGCACCATCATTAATCTCAAAGTTTGCACTTTAGCTACCATGCTCTGGTTTCCACCTTCGTTACAATTCTCTTTTCCTCGCCTTCTTCTTCGCTAGTGCTTCTTCCTAAATGCATTCCTAGGATCCTTAATATCCTCCCAGGATCCTTGGGGTTCAGGTTCCTTACTGTTAACTGGAGGTAAAGGAGATCTGTAGTCTTTCCTTGACACTTGGAAGGTTATTTTCTCTTTTCATATCCTCAAAGTTAATTTTCCCCCATTAATGTCAATGATTGAACAAGCAGTGGCCAAAAACGGTCTTTTAAGAACTATTGAGGTTTCCACATCTTCTCTAATGTCCAATATGTAGAAGTCTATCGGAAAGGTAAATTTATCAACTTTTACTTGAACATCCTTTATAATTCCCATCGGTTTGTGTACTATTATGTTGGCTGTCTTTACCAGAAATTTGGTTGGTGCTAACTCTCTTAACCCCAGTTTCTGACTAAAGGTGTAGTGCACCATGTTTATACTTGCTTCCAAGTTTGTGAATGCCCTGTCTATAATGATTCTATTAATACTGCAGGGGATAAAAAAGTCCCCTGGGTCCTCTTTCTTCCGTGGGATATTGGGGTTCTTTTCTGATATTCGCTCCTTCAGCTTCTTCTTAACGGATTCCTTTAATGTAAGCTTTGTCTATATTTGTTCCATCACTTCCTCGACCTTGTTTAGCTTAATCTCTTCTAAATTCCTTGTTTCCCTCTTTGCATTTAACTTCTGCTGAGCTAAAATAGGGAATGGAAATACTCGTCGAGTTGCCTTAATTGACTCGATTACTGGCTCACTTAAAAGGAATTCTTGACCTTCTCCTTTGTCTCCTTCTTCCTACACCTGGTCCAGTTCTTCATCTTGGGTCTGACTGATAATCATAATTCAGTCCTTTGGATTACACTCGGTATTGCTTGGAAAAGTTCTAGCATTCCAAGTAGACATCGCCTCCGCTAATTAGCCCACTTGGACTTCTAGATTGTGTATGGACGAGGTGTGGTTCTTCGTTACTTGCTCGAATTTGTTCTCAAGCCTCCTATGTGCATCCTACATGCCTCCAATCTTATCCAAATCTTATCCAATTTTGATCCCATCAAGCTTTCTTTATCTTGCTAAAAGTTCGATTGTCCTTGAGGCTTGAACTGTCCTCTAGTGTTGTGTGTCCAAGAGAAGTTAGGGTGATTCTTCCACCTAAGGTTGTAAGTGTTGGAGTAGGGATTATTACCCCCTCCTCGTCCATATTGTGCCCCCATATAGTTTACTTGCTCTTAATTGTCTTCCTTCATTAAGTAGCAGTCCACAATATCATGGTCTAATTGCCCACAGAGCTCACACTTTAAATGTACGACCTTTAACGGAGTTGAGGACGATGCCTTCATACTGTTAAGTTGTCACATTAAGTTGTCAATCTTTGCATCTCAATCATTTGATCGACCGCGACGATTCTCTTATGCTCTTTGAAGGTAGTAGGTTGCCTTCCCCGTTCAGTAGTATATAAGCAACTGTTGCTCGCCATCTCTTCAATCAGCTCCTCCGCTTCATCGACAGTCTTCCTTATCAAGGATCCTCCTGAAGCTGCGTCGATTGTGCCTCTTGTTACCGTTCACTCCATTATAGAAAATCTGCAACAGGAACTGCTTCTGTATGTTATGGTGTGGGTACTTCCATTGCAAGTCCTTATATCTTTCCCACGCTTCGTAAATTGATTCCCTGTCACCTTGTTGGAAATTTGTGATTTCCTTAATAATCTTTGTGGTCTTAGTCAACGGGAAATACTTGTCTAAAAAGGCACACACCAGCTGGTCCTATGTCGTAATGTTAGTTGGGCTCAGTGAATGGTACTAAGCCTTCGTGCTGCCTCTAAAGATAAAGGAAAATAGTCTGATTCAAACTGCATCTTTCGACATGTGATGATACCAAAAAGTATCACAGATCTTGAGGAAATTAACTATGTGCGCATTCGAGTCCTCGTTAGCCAATCCATAAAATTGCACATTCTACTAAAGCGTGTAGAGAAGTGCGGGTTTAATCTTGAATGAGGCCGCTTGAATAGGCAGCCTAGCTACTCCTTGGTTCACCACGTTAAACCTCAGCCTCATGAAGTCCATCAGGGTCTTTTATTGTCATCCTTGGTTCGCTCCATGGTCTATGTTTTATTGAAACTCCTCGGCCATTGTTGATTTCTTGATCTCTTCTTCTTCTCACCGAGCCTTCCTAAAGGTTTATTCTATTCAATTGATATCTAAATCTAATGTTTCCATTGCATGACTAGAACCTCTCGTGACTCTTGTGTTTATGCAAAAACACAAATTCTGAAATAAAATGAAAGAAACTAAATCGATAATTAAAAACTAATCTAACTCCTTAAACTATAGAACTAAACTATCATCTCCCTGGTAACGGCACCAAAAAACTTGATCGCATGTTTCTGTATGATAAGTTTTAATATTTTTAACTTCAATAATACCGCAAGAAGACGGGCCGTCCATGTAGTAACTAAGGTATCGATCCCATGAGGAGGGGTAATTTAATCCTAAAATCTAAGGCTTAACTCAAATTCACAAATAACTGAAATAAATAACTAGGCAGAAAATTAATCAATCGATAATCAATCTCAAGAATTAAATTCAGAAATTATAAACAAGATAGCAATTTGCACAACCCAATCAATAATCAACCTAAGAACTACCAATTGAGAGAAAGGGGTTTTAATCCGACCTTAATGAAAACCTATTGATTATGGAATTGCTGAATTACCAGGTCTAGACAGTCCTACGGTGGATTACTCTCCCTCGAGTTATAATCTTTAACCCTAATTTATAAATCCTAATTTAGATTATGGAATTGTAATCTCTCGATTTCCAATTAACCTAAAACCTAAATTAGTTCTGAAATTGTTGAATAACCTACCGAAAAACTATGCAAGATCTTTCGTTACACGATTTATTGGTTTGATTCAATTCTTAATCTATTAAACTACTTAACTCTCATTAGCCTAATTTGATGATTTTCACTCAGTTCACCCTCTCAGTTTACTACCAAATTATTAAGAACAGAAATTGAATCACAATAATTCAATAAAAACACAATAAATCAAACTTCATTAATCTCAAAGATAAAAATCCCAAAGGTGAGTATAGACATAAATCAACATTCAACAAAACCTATTATCGATGACTATCCTAATTCTATACATCAATAAAATTGAAATAAAATCAAAAAATATGAGTGTAATGGATTAGTGGAGATAGCAACAACAGGAAACCTCTTATTCTAGGGTTTACTACACATAAGCTTCTTCTTCGTGTCTCTCTACCTTCGATTCCTTCCTCAAATCTCTTAATAAGCTCTCTAGGGTTTTCAGAATTTGGATAATGCAAAAAGCTGTTTTCTCTATTCTTTTTGTTCCTTAAATACATTAGAAGCCCTAGGGTTTGTTTGGGGTTAAGACGATCCGAAAAGTTCCTCGAAACTTGACGTTTTTAACTATTTTCATGTCTGCCTGAAGCCTGCAAGATCGTGGTCAGCATTTATCCCTTTCTGTCACGATCGTGGCTAGCATTTATCCTTTTCTGTCATAATTATGGCCCGGTTCAGATCTCTCTATCACGATCGTGACCAAAGTGTCACCATTGTGACCTGGATCTTGATTGCTCACATCTTTCTATCACGATTGTGTCACGTTCGTAGGCTGTGGTTTTAACCCAAAACTCTCCAAAATTTCTCCGTTCTTCGTCTTTGACCCTGAAACACTAGCAAGCACATCAAGTTACCTTAAAAACATAACATTTAAGCTTAGAGACTCATAATAACCCATAAAAAAAAACACATAAACTAACACAATTAAAACATGAACACACAATCAACATTCAAATTAACACTAAATACCTAACAAATTGAACCCTAAAATATAATGCAAATCATAACTATTAAGTAACATCTTATAAGGAAGACCAATAGTGGTATTCTTATAACTTCCCTTATCCACCATAAATTGCAGGAACATTGTTAGGAGGTTAATCTTATACCCTTCATTAGATTATAAACAACATATGTGTCTAGGAGATTGCATCTTTCCACTAAACTACTCCTTGGAAAACTTGTAGTCGATATCAATACAAGGCATTGTGGTAAGAAGTCCAATTTTCTGCACGAAGGTCTCCATTATGAGTATTCTCAATATGTAGGAAAATAAAATTCATAACTTGTGGCACCTCGCCTCCACCAAGCACGTATCCGTACATCTCAAGGACATTCGGACACCCACCCTATAAAAGCGACACATTATAGTAGTCAAACTGAACTCATTGCAATCTTGTTTTCCCAAACATTACACGCATTTTTCGGAAAACCAATAATCATTAATGACCCATTTTATTTATAACAATTTCAATCACAATTGTCACAAACAATATACACCTTACAGAAATCCAGTAATCATTTGGGCCCTTTACAAATTCGAAACACTTTCAGTCATAAAGCTATTAGATATCAAAATTATTTACATACACATAGTACAGTATTTATGGAATATATACTTTAATAAAAAGAAATAGAAAATGTATGTAGATGCCACCTAATTCCGATCTCTAAGTCTTACTCAAATGTAGTGGTTAGACTTCAGTTGGTCTAACTGGGTATCTACTCTAAGCTTGAAAAAAAGTTGCAATTTTATTGAGTTTTATGAACTCAGTGAGCTACCCATCATCGGTGGCTCACTTATAACACATAACATATACAGTTCATGTAATCACATAATTCACATCACTTCATTAATTCATCATGTAGCATCAATTAACACTTTATTCATTT
>JANIIA010000002.1:54735994-54748442 GCA_027478495.1 Erythroxylum alaternifolium | reverse complement strand
GCATGGGATGTGGTAATTTACCACACCTGGACCCGTTTCTCTGGTCCGACCCGTTCTCTGGAAACGGGATGTTACATGCTTGGTATCGTAAACATTCAGCTAGAGCATAATCTTTCCATCCATAAGTGTAAAAGTTGTTCCATTTTGAATTGTAACTATTTTAGTATGGTGCAACTTAAGGTTAATTATACATGCTTAGTTGCTCCCATTTATAGGTTGGTGCTCTACATTTGTGAATGTAATTGTTACTCCCATAAATGTTGTAACATGGCATAGATTTTAGTTGAGCCTTTAGAAATATGTGAGGAAACCTCTCTTTCATATATGGTGATGTTACATATGGTGAAGGCACATTATAGTTCCTATAAGAGTACTGTTTGCTCCATCCTTCCGTTATGAGTTATGGTGATGTTGTTAAATCTCAATCCTTAAAATAAACCAGAAACCCCCTGTTAATGTGGAGAAGTTCAAAAGATAATTAAATGAATAAGAGAAAAAATAACAAGATACATGATGTATGCTCAATTGTTTATACATTCACTTCTTAACACTTAGTGATTATTGTTGTGAAATGCTTAAGATACTCATTTCAGTTGATTATTGTTGTGAAATGCTTCAGATACTCATTTCAGTCCATATTTGATTTTAGGTATAATTTGAAAGTATAAGAGCTAAAATTAGTTAAGATCATACTACTTGAGCTAACATTTTGTTGTTCAAACTCACTTACCCTTATGGAACAAGAAAGAGATGGATTAGGGTGAGGATTGGACAAGAAATTACAATAAGCACAACAATTCAGCAAGAACTAGAAGATACACGGTCGTGTATATACTTATATGACTGTGTAAACATTCAGAAGGCATTTTTGGACTTACACGGTTGGATACATAATCGTATATCCAACTATGTATCTTCACGAGTTTCATATTTTTTGACTTATACAGTTTGATACACGGTTGTGTATCAAACTGTGTATATTTCCATAAACCTAACTTTTAATATAAAACGAAATTTGAGAGGCTAAAGAGGGATGAATCGTTTTGGGACAGAAATGAGAGGCAGAGCATGCATATTTTGGAGACTCGTGGAGGGCTAAGCTTCCCTAACCCTATTCAAAGGTGAAATCGACGTGTCTTTCTCTCTCTAAGGATTGTTTAGGCTATCCTTTGCTTAATTAATTTAGGTATTCATGTATGGACGATCGTTATTCTCATTATCTTTATATTATGAACCCACTACTATAATCATTAATACAATATGTGATCATTGTGTTTGAATTCATTTGTGGCAACTAATGAAGTTGAGTCATTAGGGATAACGTAATATGGGTTAAATGATCCGAGCTTATGTAGTTATTGCCTAGATTGGTCTGCTTTCCTTATTTGTAATGCGATTGTTTAATTAAATCTAAAGAGCTTATTCCAGGTTGTTCGATAGCTATGTTTAATTAAAGAGATTATTTTAATTAAACATGACCCAAGGAAAAATTCGAAATTAACAGAGTTTGTAAATCTACGATTAATAGTTGCTAGGAGAGGTGTAAGAATAACAAAACAATGAAATATGCTTATTTGTGTGTAGACTGAGATTGAACCGAAAATTAGATTCCTAACGCATTTATCATTTTTTATCACTTTTTGATTGTTTGCTTTAGTTTTTTTGTTTAATTTCATTTTATTTTGTTATTCAAAAACCACCCCCTGAATATCCTAAACACTAATTATTTTCATTGGAAAGCTTTACACATACTAGACTTATCACTAATTATAGTTTTAAGTTTAGTTATTTTATGTAGTATTACGAAGCGCTACTAATTTTGGCACTATTTTCAAGGAGTGTGGTGTTTAGTTTTTGTTCTTGATTTTAATTGGTGTTTTGTACATATTTGTTTATAATTATTTTTTCCATATATTTCTTGATCTTTTCAATTTTTGTTTAGTGTTTGTGTAAAAAGGACACATGGAAGGGATTATATCACTGATGGATCTTATAATGCTCTTGGTGGAAAATTTTCTCATAACCTATATTCCCAATCCTATAACCAAGCTTGGAGTGATTATATGAACTCTAGTTATGGAGGGGATAGCCAGTAAGGCTATTTCCTAGATAGGTTGTAGGATGCAAAACAATTCTCATATAGACCATAAGCCTCTTATTCCAACTCAAGTTTATCTATGGAAGATTTAGTTATTACTATTGCCACTAATACTTTACATTTCCAACAGGATGTAAGGCAATTCTCACAAGATACAAGGTCCATTGTCCAAAATTTAAAGAACCAACAAAACTTATGTACATCTCTGGAAGATTTAGTTAATGTTATTGCTGTTAATACTCTGCAATTTCATCAGGATATAAAACGGTTCCAACAAGATGTAGTATCTCAATTCTCTACCTCAGTAAGTTAGATGGGTCAGATGATGGGAACTATCAACTGCCTGGAATCACAAAGTGAAAAGAAGCAATCATCTTAACCCGAGGTGTACCCAAGGAATGTTGGCGTAAAAACCTTATGGAGTGGAAAGGAGCTTGAGAATCTTAGGGAAGGGGTTGCTTATGAAGAAGACATGGAGAAGGAGCTCAAAAGAGAAAAGACTATATCATTTAGCTTAAAGGTGATTGCTGAGTCCCTTATTGTTCTTAACACTAATCCTTCACCTTTACCTAGCATGTTAGAGAAGTTAAGTGAGGACGAAAAGAGTGAAGAGGTATTCGAGATATTTCTAGAGTGCAGGGGCTCAATAGAGATTAAGAGTATAAGGATAGGGAAGAAACTGAATATGAATGATCATCAACACAAACCCTATCCCGAAGAACCTGAAGTGGAGAAAGCGCAAGTTGTGACACCTGAAGATGATAACTTTATCACTTGATGAGAAAAAGAAGGAGTCGAGCCAGTGATAATAAACAAAGATGCTTCTTGGGAGGCAACCCAAGGGAAGTTTATTTCTTTTCCTTTACATTTTTACATTTGTTAGGATTAAAATGTGTGTTTTTAAGTTGTTTATTTCTTATATGCATATGTGTTTTTAAGTTTGATTGTTTCTTATGTGTTTGTAAGTTTTCAAACAAATAGAGATAATTAATGCAAACAAACAAACATTTTCTCTTTTTTTATTGCATCTATAACTATATAATCATAATTAGAGATTGAATTGACTAGAAAAATTCATGACAACTTAAACATGTACTTTTACTCTTGTGATTGGTCAACAGACATCATCTTTAGAAGAGTAGTAATTAGTAGTAGACACAAGTCAGTGAGATTTTGAGCCTTTATAAACTGACACGTCCATATCAATCTCATTGTCTTTTGTTTATGTGTGAACTTCATGGCATATACACCCTAACTTTGCTTTGATTTTCTATTCAAAATCACATTTTTATCACACACATTAAAATGAAAATGATATAGGCATTTTTTTTTGTAAGCTACACTATCCAAATAACCTACCTGTTGATATGAATTTTCCATTTATTAAGCCCCCTTGAGCTTTATTTGCCTTTTGTTTTTATGCTAACCATATTACATGCCTTAAACCTAACCAAATGTCCTACCCAAGTCTTAAATTTTGTGGAGCATTTGTTGATTGTTGATGATTGTGGATGCATAAAAGTATAAGTGTGGGGGTGCATATATATGTGGGTTAGTTGTAATTATTAAGATGTCATTTTATGTTTTAGCAATGAATTCCAATGTTAGGGTAGCTTCTTTCAATTTTTATAAAAAATAAAAAGAAAAAAAGAAAAGAAAAGAAAAGAAAAGAAAGAAAAATATGTTTAAATAAAAGTATCAATGAGGAAATGCATTTGTTTTGCAAAGTTATTCATTATTAGTTTTTACTCCTAAAGTTGTATGGAATGGGTGATTTGAGTATGATGCATATGAGGTAGATTTCGTTTTGAAAGATCACTCCTTATAGTTTCAATGTATTATTATCATCAATTTTTATAAGTGATCCTTTCGACTTGGTTATGCTTCATGTGGTTTGTGGTGTAAAAGCTTGAAGTTGAGCTATGAAATATAGTTTTTGCATTCATCATAGCTAATGTACAAAGTTTTGAGTGACTATTAGTTTTTGCACTTGATGTTATATTGAGTGTTTTTCTTGCTTCATTAGCATTGATGTCTTTTTTTCCATATTAACTAAATATATCTCACCTTAACCTTTACGCACGTTACAACCTTAAAAAGTCCTAGTGATTTATAATTATGTCTATGAATCATAGTAGTGGAGAAATAAAATGATATGCAAAGTTGTGGAATGTCTTGATCATGAATGGTGCTTTGGTTTACCTATAGATCTATCTTATTTAAACACATTTTTTTCAAGTCTACCATTAGATTGCTCAGTTTCTACAATTGATGGTTATTGATTGATTGTGAGTAGAGGAATTTAATGTTTAGTTCTTGCTATGATTTTGAAGGTTATTTCTCTTTTCTTATGATTGTCTATTATTAGGAAATATAGAAAATATGGAAGTGTTTTAGTTTATGGCTTTGATTTTGTTTTTTTGCCCGAGGATGGTCAAAAGCTAAATGTGGGGGAATTTGGTGTGTGATTAATTATTTATATATTCACTTCTTAACACTTAGTGATTATTGTTGTGAAATGCTTAAGATACTTATTTTAGTTCATATTTGGTTTTAGGTATAATTTGAAAGCATAAGAGCTAAAGCGAGTTAACAATATACTACTTGAGCCAACTTTTTGATATCCAAATTCAATTATCCTTATTGAAGAAGAAGGAGATGGATTAGGGTAAGGATTGGACAAGAAATTACAAGGAGTAAAACAATTCAGCAAGACCTGAAAGATACATGATCGTGTAAACATTCAAAAGACATTTTTGGACTTACACATTTGGATACGTATCTTCACAAGTTTCACATTTTCAACTTATATAGTTTGATACACAGTTGTGTATCAAACTGTGTATATCCCCAAAACCCTAACTTTTAATATAAAATGACATTTGAGTGGTTAAAGAGGGATGAATCATTTTAGGAAAAAAAAATAAGGGGTAGAGCATATATATTTTGGAGACCCATAGAGGGCTAAGCTTTCCTAACCCTATTTGGAGGTTAAATCGATGTTGAAGAACACATTAGGGCTTATCTACATTGTGTTTGTTGTTCCTTCTCTCTCTAGGGATTGTTTAGGTTATCCTTATTCATATATGGATGATCGTTATTCTCATTATTGTTAGATTGTTTATGTATGAACTCATTGCTAGAATCATTAATAAAATACGTAATCTTTGGTTTTGGATTCATTTATAGAAACTAATGAAATTAAATCATTAGGGATAATGTAACTTAGGTTAAATGATCTGCGCTCGTTTGGTTGTTGCCTAGCCTGGTCTATTTTCCTTATTCATGATGTGGTTGTCTGACTAAATCTAGAGAGCTCATTTTAGGTTGTCTGATAGCTAGATTTAATTAAAGAGTTTGTTTTAATTAAACACGACATAAGAGAAAATTGGGATTAACAAAGATTTTTGTTAATCTACAATCAATAGTTTTTTGGAGAGGTATAAGAATAACAAAATAATAAAATATGTTCATTCGTGTGTAGGTTGAGATTGAACCAAAAAGGATCCCTAATGCATTCATCATTTTTATCACTTTTTGATTATTTGTTTTAATTTGTTGTCGTTGGTTTTATTTTATTTTATTTTGTTATTCGAAAACTAACAAACCCCCTAAATATCCCGAACACCAATTCTTTTCATTTCTAAAGCTTTACACATACTCTCAATGAGATCAACCTAGACTTATCACTAACTATAGTTTAAGTTTAGTTATTTTGTGTAGTGTTATGAAGTGCTACCAATACAATAAAAATAAAATAAAATAATAAAATAATGACTAGAGTAATAGCATCTAGGTGTTCCTAGTATCACTGTTCTCGACAGCGGCGCAAAAAACTTGATTGATTAATTTTAGTTTGTCAATATTAATTTATCTGCAAGTGCACGAGATAGTTGTAGCTAGTACAGGCAAGTATAGCTCGAATCCCACAAAGATAATGAATACTAGTAATTATTATTATTCTATTATCTAGTCTACGAATTTCATTTTGGTTTTTAATAAAGAAAATAAAACTTAAAGAACTAAAATAAATAGGAAATAATATTGAGCAAAAAATAAAGAAATCACTTAGAAATAATAAATAATTGACCTTTTATTATACAATTGTTTTATTAATGATTGGACCATGGAAATTCCCATCACATGCTAATAACTCACTTGAGACTATTAATAACTAATCTTATAATTATCAACTGATATTATTCAGGTTAAAGGTACTAAGATTGCTTTACTGATTTGTGAATTACGCTATTAGGTTTGACCTTAATCTAGAGGATTTATGTCAACCTATCTCTAGGTTTGCATTCAACTTCTTTCAATTATGATAGATCTATTCATACACAGGATTTCTCAATCTTTATGTTATGAAATCAGATTATACACTAACATTTCGGATCTATTAAAACATATATTAAACACATAATTAAATCACAATAGATCAATCAAAAGAATTGCATTAAATAAAACAAACATGTTAAAGCACAAACTAGGGGTCATCTCACCTAAACACTAAAGATGTTTAGTTACATATGATAGAAAACAAAATCAAACATAAACTAAAAGAAAATTAATAAAAAACAGAGAGTTCATAATTTTAATTCTCCTTTTATCTCCTATCGAATGTTCTTGCAAGATAGATGTTTGATTATGTATTCTACTAGATTTTTTAATGATTTCTTTGTGTTTTTTACTTCTCTGGATCAAAATTGCCCCTTCTGAATGATCTCTACATCTAGAATTACTTCAAAATGTTTTTAAAAGCATGCCCTTCGATTTTGCCTCTTTTCACATTTTTTATAGTAAATTTTAAGATTTTTGAGAGATATATAGTCTGATATATAATCGTGTACTAGACTTTGTATACTAAAAAATCCCTAGAATTCATGAATTTACACAAACTGAGAGACTTACACGGCTATATACATACTGTGTATCCCTTCTTTCCTTCAAATCTTTATTTTATGCCACATTTTCATCAAAATTCTTATCCGTTTAGTCCATAAGGGTAATCATAACCTATAAATGCTCTTAAGATAAAATTAAGTACCAATTATACAATAAATTATAAAATAAGAGAAAATTAAGTACTAATTATACAATAAAAGTATAAAATATCAAGAAAAATACGAACAAATATGGGTACATAAATATGATGAAATATGCATCTATCAAGGTGAAAGAACTGCTACCAAAATTTACTCAAGAAAATGGTGTGAAAGTCACTAATAATAGTAATAATTTATAAACAATTTGCATGCAAATAGAAGTAACTTTTTTCATAGTGTAAGGATGCATTAAAGGCATGAAATAGGCATACTTTATAAATCGATCCACTACAGAAAATAACTATGTAGCCATCCAACTTAGTTAAACATCCAATAAAGTCCAAGCTTATATCCATGCACGTCTATTTAGAAAAGGCAAAGGTTGTAGCTTACGAGGTGGAAGAATTGGTTCATATTTATTCATTTAACAGATAGTACATTTTTGAACAAACTTGTGTATGTGCACTTGCATTCGTTTCTAATCAAAAAACCATAATGCCCTCAAACTGTAGGATTATAAAACAAAGAAATGATTTTTTAGCTTAACACCATATCATCCCCACTACTAATCAATTATTCCAACATAACAATTCCTTACTCCAAGTATAAGGAGTATTGATCTTCTAACCTGTTTCAAATTGTTTGATTAGAGCCATAACCTTGAAATCCCTCCTCTAACTTTGTTTCAGTCCACTAAAAAGTTCACTCTGAATCAAAGATACTAGAAATGAATATAATTCAACACTTTCAACTTGAGATAAACCATTTGCTACTTTGTTTTTAACCCCTTTCTTTTGTTTGATATTGAAATCAAAGCTTAAAAATTTAAGCAACTGCGTTTGCTGAAATGAATTGGCGATTTTTTGTTCGAGCAAGTACTTTAAACTTCTATGATTCATTTGTATCACAAAGCGTCTACTAGTCAAGTAATGTGACCAGTGATGATTTGCCATTATAAAAGTTAGTAGTTCCTTTTCACATGTTGATAGGTACGATATTTAGATGAACTTCTACTCATATTAGCTAGTGGATGTTCGCACTACATTAAAATGACTCCTAACCCATTTCCTGAAGCATTAGATTCCATAATAAACATCTACTCAAAATTTGGAAGTGCAAGAATGGGAGTAAAAGTTAGAGCCAGTTTTATTTTCTGAAAAGCATCTTCTACCTTACTTTCCTACTTAAAGGTGTTTCTCTTCAACAATACTATCAAAGGCTTACTTAATGTGCCATAGCCTTTGATAAACTGTTTATAATGTCCTGCTAAACTAAAAAATCCTCAAAGCTACTTAAGCATTTTTTGTTGAGGTCATTGCTAAACAACTTCAATTTACTCGATTATTTTGAAAATTTATCTCTAGAAATAAAATTAACGAGATAATCTATAGTACTTTCCCCAATTCTCTTCTTTACAAATAGTTTTTGTTCTTGTAAAATATGCAACACTTTTTGAAGATGAGATAAATGTTGTTAAAAAGAGGAGTTGTAGACAAATATATCATAAAAAGATACTAGTACAAATTTACTCAAATACAGCTCGACAATAGAGTTCATAAGGCTCTAAAAAGTTGTTAGAGCATTGGTTAACAAAGCGTATAACTAAGAACTCATAGTGACCTTTATAAGTTCTAAAAGTTGTCTTTTGTACATCCCTTCAAACATCTTAATTTGATGATAACCAGCCCTTTACGTCCAACTTGAAAAAATAACTAGCTCCTTCTAACTCATCCATAAGTTCTTCTATAAGTGAAATAGGAAATTTATCTTTAATGGTGCAATGATTAAGAGCCCTATAATCAACACATAGTCTCTAAGTGTTCTCTTTTATTTTTTTTAATACCACTAGTGATGAAAATGGGTTGACACTTTCTTGAACGATTCCTTATTTCAACATATCCTGTACCAATTCTTTAATGGCCCTTTTCTTTATTCCCATATATCGATATGGTCTCTTATTCACAGCCTCAAACCCTTCTTTTAGTAATATGTGATGATCATGCTTAGTCTTTGGTAGTAATCTTACTAGTTCTTCAAAGACATTTGCATATTATTGCAATATTTTTGTAATTCTTGATCCTCTAACATGTACAGCTTATCTTCATTTATCTCAGCCATATTCAATTTTGCATGATTGTCCCCATCAGTTCGATTCTTCTTGAATCAGTAGTAAAAATGGGCATACAACATCACATTTTTTTCCTTTTGTTTTTTTGCTCACTTATCATCCATTTATTTTTTTTCTTTTGAATTAGCACACAATTTCGCTTGCTTACCCCTCTAATTAAACAATATAGTACCTTATTTGAAGTTGAACACCACATCATTTAAAGTGCTCAACCATTATACCCCAATACTTTATCATTTGCTCCAATCTTAATGATTAATGCATTGAAATGAAAAGAATGACCATTAATTACTCACTACATTTTTTTATAAACTTGAGTACACCAAATTTTTAATCCTCCACCAACTATAATCATCACCGATTTAATATTATCTATGTTTCCCTCTCCTTTTTTAATTAACAACTCATTAATAAAGTTGTATGTACTTCCTTCATCTACTAATATTTGTATTATTTTTCCATTAAAAATGTCGTTCAATTTATTTGCTTATATTCTACCTCATTCATACCTGTCATAACCTACATTGATATGACATAAGAAGAGTTTGTAAATTCTTCTTCATCCTCTTGAACATCTTCATCATTTTCCCGAACTACATACATACATCTCTAATTACAATTGACAAGCCTCAACCAATCCTCATAAAGCGGAGAGCCTTGTGCATTGAGTTTGCCCTTTACATACATATGGAATTAATGCTTTTTCCATTTTTCTCCTGGAGTAAATTTATCATCACACCAAAAACATAAACCTTTGGCTCTACGTTCGTCAATCTCCTTATTGCAAGTAGCCTTAGCATTTTTAACTTCAAAACTCACAACTGTTGGCTTGGGTAATAACCTTTGCTAGTGTTTGTTAACAACAGTGCCTCCTCCCACTGATGTCTACAAGCTTCTCCATTGTCCTCTGTATGCTACCATACAATGCTATGATGAAATACTTTCTTTTGAATCCCAATAGGTTAATCTTTAGAGAATGTAAAAATGGTTTTTACGCCCCAATTAAGAAAATAGTTGTAGATAAAGTGAAAAATAAAAGTCACTTAAGAGAGAGAGGAAAAGTATATTAATGTGAGTTGTTTTATATGGAACATAATGAATCTATTTCTATGTTCACTTTATTTATATTAATATGCCATTAGAAGAATTAGTTAGATCCCTCCTCACCCATGAGATGCAGATGAATGAATTGTATCAAGAAAAAATGGAACTAACAAGAAGAATATGGTGCTTAAAGTCTTCAAGGATGAGAAATTGATGTTTAGAATAGTGATAAGGATAACATAAAACTCATCACAAAAAAATTCAAAAATTTTTTAAAGAAGAGGACAAATAATTGGACAACTACAAAAACACTTAAGGTCTTATATGACAATACTACTAATTTGAAGAATAATAGTTTTGAAATTTTGGTGACAAATATATGCTTTATGGCAATAGATCATCCACTCTGGCTAATAAACAACTATTGCAAGTCAACAACAACAAATAATATAACTGGACAAAGGGAAATATAATTGGATAGTCACTTTTGACCAAGTCTAAAAGAGATTCACTCGTAGAAAAAAGAAGATAGAAAAGTAGATAATTTTATTTTTGAATTAGAATTTGAATAAATAACTACTATTTTATTTATATTTTTCACTTAAGATTCTACAACCTTAATTATGAAGATGGAAGGAAGTGTTGGGTTGTTAAAAGAAGTATATTTAAACTTTCGAAGCAGAGGGTTCGCCCACGTCGCGAGTTTGATTTTTTAAAAGATAACGCGGCCGCGTGAGGGATTGGCCTGCGAGTCCCCTGAGACAGGCGTATATTTGAGATTTAATAACACTTTACTTTCAACTCGAGTTTTGGGTAAATCAATTGGTCTAGGCCTTACAACAATTTAGTGTCCGAGCCACTAGTTATTGGAGATTAATATACCTTATAGTAGCAGTTAAAAGCTTTTATAACAATTTACTAGGAGGATCGAGATAAAGACTAAGTAGAAAGAGAAAGAGAACGAAAAAGGGCATCTAGGAAAAAATGTTGTGATTGCTTAATAGAAGAGTCATCGAGAAGAGAACAATTATTGCATTCACTAAGGTCCACAACCTGAATGATAAATCAAGAAGGGAAAATGTGGTTCCTAAGTTCTCAAAACTTGATTTTTCCCATTTTGGTGTGAACGCTTCTTCCATCATCAACGAACTCCAAATGAAATAAAAGTGTGATTGAAGTTCATCCTCCTTGAAGGTGATGCGCAACTATGGGTTATGAAGCTGGAGAGGGACTGACCTTTCATAAAATGGAGAATTTTATAACAATGAGTTATATGAAAGGAGGTGTAATGAGTTTGGCCAGACCATATGAAAGGAGGGGTAGTCCACAAAGGGCTAAATCCATATGCAAGTTTACCATAGGGAAAATCATAGTTCTAAATAGTTCTTCAATTGTTTTATTTTTATTTTTTACTTAAAATTCTACAGCCTTAATTATGAAATATTAAAAAAACGTTTATTTAAACTTTTCAAAACTGAAAATAAAATAGCAAAACTTTACTTTTATAATTGCTTTCTTTAAGATATCGAAAAAGTTTCTTTCACGAGTCCTTTAACCATTTTTCTTCTGCAGCCCTTCTAGTTTTAAGAGAGCTTCAAGTCACCTCCATGTTTCATTTTAATCTCAGTGACCCAGTTGAGTATATTCATTTAACCCGTAATTGAGGTGAGCATGTTGAAGGTATTAAGGATGAGCTACCAAATTCTGTTTCTTCACACTCAAAAAACAGGTGGTTTAAGACTTTCCTGCTCTCCCTGGCATAAGACACAGCTACAGTTTGTCCTTTATTCTTAGCTTTGTCCAAACAGCTAGCCCAAAGAAATCGGTCAAAGGCCTGTAACAAAAAAGGTCAACCAAAAAAAGGTCAAAGGCCTGTAACAACAAGGTTACTGTTAGACCCCTAACTTCGGAGCAGCTCTCAGCGACCTCCAATGAGGAGCCTTAGGGGGGAGGTTAGCTGGATTCACGCATGAGGGAGGCATGCGAAAACACTAAGGCAAACATGGGCGAGTGTGATCAGACTTGGTGCGAATTTTGGTAGAGTCTCGGACCTAGTGAAGATTGACTCGGCCCAAACTAAGGACTTGACGGACTAAGGACTTAGACTATGCTCGGATGGATGGACCACGACTA
>JANIIA010000002.1:54722841-54735894 GCA_027478495.1 Erythroxylum alaternifolium | reverse complement strand
TGTAATCTGATAGAGATAGACGTGATCTTAGCTTGATCTTAGGTAGATCAGTTTGAGTGGGATTAGGTAGTTCAGATTGAGTGGGATTCTGAATGTAACTTGACTCCCAAGTCAAGAGGCCTATATATAGCTCATTCGAGCTTTGCTCTCGAGGAGGAGGAGTTCAGAGAGAGCATTCCTTGTATTCTTTTGAGGGAAAGTAATATAAAGGTTGGCTTTAGCCGTATCTCTGTTGTTCTTGTGTTGCCTATCTTTTCTTATTGCTTTCTTAAGCATTGTTTCTTCGAGAGTGCGAGCGAAACACTTCGAGGGTTGTTGAGAGCTGAGTCTTTCTTAAGCGGACTAAGTGAGACTGCCGTACAAAGGGTGATTGACGATAGAATTCGGTGAAAGTTCGAGTCCCAAGGGTAACCTTTGTATCAGTTACCACCATGAGTTACAGCATCTACTCATTTTTTCGCTGCTCATATGATTATCCGTAACATGTACACTACATGTTATGGGGCTGCAAAACCATTTTCCCATCGCATTGGAGACGGCTTGCAAAACACCTGTTATATCACCAAAATGAAGGGGTTTTGCAACAGTACCTATATTAAATGACTAGGAGATTACAAGAACACTAGGACCGAAGAAAGAAAATTAAAATAAGATAACATTCAGTATAACTGGCCATAACTTTTAACTAGGAACCAGATAATAGAAAGTAAGAATACGGTAAATTTCCATTTTTAGAGGAGATCAAACAAAAGATTCCCATGTCAGAGTTCTGCTTCACTTGAGGATACTATATGGTAATTTTCCATTTTTTAGAGAAGATCAAACAAGAGGTTCCCATGTCAGAGTTCTGCTTCAATTGAGGATTCTTATAACAAGGTTCCCATGTCAGAGTTCTGCTTCAATTGAGGATACTAATACTAAGTTATAAGACATCATATTGGTGATATATTCTGAAGCCCTACAATTGAAAAATGCCCGAAACCAAAAGGCAACAGAAAATCTACAAATTGTTTAGGATTCAGACACAGGAATTGGCCTCACTGCACTTTGAATTCGTCTAAAGACAATCCGAACTCTTTCTCTGAGTCCTTCATTTTCACTTTCAACATCTCCGCTTTCTTTGTCAAGATGTGCCACATTTCCATCAACAGTTATCACCAGCTTTCCATTTTCTCCAAGCTTCACATCCCCAAAAAGAGAAACTAGGAGTGCATATATAACTTTCTCTGCTTTCTTTCCATTTTCTTCTTCTGTTTTTATGGATTCTGATTCAATCACCACCTTGGGGATTTCTCTGCTGATGTTTAAGACTAAAGCCACAACTGAGTCTGACACCATATCACTTATAGGATCAGCAGTCCAATGAAGCGACAGGTGCTTATCAGATTCTTGTTTTACTGTCACTCGCTTGTGCACTAGCAATGTTGGAACCGCAGATTCTTCATCAGTGCCGGATTCCACACTCTCATATATCTGCTCAAGCCTGTGTTTTATGACACCAAAGACACCAGAGAATGGAATGGTAATTCTCTGTGTAATATTTGCTGTTGATAGCTGCGAGAATACATGCAGATCCTCGGGGGCCATAATTTGATAAGTGAAGCCTTTCTTAACTAGTATTCCACTTACACTTTCGCCCACTTCTGGGGTCTTCTCAGCAAGTTTTCCAATTGTTTTTGCCATTTTTTCAGAGTTGAAGTACATTTCAACAGACTGACAATTTTTAGGAGTCAAGATTTTGGTGTTTCCATCAACAAACTCTGATATAAGCTTCTGTTTCAGCCTACCCATCTCATTGGCTTCTCCATGAACAAGAATTATGTTTGGTGGCATTAGCTCTTTCAGGAATGTACTTGTCTGAGCGTAATCTGCATGGGCAGAGAAAGATATATAATGGACTTGCATGTTGAGCGGTGCAGTTAGTCCATTTATGAGTGTTACTTCCTTTGGTTCGTTGATAATAGTTTTCGCTAGGGTCCCTTCGACAACATATCCAGGTATAACACAGGCATTTTTCTTATCAGAGCACCACATATCAAACAGCTGCCTTGACAACCCGCTCTGCAATCCACCAGGACTAGCCATAACCACTGATGGGCCTACATCAGTAAAATCTTCAATACTATTCAAAGGAGATATGTGTTTGAATTTGAAGGGATTTGAATTTGCAAACTGGTTGCGTATCCTTTCATTCATAGAAAGGATATATGTCTGGTAAACAGACATACATTTCTTTGCAAGGGGAGATGCATAATAAATGGGAATATTATGGAGTTCTGGATGGTTTGACCAATACTCGTTGAGGATCAATAGAAGTTCTTGAGCACGACCAAGGGCAAATGCTGGGATTAGCACGCGACCTCCTTGGGAAATAGTAGAGTGGATAACATCAGTGAAGCGCTTCTCCCTAATATGACGAGGTTGATGGAGCTGAACACCATAAGTGGATTCAATTATGCAAATATCAGGTGAGAATTGTGGCATCTCAGCAGCACGAAGATGCCGATCTTCTTCACGTGAGTAGTCTCCAGTATAGAGTACTCGAACACCAGCAATGTCCACCATGAACATAGCAGCACCAAGAACATGGCCAGCAGTATAACACCAAAACTTAATGCCATTCACATCCACAGTTTGGTGAAAGTCAATAACCTATAATACAAGTACACTTGACAACTTAGAAATAAATAGAAGATATACTTCACAAATCCATAACTACAACTGATGAAACAATCACGTAAGTTAAAATACAGCACAAACATAACAAAGAAGCTACACTTTGCATTGCCTTTAAGAGAAGGAAAGGAGCTAAAAGAAAATCGTGTCTCTTTGGAGAACAATCAATCACTTTGAAGCAAACGCAGATATTAAGCCTCATGCCATTAACATACTTTCCTTTAATCTTAAAAGGGTAAAACATACAACACAGCAGTCAAAACATAACACAAATGTTACACCTTGGATTTCTTTGGCGAAGAACTCCTAGATGGAGTCAAAACGAACCATGTTCTTATCACAAGAAGCATCAATTACTATTAAGCAAATAGAAATATCAATTCTTTGGTCCTTACCGTAAGTTTTATTTAATCTTAAATGTTAAGTTTTCTAACGAGAGACTTATACCCGGGGTGAAACTTTTGACAAAACGAAATATACATGGAAGCACTATCCACAATCAAGCTAGAGCCAATGTGTCTACATACTTGAAAACAGAAGCCAAGCATTTATGGTATCAACTTTTTTGTTAACAGATATATCAGAAAAGGACAATAAAATGCATGAAACAATTATGACAACCATATAAACTGCAATGTTCCTTGTCAAAAGCATGGATGTTTGAAACAAGAAATTGCATTATGGTAAAATTTTACCATGTCAAAAACAAATATCGAAGCTGGAGAAAGTTTAAAAAGAACAGTAAGCAAGAAGCAAAATCCCTTCATACTGAATCTGATACATCCATCCTCGTCAGAGCAATGTCTATAAAGCTTTCTCATGAAAGCAAATTGCACAATTGCATTAACAAGAAAGTCGGTTACACTTAAGTGGAAATAGAAATTAAATTAAAAATGATAAGAAGAAACAAGAAGATTTGAAGGGCATGTACACAAACAAAATCAGAAAAATCCTTTGCTCCTATAAGGATCAACACTTGTGTGGTAGCTTTCTGTAAATACTATATGGGAAAGTCAACTTAAGAGGTCCAAGTAGAAAGATAGGCATGCAAAAGAATATTGTCAAGAATACCAAAATTAATTCAAATCTCTGTTAAAAAAAATTATATAGAATTATGCTCTTTAATCCAGACCCTTCAGCAATCAACAAACGCTGTCGTGTAGTAAGTGCAGGGATCAAAAAACGAAGTCGTTTTTTCTTATGAATATGGTTAATAGTTGTTGGTTGGCTTTGACAAAGGAGTATAACTCCGAAGGTTGTAGAACTATTCCTTAACTCATCTTCAATATATTACTCCATTTAATTTTTTCACAAAAAAAAAGAATTTATATAGATTTAACTTTATGTTGCCAACTATTAAACAGATTCATAACCCTTGCAGATCAGAACATATCAGGACAAAATTTATCAAGTAAGCCAATATCAATCGTTGCCCGCATCAAGACTTCAATATACGATATGTATACAACTAAAAGACAAGCATTACTAAGAGCTGACCATCATTGCAAGCCATATTGGGCATGATACCCACAGTGACAAATTACATTCTGTTATTCAGAGACTAATTTCATTTTATGAAATTATATCATGGATTCTCTGATGCCAGTTACCACTAGCTGCAAGATCTCAAAGAACAATGATAGGGATGCAATAATAAGATAAACAAACCTCAATTTTATCCATAGATCGGTTAATGTCTTGTTCATCAAACAACATATCTTCAACTGATACCTTGCTCACTTTTACATAATCTGTCAACATCAACTTGTAGATGGCCTTTGTTGCATGAGTCATAAAAACTCGACCCCTAAATGTGGTCTGGGAAATATTTCAACCATTAAATTTTGACCGTAAGCAATTTTTTTCAATAGAAAAGAAAACAAACCTTCTCCAGAAAATAAGGAAGAGATGCAGCATGGTCCAAGTGAAAGCTGCACACAACAAAAACCATATGCAATATGAATCTTAGTCACTTCTTTCTAATTAGAATCATCCTTCTCATGTTAGATAAAGGACATGTGAAACATGTGTAGACAAAGATGCACATTTTGCACATCAATGCAAGATTCAAAAACCTACCAAGGCAGAGAACTCTAAAAGAATAAAGATAGAAAACATCATATTACTCACCACAAATGGAATAAGGAAAAAAATTATTTTATGGATAAGAAAATTCAAACATAAAAATACTTGAGAATTAAAAGCAAAACTTCCAACATCAGACTCTCGTCAAAAGTTGCACTTTATACAAGAGGATTGGGAGTTACCAAAAAAGAGTACAATAATCTCCACATAATAGGCCTACAAATGAAAAGTATAAAACACTTAGCAAACTTGCATTACAATCCCCAATGACCATAATATTATGTTATAATTAACTAGTCCACAACCTTTCATTTATGTTCAAAACCAACCCAATTATGAAGCACACCAAAATGGGATATCTTCGTTCTCAACCCAAGGACAGAAAAAGAAATCCTAACTTTACAGCAAGGAAACAAGAAAATATTAGGGAAAAAAAAAGGTATTGTGATATAAAAGGGATACCCAAAGAATGCAAAAGTGTTGAACTCCGTGAGGAGCAAAATAAACTGATGAACAACTAGAAAACACAGTTGTACCATATTTCTTTTCATATAGTAGCATTTCACAGTAAATTACACGTAGTAGCCAGTTATCAACCAGTGTGAAGTACCAATGAAAATAAAACTGTTAAAGACCAAAGCAACCACATTTAGCAAGCCAGGAAAATTATAAACATACTGTGTTATAAGAAGAACATCAATTGTTGAAGGGTCAATTTCATCAAAATATGGAAGAGCAGACATGCCAGAGTAGGCTGGATGAATTCCACAGTCAAACTGAAAATGTCAAAAGTAAGTTGGAGAACAAAATATAACAAAAACATTCAGTTCCTACCGAAATAAGTGTTAAATAAAAGGTTTAATCCCCCCATGTTTACCAACACAGTTTTGCCCTTGAAGCACATGTACACACAAGATCTACCCACTTCATTGCCTGCTCCCAAAGGTATTATACTTAGTTGATCTCCTTCCCTTGTCGTTGGTCCATCTCGCCGTTTTAGAGATGCTGACTGTACCGTTGAAGCCATTTCAAGTCCTGCTCGGCAGAAGACAAAGAGGCACAAACAAAAAGGTACAGAAAATAATTAATGTAGTGTTAGCAATAACAAGAGCAACGAGCAAATTAAATTCCAAAAAAAAGAAGAGCAATGAGCAAATGAAGACAGCTAAAACCCTGAAAATAAGTATATCCCAGTAGTAACAAGAACAAGAGTAATGAGAAAAGTCTACAATGCCCGGATACTGATCATGCAAACAAGATGTCAATATCGATTGGTCAGCTATTTTCAGCACAAAGTTTAATGTGGCATTACCAAGCATCACAGATCGAAGTAGGAGTTAGGCCTAACAATAGCTAATCATTTATAGAAAATGACAACAGGAAAGAAAGCTCATCTGTAATGAGTTTTAAGGCCTTAGAGCAATGAAACAAGAAAATAGAACCAAAGGTTTAAACAAGTAAGCCAGCTATATACATATTTGTAACATAAAACAGTTGAAACTGTATATTTTTCTCAAAACACCATGGAAGACAAAGTTTAAAGAGGATTAAAAAAAGGGTGAAAGGTGAGTTTTCGTTGGGACTATTTATGTAGCAAACATCAGGAGTATATAAGATGTGAAGTAGGAAACTTGCAAGTTACCCCAAAACTCAACTAGGTAACCAACTAAAAGCATAATTCTCCAACGTTATTTATGTTGGGAAAAACTTCAAGCAGAACTATGTCAATAAAAAAAATCCTTTGATAAACCAATCGACAAACACATAGCAAGATAATTTAAAATTTTTACCCTTGGACTTCAGATTACCCTTGATTTCACAGTATTAGAGGTGAATGGAGTCCTTTCCACTAGAACCTATAAATTCAAAGACCAGAAAAATGAGTGAGCAACAGTTCTGAACAAAACCTCTCCCTACAAAAGGATCCGGCTTTAACTTTAACAATATCACTACTTCAAAACCTAAATTTGTTGAGCTAACCGAAACAATTAAGACATACAAGTGTTAAGCAAACAAGCTAAAAGCACCTCCATATTTCCATTTGAGCCTCTAGAGAAGCTATAGAAAAACACATTTGGCCCTTGAAAATATCAACAGAGGCGGCAGCTTTCCATGGTGGAATTAAAAGCTTTCATTTAGGCATTTAATCAAACACAAACTATGCCCGTCTACCCTCTTTTATTTTTCTCTTAAAGCATCACAAATTCCAGAAAGAGAAGGGAATGACTGCTGAAAATATAGTAACCAAAGCAGAAGAAAAGTGCCTCCAATCATAGCTCTTTATGTTTAAAGGAAAGATACATCTGAAAAGCTATAAACCATCACAAGAAAGAAGGAAAGGAAAGACAAAAAAAAAGAAAAGAAAAAGGTCTTTGAGAAAGAACAACTTATTCAAAAGAAAATCATGATTAACCAAGAATAGCAGAAGCATTCTAATCAGGTATATAGCCACTAATGGAATGACAAAGAGAAAAGAACAAAGAAACAGAAACTACGAAGTTTTAACACCATAAATAGACTTTGAACCCGAAAACCTGAACTCGAAGAGCAGAAAAACCAAGGCGAAAAACCAAATAACAAGGACCCGGAAAGATCAGATAGCTTGGAGTTTCCACGGAAGACATGGAGAGCTCAGCCCAGTTCCCAACTCAGAATCAAAGTAACTAGGAGCAACGAAGTTGAGGCAAAACCAACTCCAACAGACATCATATTTAATTTAAATCATGCTTATTCATCAAGAAAAAGTTCGGGGGCCAACATACTACCCTAGCAAAACCTAAATAATGAATCCTTTAAGGAAGGTTCATTATGTATGGCATATGTATCATTATTATAATATATTGATATTGGTTGAAATTAAGCAAAAACATTGTCTAATTTGTCTGATGGGATAAATTGCATTATCTTATTTTTTAGCAAAATAAAACTTTAAATTGTGATCCAATATTCATTATGGTACATTGATAAAAGATAAATTAAACCTTAGGAATTTCATACGAAATAAAATATTAAAATCAAGAATATTAATCTACACTTGGTTGTAATTGCAATGTTTGAAGCTTATATATACTTTTCATTTTCTAGAAAAAGTGAACATAATATGGGAACTCTATCTACAACTGTAGGTATAGGTTTATATTGTCAAATCATTTAATTGATGCATCTAGAACAATTTCACCTCCCGTTAAGAAGAAGAAATAGTGGTATATTAAGAATTTAAAAGAGGCTGTATTGGATTTAATGGGATAAACAAAGATAAGTAGGTTTACAAAACACATAAGGAAAGCAAATGAAGGCATATGGAGATTTCTACAACATACCCTAAAAATCTGTAAGTATAAACTATGTGTATGGTTCCATATAGCTTGATTATTTGTAATTACTATTTAGTTGTGAAATGAAGGCATTTGGAGATTTCTACAACATACCCTAAAAATCTGTAAGTATAAACTATGCATATGGTTCTATATAGCTTGATTATTTGTAATTACTATTTAGTTGTGATTTTTATCATTAAATGGAAAATTGTTTTATTTCATCTCTTTAATTGATTTGTAGAAATAGCCTTGAAAATTTCATAAGTATCATTAATGCACATGGTTCTATTTGAAATTTATTTACTATTGTATCTTTTGTTCTTCAAATTTTGATTTATCAGGAAATTAAATATTTTTTTTATTTCATCTTTTTAGTTGGAGAGTAGAAGCAACATAGAAAATGGATAGACTTATTACATAACACTTAGTGTTTAATGATATGAAATGCTTAAAATATTCTTGGAAGTGAAAGAGTTAAAGTAAGTTGAAAGCACTATATTTGAGCCGTTTTCTAGAGATTCACAATCATGTCTTCATTGAGTAAGAATGAGAAGGATTAAAGTGAGAGAAGACAATAAAATACATAAAATTAAGAGAATGAAGAGTGTAGAACATAGCTCATGGCTAGCATCAATTTGTCATGGCCATGGTTGTGTCATGGGCATGAGACATCTCTCACACATCTCCCACTCCTATGACACAAGTGTCACACCCATGCAAGGTTGGTCATAGTCATGAGCCCCATGACTCACTCTCACGGCCATGAACAACATATGCAGGCCTGTGAAATTGTGGCAGCTCACCCAAAAACTTAATTTTTAGTACACTACAAGAAAATGGATGTTTAACAACGAAACTTATCGAAAAAATGTGAAAGTTTTCCATTGGCAAGCGAATTTGTCGACAAAAATTACCAACCACATGAGTTGTCGGAGAAACAGTTATCGATAATCTTTAGCGACGGAGTAGAAATATTTTGTCAATAATTTCCCTACAAACAATTTGTTTTCTGTCGCTAAATATAGCGACAAATTTTTAAGTATGTCAGTAACTATACTGACAGTAAATATTTTCGATGGACAAAGTATTGAAAATTTGTCATAACATTTAGTGACGGTAAGTTGTGTTCTGTTAATACATTTAGCCACACGCATCGATGGTAAGTTTTTCCCTCGGTAAATTATTTACCATTGAAATGTTCTTTATGATAATTATGTCGGTAAATGCACTGATTTTTTTATTCATACATTTAAGTTCTAAATTTAATTTTGATTGGTAATCTTATTACATTTAATTTCTACAATGATCTGGTGATAATATATTGAATTTTTTCTATATTGAATTTATCTAAATAGTAAGTTGAATGATAATATAAAGTAAAAATTATCTTAATTGATAATAAAAAAAATATTATCTACAACAATAAATATGTAATTCATACAAAATGACTTGAGAGTAGCAAAACTAAGCTATGTGGTTGGTGACGGTGGATGGTTTGACTTGTGCGATGAGGTGCTGCCCCTTCCCTTCAACTCATCCATCTCATTACAGAGCTGGGCTATGTACTTCATCGACTATTGCAATTGAGTTGCCAGCATCTGTACTGTGCTCTTAAGTTGAACGACTCTCTTATTAGATGTCGTCGCGTACTAGATGCAGCTGTACTGGACGTGGAGGATTGCAAATAACATGTGTTCGTAAATAAACCTAAGGTGAAGATCCTTCCACGACGGTCCCTACCACCCACTACATCAAGATATGCCTGACTCTCATCAACAGTTTTAGAGTGCTAAGACTGTTGTTGAATGCTTTCATATATTTGGCCCTATCAAAAGGCAATGTTTATGTTAATAAGTGATAATTATTAAAAACTAATGTTAAAGAATAAATTTCACATACATTAAGTTCTCTAAATCAGATGTTGATGAAGGTCACACCATCATGTTTTTTAGTATGGGTGTGCAAAAAGAGCTGATGGGGTGTAGGCTTCCTAGCCATAGACTTTTCTGACATTAGAATAAAATGTTATAAGTTAACTACAATTTTAAAAAGTTTCAATGGAGTTTCCTCTATTTTAAAGATATTTACCCATTTTTGAACAAAAAAAGTAACTCAAAAACACAACCATACATGGCACTAGACATTTATAACATTATCATTTTTCATAATACACATATATTTTCATTACAAAATTTACAAATCAAATTGAATTGAAATATATCAAAGTAAAAAAAATCAGAATATAAATTTAAAGTGTAGATACTTACAAGTTTCTTTGTATACTCATGGTAGGTAATAAATCCTCCAATGTGTACGGTAAGACTCTCTCCCTTCGGTCTTTCAAGTCTGTTTAGAATTACACTCTGAATTGGACATTGCCTCGAGTGAATTGACATTGCCTCGAGTGAATTGTCATGTCTGTTAAACCTATGAATACAACATGTTAATACTAAGTTTGAATTAATCATAATGAAGTTCAAGTATTCATGTTTGAATTAATCACTTACAAATTCATTTCCAAAGTTTAAATTTAAACAAGCATTATGGAACGTGACATTATTACACCTTATGAATCGAGAAAGCAAGTTCTCATTTGACTCCTAGGCTCTTGAAAGTTTTCACCGATAAGCCTGATGGGAGTTGCATATACCATCCTAGAGGTTTAATATGAAAAGAACCATCATCAATCTCTTATGAGTTTCATCTAAGGGGTTTATTATACAAAGGACAAAATTATTATTCTAAAATTTATGATCATTCTTTTTATGATCTTGCGGAATATCAAAGCATTGTTGGTGGTCTTCAATATCTTTGTCTCACCCTAACATCCAATTTGCTATTAACAAAGTTATCAATTTGCACATTATCTCACTGACATTCACTTGGCTATGACCAAGCCAAGTATGTGATATCTCCGATCCACTCCCTCTCATGTGGCTATGACCAAGCCAAGTATGTGATATCTCTGATCCACTCCCTCTCATGGTGTTCATTTAACTTACACCACTTCTCTTACCATACGAGCCTATTGTGACACTAACTAGGCTAGTTCCTAATGACTTTCACTCTACATCTGATTATTGTATTTTCGTTGGTCCTAATCTCATTTATTGGAATGTAAGAAACAACCTGTTGCTACTAGATCCAGCATAGTGGCATAATACTGGAGCATTACACTTTTTGTTGCAAAAATATGTTGAATTAGATCCCTTTTTAGTGAAAGAGTTTTATTTTACATCAAACCCACACCTTGGTGCAATGATTTTGGTGTCATCTTTCTTGTTATAGATCCAATTTCTTATGTTCGCGCAAGGTATATCGAGATTGACATCCATTATATTTAAGAATTCTTCACCAGTAGAACCCTTTTTCATCCATCATATCTTTTTTTCAAATCAACTTGTTGATATCATGACTAAAGCCTTCGCTTTATTAGCATTTTACTGACTTTTAGTGGCTCACTATTATTAACATCCATTAACTTTAGGGGAACTGATAACATAAGCTGAATCTTTTATGATTCTAATCATAATTTAGCAACAAAAACCCCAATAATACTAATTTAATATTATCGTTATATAATATTACCTTATTATGGATTCTTGCATTCAAACAAGGATTCACACTTTATTTTCACACATTCCTTTAAATAAAAGATTAGTTAAATCCCTTGAGTAAGAAAAAAGATCTAAGATCAGATATCAAATCTACTATGTCAAGGCTAAAACAGTGGCTTCTTCCTCATGCCTCTGTAACATCGGTTCCTATTCGTAACTTGGTTGGATAGATAACAAACTATCTCTTCTTCTTCATGCTTCCCTAGATTAATCAATAAGTTATAGGATCATCTGGTCACAAAATCATAAAAAAGTTGAGTTGGGCGCTATATGTCCTATTGAAGAAAAAAAACCTTTCTGTTGCTTTAAGTCTTCCTCTGGTCCGCAACAATGGACTTGGCTGCCATTGCTGAAAGTTTAAAAGGAAGCAAGACAATCAAAACAAAAACGATAACTAAAAGTACTAACATGGTTAAATAACTCTTGTAATTAAAAAGGCTAGAAGCTTTTTTTTCCCCTATTAAAACTGGGTAAGCAGTGATTAATACAATGGAATAGACCATAATTTTGAAAAATGGAATTGAGAATATAACATAATGAACATTACTTGAAATAGTTATCATCAATTAAAAAAGGCGTGCATGTAATATCATTTTCTGTTATAATCTTGTGCACGCGATAAACAAAGGAATAATATTATAACGTGATGTCGGTTACATGGTTCGTTACATTGAGCATAAGCTTCCGTGACTTTTTCCTTTATTTGAGAAAATGAACCGATAAAAGAAGGAAAAAGAAAAAGAGTATTTGCCAAATAGAAAAAGAAAAAGTTGGATCCGTTCTGAAGTCAACTCCAAGTCTTGACAACCAATGGAAAAGAGAAGAAAAGTCATATTGCTCATGATCCACGCTTGGCAGTCCCTCTTGTAATTTTTTCTATGTAGTTTTTAACGCGTACTTTGTCCTTATCAAAACATGGCCCTGGTCCTCATGGCATTTAATTTTGGAATATTCAATGTTTAACCTGTAGCAATTGCGGTCAATTCCCATTGAAAGTAGGGACCAAAGGAAAATAATATTCTAAGATGACATCACAATTAAAATAATTAATATTTTTTATTAAATTAGATTATACGAAGTATCATTTGTTATTACGAAGAATATTTCCACTTGATTGAGTCATCGTCAGATGACATCTCTGTCACTGTAATTGTATGGACGATGAAGAGCTTGCAAGAAAGACTAGCCAAGTCAATGTTTCAGCAACATGATTTTCACAAACAAAGGGAGGAAAGTGGAATATGTTCTTTTAACCGAACCTGCAAAGCCAAAGGCTAAGAAAACATCTTTAATCTTGTAAGAAAATGGTTGCTGCGTCTGAATTGTTGCCATTCCTAGTCTGTTGTTTTCTATCTTTG
>JANIIA010000002.1:54690469-54703942 GCA_027478495.1 Erythroxylum alaternifolium | reverse complement strand
TGAAATGATTCTTTTTGATTAATAACAAATAGGGGAGAATAGTAGAAAGTAAAGGAGAAGGAGGAGATTTTATTTTAGCTTATTTTTTATGCATTGTATATCTTGCATTATTCATCTAAATAAATAAATTTTGTCTGAAAATTATTCGTCTGAATATCCTCTCATTTATCTTCTAATATTTTGATTATTTGTTATCACCAAAAAGGGAGAGATTGTTAAATCAAGGAGACTTCAATCCTTCTATTGATTTTGATGAAAGTCAAATAATAATAATAGTAGAAGAGTGTGTGAACTGTTTTGATGAGTTTGTTAAGTGTGCAGATAAATATAAGAGGCATAAACCATCAAGTCAAGATGATATTCAAGCAAAGTCATCAGACAAAGTGAAGTCATCAGACGAAGCGAAGTCATCAGACAAAGCGAAGACATTAGACGACATAAGACGAATTATACAAAACAAATCAAGATGTTACAATTGAAGAACAACTTACAACATCAGTTAGTTAGTTAGTTGGAGTTGGTTATAGGACTTAACTAACAATTGATCTCTCAAGATTCTACAAGCAATTTTCAAGAAGACCGTTGGAGATTTAGACTATAAATATCGCTTATAGTCATAAACAAACATATACAATATACACAAGACACAAGACACAAGACACAACCTTACTACTCTGAACCTTCAGCTCTTAATTCTTTACTTACAATATTGTAAAAAATAGCTTGAGTGAAAAGAAGAAAAAAGAGAGATCAAGTCGACTTGTAACGTGAGTTTAGAAAACTCAAAATCTTTTCAGTGAAAGGGAAGGCTATAGCATGAAGAGGCCAAGATAGCAGATAAAGAATACTTTATGAAAGAGACCTGAAGAGGCTCTGAAAGTGTGAAATAATACTTGTAAAAGTTGAAACAGATAGTGAAATCTCATATATACTCTGAGGACTGGACGTAACCCTAAGGTTAAGGGTGAACCATTATAAATCGTAGTGTCATATTTTCTAACCCTTATCTCTTTAATTTCATGTTGTTAGAAGAATAGATACTATTTCCGTTGTTACATTACTCAAATGAATGAAGTGCGTTGTTTTATAAATTTTCTGAATCTTTCTAGAAAATCAAGAAGTTTTTTAAAGATTCCAATCTTAGAAGATTTATCACAATTCAACCCCCCTTCTTGTATGTTCTTAAATATTAAGTGATTTCTATAATAACAAGTGATTTACTTCACGTACCATAGTGCTTGTTTAAAACAAAACTTTGGAAATGAATTTGTAGGTGATTAATTCAAACATAAAGACTTGAACTTCAATGTGATTGTTTAATTTAATGTTGGAATTAATATATGTAAGCGAAAATTATGCTATAGATCTTTTTGAGGAAACTGATTTTATTTATTGTAAGCCAATTTCCACTCTTTTTATTTCAATATAAAGTTAGAAAAATAATATGTAGGTGCTTTTTTTACTTCTTAATGTCACTTTTTATAGGATATTGGTTGGCAAATTGTTTTATTTGACTGATACTCACATAGGTTGTCTGTCAATATTAATCTTATCTTTCCTAAATGGTTTCTTCTATAAAGTTGTAAGGTTTTTATAACTTAGAATATGGTGATCGTCCAATCACTAAGGTGGAATTGGTTATACCCAAATGGTTTATGATACAACCAGTTATACATTTCAGGGAAATATAGAAAATGTTGAAGAAGAACCAACACATGAAAAAAAATTTTGACTTACTAAAATTAGTTGACCAAGAATTATGGAAAAATTATGAGACTATGACTCTGTTGTCTTCAATTGCTTGAACATTGAACATAAAGTTTGAAAGACATATTTTTGATCAAATTTTGGATAAAATTCTTACTTGGTATAATGAATTATTGCCTCCTGATCATACAATGGTTGATAATTTCTACAATTTGAAGAAACTTATTAGGGTTCTTGGTTTACCAGTTGAAAAAATTGATTATTGTAACTTCAGATGTATGTTGCTTTGGGGAGATGATATGGAATTACAAAAGTGTGAAGTTTTTGGTCAATCTAGGCTCAAACGTATAAAACATTATATGAAACAGAAATTAGTACCCTGGAAGCGGATGTATTATTTTCGGCTAACTTCGAGACTTCAAAGACTATATGCCTATAATGTTACTACTTCTCAGATGAGATGGAATAATGAACATAAACAGGAAGATGGAATCATGAGCCACCCATCGGATGCACTTGCATAGAAACATTTCAATAACACCCACTCTAAGTTTATAGCTAAAAGTCAAAATGTTAGTTTGGGATTGTCGATAGATGGATTCCAATCTTTTATTTAATCCAATCAATAATATTCACCATGGCCAATCTTAATTACTTCTGATAATTTGCCTCCATGGATTTATATGAATGAGACATATATGTTCTTAAAGGTGATTGTGCTAGGACCTATGAATCCAAAGTATAAAATTGATGTATTCTTATAACCATTAGTAGCTGAATTGCATCATCTTTTGGAATTGGTGTGGAGACATATGATATGTCTCTTAAACAATTTTTTTATTGAGAGTAGCTTTGATGTGGACTATTAGTGATTTCCCACGTATGCTATATTGTCTAGATGGAGCACAGTAGGGAAATTGGGTTGTCCTTACTGTGACAATGATTCTGATGCATTTTATCTTCCTAATGGGGCCAAAACATCTTAGTTGGACAACTATAAGAAATTTCTTCATCCATATCATCTATTTAGATGCAGTAAACAAAGTTTCATTAAGAAAAGAATAGTTCATACACCTCCTCCCCCTCACAAAGCTGGTGAAGAAATATTCCAGGAGATTGATGAATTAGGGTTGCTTAAAGTTACAGAACTTAAAGCTGAAGAAGTTAACAGAAGCATTAGTAAAAACTTTGGCTAGAGAAAATGAAGTATCTTTTAGGATTTACTATATTGGAAAACTAATTTGATACATCATAATCTAGGTGTGATGCATATTGAAAAAATATTTTTAACATTTTGTTCAACATCATAATAAACATTGAAGGGAGGACAAAGGACAATGTAAAATTACGAGCTAGTTTGAAACTTTTTTGTAGACAGAATGAGTTAGATAAATATCCAAAAGCATGTTACACTTTAGAAAAAAAATAAAAGGAAAAAAATGTGTGAATGGTTGAAAAGTTTGAAGTTTCTCGATGGTTATGTTTCGAACATGGCAAGGTGTGTGGACATAAGGAAGCACAATTATTTAGGATAAAAAGTCATGATTGTCATGTGTTTATACAACGGCTAATTCCAATTGCATTTTAGGAGTTGCAACCGAATAAGATTTGGGAAGCTATAATAGATATAAGTTTGTTTTTCAAGAGCTTAACATCATCTGAATTAAAGTTGGCTAAAATGGAAAAACTAGAAAGTTAAAATCCAGCTATCTTGTGCAAATTGGAAGGGATTTTCCCTCCAAGCTTTTTTGACAGTACGGAGCATCTTCTCGTACATTTAGCACACGAGGGTAAACTTGATGGTGCAACTCAATATCGATGGATGTATCTGTTTGAAAGATAAAATTATAGTTAATATTTAAATAAAACTTACAACATGTTTTAATTACATAATTGTAATAACCCTATTTGTAATGTAGGTATTTGCATCACTTAAAGAAAAATGTCAAAAACAAGGCTAGAGTTGAAGGTTAGATTTGTGATGCTTATTTAGTGAAGGAAGCAAGTACGTTTTGATCATATTATTTTATACTACATGTGCACATAAGAGAAAGAAAAATTCCTCGTAATGATGATGGGGGAGAAACGGGTAATGTTGATGGTAACTTATCCATTTTTCACATGTCTAGGACGAACATATAGACACTCAACAAGAAGAATGTTAACAAAAGAAGAAATAGAGGTTGCGCATGGTTGCATTTTATTGCATTTTCAAGAGGTTCAACCTTTTGTGCAATAAGTTTAAGTTGATTTTGAAATTGATTTGGGTTTTTGAAGTCAGTGTTATTCACAACTAAAATGCATAATAATGCTTTTAAATTATAAAAGGAATGGTTAAGCGAGCTAATGCCCAAAACAACACAAGATGATATCAATAAAGAAGTTGGAAGACACTTTCCTCAATGGTTCGAGAAATATGTAA
Organism: Erythroxylum alaternifolium; assembly: GCA_027478495.1. Taxonomy (NCBI): domain Eukaryota; kingdom Viridiplantae; phylum Streptophyta; class Magnoliopsida; order Malpighiales; family Erythroxylaceae; genus Erythroxylum; species Erythroxylum alaternifolium. The sequence goes on along the minus strand of JANIIA010000002.1, from coordinate 54,699,813 downwards.
GTTTTCACTTGCAATAAGCGAAATGGTTGAATTATTAGAACAAAGTGTTCAAATGACATTTTACTATTTGATTTTTTTTGTGTAGGCCTTAGAAAATCTAATAGAGAACAAGTTCATATGTGATCACGCGAAAGGACCTTTGTGAACTGTTAAATCGTATTTGGTGTATTTTGTTAATGGATATAAATTTCATACAGAATATCATGGTCATAGCATGGCAACAGTAAATAGTGGGGTTTACATACAGAGAGAATTGATGGATTACTATAGTAAAATTATTGAGATACTTAAAATTGAGCACCCTACATTGCTAATAAAACAGAGTATGATATTTAAGTGTGACTGGTTTGATCCAACTCCTAATCTTAGAACAAAAGTGTATAGCCGATATAATCTAGTTGAAATCAACCAACAAGCGATCCAGGTGTATTATTTCCCTTTTCCTTGCCATTTGCAAAGTAAAACCTAGAGGTGTTTTTTAATTACATGGAAAAGGAGAAAATAAGATAATTGAAAGTGAAGCATTTCAGGAAGATGTTCATGAAATAAATGCATGTATAACATATGACGACAATGAACCTTTGAACAATCCAAATAATGAATATGTTGAAATTTCATTTAGAGAGGATGAGGATAAAAGGAATTTTTAATAGGAGCTTGAGTTTGATTCTAATTCTTCAAATATTGCACATGATGAAGATTTTGATTTACAAGCAAGTGCTGATAGCAATTAATTTGTGTTTGTAATTGAATATTATATGAATAAATCTATTATTACATTAACAATATATTGTTATATATTTAATTTATATTGTTCTATTACTGGAATATTCAATAAAATACATATTTCAGGTTTAAAATATGCAGCAAATGAGAAAACAGGAAATGATGCAGTCAAAGTTCAGGTTACCATGATTTGGAGAAGCCAGTACATATCTAGGTGAAGCATCACATTTTGCTGATGGTACAGACTCAGGTGTTGTACCTCTAGCTACTACATATCTAGATGATGCACTACCTTCCCAACCTATAATCCCTATACAGTCACCTTCTATACCTACTATTACATCATCTAGCAGCCCTACTACACCATCCACCACCCCTATACTGAAAGAGATATAAGGAATAAACGTTGCAGATGAAGGAAGCGACCTCTAGCATAGAGCTAAGGGAGTTGATGGAAGAATTTACATCACAATTGTCAACAATTTGTTAGTGAAACTTTAAAAATTTTGTAATATATAATAACACCATAGGTTCATACTGAAGTTATAGGTTAGAAAATTTGAAAATGATCTAAAATAGGTTATATATTAGGTTAGTTATGCCTAGAACGTGCTCCATATCTCTTAGGCGATAAAGATTTTTATTATCATAAGTTTGAGGTACAAAAAAATATTTTTTGAATTTTTTGTTTAATCTAATTTTATACATTAATTAGATAAATATTATATTTTATAAGTACTTATAGTATGTTTTTCTTATTTTTCAGAAAGAATTTTTTGGGATTCAAAATTTAATGATGTAATTTATAATGTATGAAAGAGGCAAGCTCATACACGTTATAGAGACTTCCTTCATTTCATACACAAGAATGGTGTACAACCTCCTTATATCTCTGAAGAAATTTGGAGTCATTGGCAGCAATATTGGACATCACCTGAGGCAATGTACATTTCAAAGCACAATTCTGCAAACAGACATGGACGACCGGATGGAAAGAGTCTACCCGTACATACTGGAGGATCTATAACCTACCAGGAGTATACAGAGAAACTTGTAAGTATCTAAACTTTACACATATTCTAATTTTTGTACTTTGATGTATGAAATTTGATTTTAATGTAATTTGATGTATGAAATTTAGAATGAAATTATATGTGTATTATAGAGAATCATAATGTTATAAACATTTGGTGCCTTTAATGGTTGTGCTGCTATGTAAATTTTTTTGTTCAACGGGGGGTAAATATCGTAAAAATAGACAAAATTCTACTGAAATTTTTGTAGATTGTAGTTCACTTATAACAATTTATTCTGATGCAAGAAAAGTCTATAGGCAAAAAGCCTATACTACACCAGCTCTTTTTGCACACCCACACTAAAAAGCATGAAGGTATGACCTTCGTCAACACCTAATTTAGAGAACTTAATGTATGTAAAATTTATACTTTAATATTAATTATTAAAAATTATCATTTATTAACATAAACAATTATAATGATAAGACCAAATACAAGAAAGCATTTAACGATAATCTCAACACTCTGAATTTGTTGATGAGAGTCAAACATATCTTAATGCAGTAAGCGGTAGGGACCGTCGTGGAAAGATATTCGGCTTAGTTTCATTTGCAAACATATGTTATTCGTAATCCTCCAGATCCAGTACAACCGCATCTAGTAGGCGGTCTGTATCCAATGATGAGAGTGTCGTTCAGCTTGAGAGCATAGTAGAGAGGCTGATGGACTGTATAGCTTAGCTCTGTAATAAGGTGGATGAGTTGAAGGAGAGAGATAGCACCTTATCGTAGCAATCAGAGCATCCGCCTTCACTAACTGCATGGCTTATATGGATAAGTGAATGTAGATAAATTGCTACTCTTAAGTAAATTTGTATGAATTCTTAATTTATATTTATTTTCAAGACTTATTGTTGTACATTATAATTTTTTTACTATCAGTCAAGATAATTTTTATTTTATATTATCATTCAACTTATTTTTTAGAGAAATTAAATGTAGAAAAAATCAAAACATTATCAACAGGTAACTCGTGAAGGAAATGAGAAATGGTGGATGAAATTATCATAGGTAAATGTAGCGACGAAGTAACCGATGAAAATTTTGTTAGTAAATTTAGTGACAAACATTGTAATTCTATCAGTAATTTATCGATGGACAAACAAACTACTACCCTGAACTTTTTTCGACAGAATTGTAGTATCTGTCGCTTAATTTACTGACAGAATTAGATTGTTCTGTGGGTAAAGTTAGCGACGGACATTAGTAATTCCATCACTAAATTTACTAACGAAACAAAAATAGCCCATCACTATATTAGCGACGGATTCCAAATATCTGTCGCTAAATTTTACCTAATGCCGCTTCTCTTATGACTCGATCTGTTAGTAATTTCCTTCGCCAAATTAATTTGCCGATAAAATTTTTTTATTTTATGTCGGTAATTTTCAAGAATTTCCATCGGTAAAACTAATTTTTCTTGTAGTGTGTAATTCCAAAGAAGTCAACATAAATGGTGGAGTTAAAAAATATACAGTGATAGAAGAAATCCCTGAAAATTCTGAGAATAATCCTAATATATCTCTTAGTAAAAGGTAGCAACAACCAAAAGAGCCAAAGTTTGAAATAGTTATAAGAAGAAGATCAGACCGAAAGAGAAAAACTCTCCTTAAGAGAGACAACTTTATGATTTGTCTCACATGGAACATTAGAGAGCTAACACCCCTAACAAACAGCTAGTGATCAAAGATATGATCTTGTAAAACAAAGTCATCATGGCTGGTATTTTGAAACAAGAATAAAGAAGGAGGATTACAAGCTATTGAATTATCTTCTAGCTAGATGGCAATGTATTTCTAATCTTTCCAATCATACAAATTGTAGAATCTTTTTACTCTATGATTACAATGCAATAACTGTCACCTTTTCTTGCATAATAGACCAAATGGTACATTTAGATATCTCCCTGCGATAGCTCAATCAAAGGGCTTAAATCTCCTTTATCTATGCACATAACAGTGCTTATCAAAGAAATTTTCTTTGTAACCACATCAAAGAAATTGTCAGCTCTAATACCACCCTGTGGATGATTTTAGGAGACTTTAATTACATATTAAAAGATAAGGAAACTAAAGGCTCAAGGGCAGTATGTTATCCATATAGGGAACTTGGAAATTGTTTAGAAGAAGCTCAATGCATTGTCATTTAAAAAGAGGCTACTTTTATACTTGGATCAACAAACAATCTGGTATTAACTTGATAAAGAAGAAGTTTGACAAATGTGTAGTAAATCTAAGATGGTTAAATATGTTCCCCAATAGTTTATCGAAGTTTAATGTTAATTTATCATCAGATCATACTTCCAGTCTCCCCTATTTAACTACAAATAGAGATATTCATTTGTTTACGCTCAATGATTTACTCATAGAGCTGGCTTGTTTTGAAGAGAGCTTATGGAGTACATTAAGAGCAAACATCTAAAGTTCTATACAATTCACTTATTCCAAGAAATTATAACTAATTAAGCAAGAGATGAAATCATTATTCAACATGAATATTGGTAATACTCACCACCTTGTAAATACTACAAGAAGGGAGTTAGAATCCATACAACTCCAATACCCTAATCCTGTAAATCAGAAAATTGTTGCAAGAGAATGGAAAGCATTGCACCATTACTCTCAAGCATCAGCTTTTGATTATTCTTTGTGTAAATAAAGAGCAAGAGTGGAATGGATGAAACATAGAGATAGGAACACTTCAGTATTCCATAAGGTAATAGTCTTAAGAAAATTCAAAAATAGACTCATCTCTATCAAATATAATAATAGGGTCTTTGATTCTTAATCACTGCTAATACAAGGATCTTATGACTACTTTAGTGAGCTTATGAGGAAACCTTCTGAAGCATACTCATCCAAACAATTCCTTGAGCTGATTCTGTAGATTCTATCTCACCAGAAGATGCCAGTTATCTAGCTAAACTTGTTACTATGTAGGAAACCAAAGATACATTAACATCTCTACATCCTCATAAGGGTCCTGGACTAGATGCCTTCAATTTCAAAATTTTCAAGGAAACCTAGTCTCTTACAGGTAACTTGGTTTCTGAAGCTGTGATGAAATTCCTTAATAAGTGTTACCCTACTCAAAGCGATCAATAGAACCTTTATAACTCTATTTTCAAAGAATGGTGAGCTAAACAATTTCTTTAATTATAGACCAATTGCTTATTATAATTCATTTTACAAGATCATCTCCAAAATTCTAGCTCAAAAGCTTAAAGAAGTTCTTCATAAGAATATTAGCTATAATCAAGGTGCTTATATACCTAATAGAGTAATTGGTAACAATATCTTGATGCTTTAAGAACTTATTGCTAATTACTCAAAAAGGAAAAGCAGACCCAATTATTATATCAAGATAGACCTTAAGAAAGCTTATGACAATGTTGATTAATGTTTCATCACAAATCTCATATAAGCTTTGGGATTTTTGGGAATTTTCATACATTGGATTCAACAATGCTTGATGACTTCCTCACATAGCATTTTTGTGAATGGGCAACCTTCAAATTTCTTCCAAATTTGCAAAGGAATAAGGTAAGGATATCTTTTATCTCCATATATCTTTCCCTTAGTGATGCAAACTCTCCATAAGACCATTGAAAATGTTGATACAAGGGCAAAACACTTCAAATATCTCTTAGCATATGGAAAATTTAAACTAACCAATATTTGTTTTGTAGATGATCTAATATTACTCTCTAAGGCTGATGCAAACTCTATCTATATTTTGATGAAAACGTTAAAGATCTTTCAAAGTGTCTCAGAGTTGTAAGTCAAATACTCCAAAAGTAATGTATTTTTATCCATGAATGCTTCAGATCTTCAATATATGATTCCAACCTTAACTGGGTTTGAACTTCAAGAGTTTCCAATGAAATACCTAGGCATTCATGTCTCTTTACATAAAATAAAAGTAAGGGACTACATTGAGCTACTTGATAGAATCTACACCAGAATTTCATCTTAGAATTCCAAGCACCTATCAAAAGCTGGTAGAGTCTAACTTATTAATTCTATTCTCAACTCCATCAATAAATATTAGGCTATTAACTTGGTTTTTTCTAGTGCAATACTAAAATCATTGATAGCATGTTTAATAGTTTCCTATAGACTGGCCGCAATGAGAGGAACTATAAAGCTATAGAGAAATAAGAGGAACTATAAAGCTAATAGATATGAACGGAACTTCTCTAGCCTAAAAATAACTGCCAATAATTCTTTTTCTATTGTTGAATAGCTTTTTTGGGCGTCATTTAGCATCATAGAAGCATAGTAAATCATATGTGATGCTTTGTTCATCCTTTGCCTTAGAACAACTCCTAACACATAGTCACTTGCATCGCACACTATCTCAAATGGGAGACTCTAATCTGGGAGCTGGATTATTAGAGCAGAAATTTGCTTCTCTTTTAATTCATTGAATGCTTTCCTACATGCTTCATCAAACTTCAACTCCGCATATTTTTGAAGTAACTTGCATAAGGGTTGAGTCTTCGAAAAGTCTTTGATAAAGCGCCAATAGAAACCTGCATGTTCAAGAAAAGAATGAACTTCTCGTAAACTAACAGGGTAAGAAAGAGATTTAATAATTTCTATCTTAGCCTTATCAACCTCAATTCCCCTAGAAGACACTATATGGCCTAAGATTATCCCTTGATCAACTATAAAATGACATTTTTCATAATTCAGAATCAAGTTATTTTCAATGCAACGTTTTAAAACTTTTTCAAGGTTAATCAGGCAAGTATCAAAAGACTCACCATAAACTATAAAGTCATCCATAAAAACTTCCATACAGTCACCCATATAATCAAAGAAAATAGTTACCATACACCTTTGGAACGTGGCGGGTGCGTTACATAGTCCAAATGGCATTTTTCGATTCACAAAAGGTGTCAAAAGCACATATGAAAGTCATTTTGTCTTGGTCCTCTAGTGCAATAGAAATTTGTTGATAACTTGAATAACCATCTAAACAATAATAATGATTTTTGCCTACATGTTTTTCAAGCATCTGGTTAATAAAAGGAAGTGGAAAATGATCTTTACGAGTAATAGAATTTACCTTCCTATAATCTATATAAACCCTCCACCCATTTTGAACAAAGGTGGGCACCAATTTACCTGAAGTGTTCCTTACTACGGTTACTCTAGTTTTCTTAGGAGCCATCTGTACTGGACTTACCCATTTATTATCTAAAATTGGACAGATTATCCTAGCATCAAGGAGCTTCAGAATCTCCTTCTTGACTACCTCCATCATGGGTGGGTTCAATCTTTGTTGGAGATGTCTTATTTCCTTAGCTCCATCTTCTAATAGAATTAGGTGCATACAAATTGATGGGATAATCCCCTTCAAATCAACCACAGTCTATCCAAAAACATCGTTGTAATTTTTCAACATACCTAATAATTGTGTTTCCTGCAAGGATGTTAGTCTCTTTGAAATAATAACAAGAAAAGTTTCATGCTCACCTAAATACACATATTTGAAGTTACCTGGAAGAGTCGTTAACTCCAATTTCAGTGGCTATATAAGAGATGGCAATAACTTCAAATTATTTCTAGTTAGCTCCAGAAAACATACCTATTCCTCTAAGTATTTTCTCTTACTATAAAATCTGGATAATGGTATACAACTCCTCATGAATGACAAGATAATTGGCTAGTGTTTTTCCTTCCTGAATATCCAAGCTATTTCCAATGCAGTCTATAATTTATCTGGTCCATCTAAACAAAATGTTTCCTGCACTAAAGTATTAAGAAAACTCAAAAAAAAAATTTTTGATCATCATTAGGAAATTTCATGGCATCATAAATATTGAACTTAATCACATCAACATCAAACTCTATAGTTAAAGACCTATCATAAACATCAATTTTTATTCTAGAGGTTTTCAAAAGTGGTCTTCCCAATAAAATTGGGACTGAAGTGAATTAATCTTCGTTACCCATCTATAAGATATAGAAATCAACAAGAAAAATCATATCATCAACTTGAACTAGGACATCCTCAAGAGCACCCTTAGGATAGGCATTAGATTGATCAACAAGTTAGATTATGACACCAATTTCTTTTAGAGGCCCCATATTCAAAGATTCATAAATAGATTGAGGCATAACATTAATCGACGCACTTAAATCCAACAATGTTTTCTCAATTTTTAGACTACCTATTTTACAAGGATTGTAAACATACTTGGATCTTCACACTTATGAGGTAACTTCTTTTGAAGCACAGTAGAAAAATTATCACCCAATCGCACTTTTTCATTGCCACTTAACTTTCTCTTTGAGGTACAGAGTTCCTTAAGAAATTTAGCATAACAAAGAATTTGTTTAATAGCATTAAGTAAAGGAATATTGACATATACCTTGTGAAAAGTTTCTAAAATTTCTTTCTCTTGCTCCTCCTTCTTTTGCTTCGCAAAATGACTAGGAGAACAAGGTTGTACACTGAACTTAGGCATGATAATGCAAGAATCACCCTCCTTTTTCTCTTGTGACTGCTTTGAAACTTCTTTCTGTACTTCTTCTTCAACCTCTCGCTTAGAAACCTTTGGAACCTTTGGGGTAGGTTCCTTTAACTCTTTACCACTTCGAAGTGTGATAGCACAAGCACTCTTCTTTGGATTCACCTTAGGTTAAGAAGGGAGCTTTCCTAAATTTTATGCCTCTAACTATTGATGTCAATTGCCATTTGGCTCATTTGAGACTCAAGATTCTGTATGTTGGCTTACGTATCTTGCTAAAATTTTATGGTAATCTGTTGAAAGTTCACAGCATTCGTGGCCAATGTCTTAATTATATCCTCTAAGGAATTATTTTCACCAAAACTTTGCCCCATTTGCTGTTGCTTTCTAGGCATATAAGGCTGTTTATATGGCTGAAAATTAGAACTTACTTTTTGTCTCTGATTGTTCCCGTAACGGAGGTTTGGATGATCTAGCCAATCTAGATTATACGTATTTGAAAACAGGTTATACTTCCTTTGAGGTTGTCCCAAATAACCATACATTGCCTTGGCATCTTTAACTTGGTCTTCTTGTAGAGTAGGACATGTATCTGTGGGATGGCCAACCATAGAACAAATACCACAAGTCTTAACTTCCTCTTTCCTAGATACCGCAAGTTGACGCACCAAAGATGTCAAATCATCTAATCTTCTTTCCAACGACGAAACTCCCATCTCATTAACATGTTTTGAACCATAATCATTTTGAGCTCCAAATTGTTGAGAGTTAGAAGCCATAATTGAGAACAAATCCCATGCAGCTGCTGGTGTTTTATAAACTAGGGCTCCTCCACTTGTAACATCTATCATACTCCTCTCAGTCAGTAAAAGACCTTTATAAAAATATTGAATTGACAGTAGGGCAGTTTGTACACAACTTCTTAAATCTCTCCCAATATTTATATAATGACTCCCTAGTGTTTGAAAACGATTTAGAAGGGAGATTGAATAGATCTTTTAAATTTTTTCGTAAAGTTCTACAAAAAACAAAGAATTAGAACACACACAAAATAAATAATCA
>JANIIA010000002.1:54680089-54690369 GCA_027478495.1 Erythroxylum alaternifolium | reverse complement strand
AAAAATTTCACTATTTATTATTCATGTGCATATATGAATGCATGAATATGTCAAAAACACTTTAAAATACTCCTAACTCATTCCAATTTACCAAAATAACCAAAATGTCATTCTCATAAGTGAGGGGATGTTACATAGGAACTCTTCAATATTCCATAAAGCAATAGTCTCAAGAAAAGCCAGAAATAGAATCATCTCTATCAAATACAACAACAGGGTCCTTGATTCTCAATCACCGATTATGCAGGGAGCTTATAACTAGTTCAAAGAGTTTATGAGCAAACCTTATAAAGTAAACTCATCCAAATAATTCCTTGAATTGGTTCTAGAGGATTCTATCTCACCAGAAGATGTCTCTCATCTGGCTAAAACTATTTTTATGTAAAATATCGAAGACACATTAGCATCTTTACATCCTCATAAAGCTCCAGGGCTAGATGGCTTCAATGTCAATTCTTTAGGGAAACTCGGTCTCTTACAGGTAACTTGGTTTCTGAAGCTATGATGGAACTCTTTGATAAAGTTACCCTACTCAAAGAGATCAATAGAACCTTTATAACTCTAGTTCCAAAGATTGTTGAGCTGAACAATTTCTTTATTTACAGACCCATTGCTTGTTGCAATTCCTTTTACAAGATCATCTCCAAAATTTTAGCTTAAAGGCTTAAAGGAGTGCTTCATAAGCATATTAGCCATAATCACGGTGCATGGTATAGTAATTGGTGACAATATCATGATGCTTCATAAACTTATTGCTAATTATTCAAAGGGGAAAAGCAGACCCAATTATTGTATCAAAATAGATCTTAAGAAAGCTTATGATAATGCTGATTGGTGCTTTATCACAAATCTCCTAAAAATATTAGGATTTCCAGGTATTTTCATATTGACACAACTTCTTGGTGAATGAGCAACCTACAAAATTTTTTTAAAGTTGCAAAGGGATAAGATGAGGACATCCTTTATCTCCATACATCTTTTCCTTAGTGATGCAAACTCCCTGTAAGATCATTTAAAGTGTAGTTACAAGGGCAGAGCACTTCATATATCACTCAAAGTATAGCAAATTTAAACTAACCAATCTTTGTTTTACAGAGGATCTGATATTACTCTCTAAAGCTGATGCAAACTCTATCTTTATTTTGATGAAAGCCTTAAAGATCTTTTAAAAAGAGTCAAGATTGGAAGTTAACTGTTCCAATAGCAATTTATTCTTATCCAAGAGTGCATCAGATCCTCATTACATGATTCCATCCTTAATTAGTTTTCAACTTCAAGAGTTCCCAATGAAATACCTAGGCCTCCCCATCTCTCCACACAAATTTAGAGTAAGGGACTACACTAATCTGCTTGAAAGAATCCAAACTAGAATTTCATCTTAGAGTTCCAATCACCTATCAAGAACTGGCAGGATCCAACTTATTAACTATATCATCAGCTCCATTAATAACTATTGGGCTGCTCACGTAGCCTTTCTAAGTGTAATATTGAAAGCCATTGATAGCATATTCAACAATTTCCTATGGAATGGCAGCAATGGGAGGAACTACAAAGCTATAGTGAAATGGAAAGAAATATCTACATGATGTATTCAAGGAGGGTTAGGAATTCACTCTATTAAATCTATAAACACAATCATGCTAACCAAGGGACTCTGGAGACTTGTTGAGGACAAGCAATCTCTATGATGTAAATGGATGCATGCCTATTTCATTAAGAATAGGAGCATCTAGGTTGTAGACTGCTCTCAAGGTCATCCTAGAGCTAATAGAGAAGTATAGGATTTATTTTTTTTCTCTAATTGGAAATGGGAAAACTGCTACCTTTTGGTATGACAACTGGCTCTCTGTTGGACCATTAAACAAGTTTAATGATGCCAAATTCCTAAGGACTTCAATTCCTTTGAACATTTCAGTAGATTCCTTTGAACACTTCAGTAGATGCAACTATTATTAATAAAGGAAAATTTCAGAACACATCAATGTCCATTTCACTTGTTAATGAAATATGTGGAATTCACTGCAATGTTGAAATTGATAAATACATTTGAAACACTCACTTGATGGTAAGTTCTTAGGTTTTTCTTGTACGAAATGGTTATTTAAACATCTTCCTAAGCTATTTGGACCAAATCTATTTGGTCTGTCACCTTCTACCTCGTGCAACTTTTACTTTATGGATTGCTATTAAAATTTGGTCCGTCACCTTCTACCCCGTGCAACTTTTACTTTATGGATTGCTATTAAAGGTCAATTAAGAACTATTGATAGAATTGGCAGATATATGTACCTTACCAATTGGTGTTGCTTATGAAAAAATGCTAAGGAAATAATAAAAAATCTATACTTCAAATGCTTATATATTAAAGACAGATGGAGGGAACTACTTGGCAGATGTACATTAGCTGCTAATCTAGACAATTTGGACAATGATCAAATCTATCAGCTAAACTACAGAAACAACACAGTAAGGGAATGCTTTTGGATATTTTATCATTAATAGTCACGGTTACATGGGATAAGAGGAATCTCAGAACATTTCAAGATAAAAATACTCATATGAAGTAGTTTTGTAAGCAACTGATACATCATATTCAGCTGGAGATCACCCTACAAAAGCAGAAACTTCAGCATCAACAATACCTCCTCTCTTATTGGAATGTGTAGATGTCTAGTATTTGGTTAAAACTTTTATAAGTACTTTTGTATATCATAATAGTCACTAGCATGGAGTATCATAAGTTCTCACTACATTTCAATGCTGTCAGCGAAAGTGAAAAAGAGCATCTTATGGACCATTTAAGGATTTGTAGGTTGGGCTCTTTAGTTTTAGGGTTAATTAATTAATTAAATTTATTTAAATTTATATGACAATAAAATTTTTATACAGTTTGGAAATATTTTGAACTAACTTTAAGACTTTAATAAGTTAATATATTCAAAAATTTCAAAAAACTTATTCCGCCAACAACGAAGTTGTCTCCGTGGTGGACTCATTTCTCACTACATTTCAATGCCGTCAACCAAAATGAAAAAGAGTACTTATGGACGATTTAAGGATTTCTAGGTTGGGCTCTTTAGTTTTAAGGTTAATTAATTAATTAATTATATTTAAATTTATATGACAATAAATTTTTTAATAATTTTAATAATTTATTTAATAATTGAATCACGGAAAAGTGATATTATAAAATTTACTGTAAAATTAAAATAATATAAACACCGTAATATTAAATTTCAATTTATCATAAAAATAAAATTTAAGGTTATTTTTATCTTTTTATCAAAAAATTTTGTTAAAAGAAAAGAAAGAAGAAGATTAGCTTGTGGTCTTCTTTAATAAATAACTGATCAATTATTTTTTGACAGATTCAGAAGTATTTAACTATTTGATCATGTCAAACTACTAATAATCATATTTGATAATCAATTGATTAAATTAACGAATTAATTCTAATATGCTATTTTAAAAAATGCTCCTATGTGAAGTTTTTCGTTCCTATGAACACTAGTCCTTTGAACTTCAACTAAGTTAATATATTACAAAAATGAATCAAGAAAGTAGTAGCAATAATATTAATAATATTTATTTATTTATTTTTATTATTATAATTTTTTTTATTTTTATCATAATTATAAACTTATTTTTTAAAAATTAAATAGCTAAAATATGAAAATATTCAAAAAAAAAAAAACTTGGAGACAATATTTATATTTTTATAATTTTTTAAATCATACCCAATCAAATACGCTCTAAATGGAGGATAGAGTTTTTGCAATTTCCACAAGTTCTTTGACTGACATCATGACAAGGCATGGAGTACGAGACTGAACGCCAATGGAAGAGGTAGAGAAGGAGCGCTTGCTTCGTTTCCTTTACGGCACTCTTATTGCAAGGACCAATACCTGGACAACGCTGTGAACGTGTAACGAGTTAAAGAAAGCTTTCAAATTGACATCTGCAAGCTGTCAGTTGGCAACACCAGGAACCAAAAGGGTACATTTTCTTCTATGTTGGTTGTTTGGTTGCCGAGGAATTAAGGGAAAGAAGCATCGATGAAAGGCAGGATAAAAGAAAATGGTTTTTTGTGAGGGGTTATTATTTTTCTTAGTATTTCTGTGTAGCAAACTGAAAACTATAGAACACCAAGTCAACGTATTGACTTCAAGCGTTGTCCGCACCTCTTGTTGTTTTAACTTCCATAGACCAACAGCCACAAAGTTAAAGCTTCAAACTTTCTTATTCTATTACTTGTCCTCCGTTTTCTCTGCTTCGCAAAATCAATGTCGGTTTCTCGCGTCTCTATCGTTTTATAGTTACTTTGGTCGATTTAAGATGTAATTTTTTTTCAACTATTGTAGTTGGTTGATTCTGAGTATTATTAACAAGATCTTACTTTCTTGTTGGATTCAGAATTTCTTCAGAAAAGCCTTTTGTTGAGGCCTGAAGTTTTTGTCAAGATCCATGTTGGTGCTTTGCTGGTGACTCCTTAGCACCTTGTCGAGTTCTTTCCCAGGTTCTGTGACAGACTTCGCTTTTTGTTTTACCTTTTTCTTATCAATAACATCACTAGATTGAAAGCTCCTCTTCTTTTGGATGCCTTTTAAGGTTCCTTTGTGTTTTTAACATCTGCTCTACGAATTGGTGCTGATTTCTTACAGTGAGTTCCCCTTACGCGGTTTTGCAATTAAAGTGTTCGATTCAGCTAAATAAAAAGAAAAATTGCACATTCATGTCATTATAGTTCACTTACTTGAGGTGATTACTTTCTGTGGAACTATGCATTGTATGGTGAAAAGAATTGCATGTAAAAAAGCCATCTGATTGGAACAACGAAGTGTATTTACTTCTTGCTTTACCTTGAATCTGTGCTGTTAATGTGCTATAAAAGTTGACCACTGATATCTTATTTTGTTTCTTAGGATCTTTCACGTTAGTGTATTGTAGCTTGGTGGCTCTTTTCTTAATCACTACATTATGGTTTCTTCTTCCGTGAAGAAATATGATAAACAGTTCCTGTTTTTTTGTAGTCCAATATTGAGAAGCTGATAGATATGTCAACTGAGGGCTGCGTCATTCCGTTGATTATAAGTTTCTTTTGTTTTCTTGTGTTATTTAAGTTCATCTAAAAAATTCACGCTGTTTTGACAGACTTCGCATGAAGTTTTAGTTAATGTTGTAGTATTGTGATTTGTCCAATGCTTTAGCAATTGTTTCGTTGTATGCTTGGGCTTACAGATTGTTACTTGATAATTCATCTTCTGGCTCATTAGCTGCTGTTAGGCCCTTTACTTTCTCTCCTTCTGAAATTGTTTCGTGATGATTAACTAGAGGCAATGATAGGCTCTTGTTGATGGGTTTGTGAAATGACATCTCAGGAGCTGTTAGCTGTGTGGGGATTTGATTTCTCAGGAACACTCAGTTTGCATAAACAATCTGGGTATGACTTGTTTATCGTCATTTTTCAGAAAGAAGGGGGCTTCCCAAGTTAAGCGAACTACAGAAGTTGATGACCGTATGCAGCTGAGCTGACTTGTTATTTCATTTTCTTGTTGGTTGGAATCTAATTCATATTAGGTTTCTGTCAAGACCTGCTTAGTTTGACATAGATAACAGACAGCAGAAACAATTTGATAAGCTTTCATACATAGTGAAAGCTGGGATTTTCTTTAGGTTTTTTATATTTTCTACTCCAGTATTGCCAGTTAGTGTCATGATGCACACAACGATGGTTGAATAATTTTTTCTAATTCAATGCTTTTGCAACTAAAAGCTTCCAATGAATTGTTTCTTGCAGGAGTATCAGGCATTCAGCACAAGTTGTTGTACACCTACAGAGAGTTGCAAACGGCAACCAACAACTTCAGTCCCATGAATAAAATTGGGGAGGGGGGTTTTGGTCGTGTCTACAAGGTGACTAAACATGTTGTTACTTTCTGGATACTTCACAGATACTCGGTTTTGTTTCTTAATTGTTTCATGATATTTGTTCTATTGACTCTCTCCTACAAAATTGTTGCCAAATTAACAGGGAAGGCTCAAGGATGATACAGTTGTTGCCATAAAAGTACTATCAGCTGACTCAAGGCAAGGAGAGAGGGAGTTCCTGAATGAAATTAATATAATTACAGATATCGAGCATGAAAATCTGGTTAAGTTGTATGGTTGTTGTGCAGAAGGAAATCATAGAATTTTAGTCTATGGCTATCTTGAGAATAACAGTCTTGCAAAGACACTTCTAGGTAAATTTACCATCTAATCCTGATTCGAGTTCAGTGATTGTTTGAATATTAAACATTTCTCTTTACTGTTTAGGTGGAGGCCAAAGTGGTATCCAGTTCGATTGGAATACAAGGTGTAAAATATCCATTGGTATTGCTAAGGGTCTTGCATTTCTTCATGAGGAAGTTCAGCCGCATATTGTTCATAGGGATATCAAAGCAAGTAATGTCCTCCTTGACAAGAACCTTCAACCAAAAATTTCAGATTTTGGTCTTGCAAAACTTTTCCCAGCTAACCTGACTCACATTAGTACACGTGTTGCTGGAACTGCGTAAGTTTAGTGGATGTTTCTAGTATTCTTGTTTCATTGCTTCAGCGGACAAGCAGTCTGATTCATTTGAATATGATTACATATGAGCTTTGAGTGCATGATATTTGATTGAGAATCATATAGATGACTAGTTTTTCATAGAGATGATCCTAAAGTTTGATTTTGATGCATTGAAGTAATTGCTACCATTCTTTATGATGCAGAGGTTACCTAGCTCCTGAGTATGCTATTCGAGGACAAGTTACAAGGAAAGCAGATATATACAGCTTTGGCATATTGCTCTTAGAAATTGTTTGTGGGCAGCCCAACACGAACAGGAGGTTACCTCCAGAAGAGCAGTATCTTCTTGAAAGAGTATGGTCTTCTTCCACATGCTTCATTTTGTATCTTGTATTGGTTTGTGTGACCAATAACTGTTGTCTTCTGAACATGGAGGCTTTCTTTATATATACATGTAGTTGACATAATATATTATCGTTGATGACCAATGACACTGATCGGTAGATCTATCATGTGTCTAAAACAAAATTTGTGGAGAACGGCATATTGCATTTTAAAAAAAAATCTGGATAACATATTCACATTGTTTCCAGACCGAGGCTCAACTTGAAGTGTTCCATGTAATCCTAGTAAACACACAAGAGGAACTTTTGGTTGCCGCACTGTAGTAAGTGGATTACCTTTTGCAAGTGAAACAAGCTTCTGAATGGATTGAGCGTATTTGCCGTTCATCTATTTTCACTGCACCTGTGGAATGTTGTTTGTTTGACTTATCTCAGGATCGTAGGTTCTGTTAGTATGTTTCAATATGTTTTGTTTTTTTCTCTCTACTTCGCTAGCTGCATGCGGACACATTTGAAAGGTATCCTTGTTAGATTGAGTACAATTTCATGTTATCTACAACATACCAGATAGATGTTCCTATTGACCGAAATTAGTTAGATTGAGACCTACTCGAGTTTTTTTTTTTCCCCTCTATAGAAGCTTATCAGTATTGCAAGAGTTCTCCATAAAGAAAAGGTGAAAAAATGCAGGTATGGGTATCTCATGAAAAAGGAGAGCTACTGAGTTTAGTAGACGAATCTATGAATGGAGATTATAATATAGAAGAGGCTTGCAGATACTTGAAAATTGGCCTTCTTTGCACACAAGATAAGCCAAAGCTCCGGCCATCCATGTCTGCTGTGGTGAAGATGCTGATTAGTGATATAGATGTTGATGACCAGAAAATATCGAGACCTGGCCTGATTTCTGAATTTATGGGTTACAAAGGTGGCCTAGGTAAGCCGGACATGAAGAATTCAACTTATACAACATCGGCAGGTTTGGGAAAACTGGAAGATACATCTTCATCTTCAGGAATTGAGATGTCTAATGCAACCATGACTTTCAATTCAATATACGACCGAAGCAATTAGCGTTAACAGACATTTTGTATGTTTGAGTTTGATTTTAGAGCTAATATATGTAAAGGAATTATAGCTGTAATTGCTACAAATGCTGCACTGTGCTAGATTCAGTTCCTACAACAATGAAGATTTTCACTGTAAATGTGCTGTACATCGATAAATGTTTCTTTTTTTTAAGGAATTATTACCGTCCTGTATTGTACCCGTTTGTAAACAAATTTTTACAGAAAAATCGTTTGTCAACTTTATCCTTGGTGCGATATCTTGAACTGTAGGATGGAAATTCTAATTAATGTAAATATTCTTTTCAACTTATATATTATGCTTAGGTGTTAATTAAATTTAATAATTGTGTTTATGAATAGATATATCTCTCTTATTATGATTTACAACAATTCATAAATAAAACAATTCATTTTTTATTGGTTTTAAGTTGAACTTTTATAAAGTGGTTTTCATTTTTTTAATCATTTTCTAGTGATTCTTGCATTTCATTCTAGTTGGTCTTCTTTTTTGGGTTTGTATTAATCTTCACTATGTATAAGTATTTGTTGCTCAGTTCCTTTTTAAGCATAATAGAAGACTCCTATTAGCAAGACGACTCCAATGTCGGATCTTGATTGGAGACTCCATGCGCTCGTACGCACCACTTGAAGTTGCTGCCTTCAAAGTCCACTCACACACATACCGTATGCACTAAGACACTGTGCTCTCATCATATCAGCATCTTACATCCAATCACAATACGTCATGTTAGCAATTCTTCTCGTCGTTGACCCAATCAAACTTGACCAGTCCAGATAGGTTTGATCACATGGTTAAGTCCTTTTCAGGCCGGTTTTCTTGCAACCCAAGGTTTTTACTTCTCCAGAATTTATTTTTGAGATTTGTTTTCTCAAAATTTGAGCATGTCTTTTTCAGGTTTGGATACCTTTTTTTCACACTTCCTCCTTTGGTTTCCCTTGGTTGCATAACACTTGTAAACCTAGTATTAAGTTGCAATTTCATTGTTTTGACTGCACTAAAGATTTTTTAGATTCTTTATAGACACTTTATATAGTTTCAGATGATGTTCATAAATTGCAGCTAGCTTGTATGACATTTACTTCTGACTTTTTATACTGAATTTTAGTCAGTTGTGTTACTTCTTTTTTTTTTTTGAAAAAGTAAATAGTATTAATAAATTGAATGAGAAACAAAGGTCTTCAACCTATCGTCAAAATGCAAGGTCCATCTATGAACGACGTCGCATAGCCAAGTAACTTAACTAAACAAAAAAACGACAAAGTTAATACAATAAAAAGCTCAAAACTCTCGGTCGAATAGAGTAAGGTCGTTGTGCCCTTATTACCTTCATCTCTAGAGATCTCCAAATTAGGGTTGTCGCCGCGGATCGCCTTTCATCCTTCGTTCAGGTAAGTGGTCGCTCCTTAGTGTCGGATGCAGGTGGTCTTCCTCCCGGTTGAGAAGATTCAGATCTTCAGTCTCTTCCTTCACTCTAGCTCTCTTTGACTCCTCCTCACTTGCTGTTGAATATGATTGTGTGTCACCTTTTGATCATCTCTGTTGTTTCCTTCCACATATGATACTGAGCCGCCATCCCTACTCTGTCAACTAGTGGGAGAAACCAACTAGTTTGTGGATCGGTCTCCGGGTAAGTCATTGCTCCTGTTCCTTTGACTTATCTTTTTGCTACTAGTTTATTCGCCATGTAGTCGCTAGTGATTGAGTTAGTTGATCTGAATGTGCTAAACATAGAATCTTCTCTTTGATTCCTCTAATCAGAGAGGTATATACCTCCTGGCATGTACGAGTCTTATTCTGGAATCGTCTATTGTTTCTCTCTCGCCAAATTTCCTTAATTGAGGAGGCGAGAGAGATAATGTTGACAAGGTCAGTAGATTTAGAAATGTTAGTCAGACCCAAAAGCCATTCTATTACCTCTGAAAGTGTATTGCCTGCATTAGGACTAGAGTTGAGTAGCTTTATCTGCTCCCATATGTCCTGCGAGAAAGGACATGTGAAAAATAGATGATCCCTAGTTTCCAGTTCTATCCGACAGAGATTACAGATAGGGTCCATTGACATGAAATGAAGTATACCCATTGTACTCAACCAATTAAGCATTGCTAGCCACAAAATGATAGAGTAGCTTGACATTAGGACTTTGTGCCAGACAATAGGAGCCTAGTCTGGCCTTGTGCTATTTTGGGTCTGCCTTTGACTAAATTTGGCAATGCTGAATGTAACACCCCATCACCCTGGGATACGCATCGGGACGCCCGTAGGTCATTCCGACACATAACCTAAGATAATGG
>JANIIA010000002.1:54407384-54426736 GCA_027478495.1 Erythroxylum alaternifolium | reverse complement strand
TATACATATAAACACTTCCGTTATATATATAAGGAATCTAAAGTCAAAATTTTCAAGCCAAGTATTTAATGCCCAAATCACATGCAATACTTTTGGCAACTGACTTTGAAGACAAATTAATTTATGGTACAAGGCAAAGGTGGCATAATTTGAGCATTATAAATACATCTTAAGCCCCTCTATTTTTATGCATGTAAAGGGGAGACACTTAGCAAAAATTTGAGAGTTTATTTTCATTAATATTATCTCAAATTTGTATTCACTTTTATTTTAAAAGAGAGTTTTATTTTGTGAGATTATACATAAAAATTTATATCCTCATTGTTCTTAGGTCACTAGAAGGGTTTTTTGTACTCTTCTCTATTATAGTGAAATTTTTGCTCATCACCATCCATATACATAGCTTAATTTGGGTGAACCATATAAATCATTGTGTCTCACATTTTACTACTATTTTTGCCCAAAATTTTTTTACTTTTTGCTCATCTTGATCTCGATCCTGCTTTAACTATCACCTTATACCATTACAAGTGGTATCAGAGCTTCGGTTCAAGATGTCTAATGTTACAAAATTTGATATTAAGAAGTTTGATGGCAAAATTAGTTTTTTCATCTTGAGAGTCTATATAAAGGTTATTCTCACTTAGGACGAATTAAAGAAGGCTTTAGACAGCAAATCAAAGAAACCCGATTTGATGATCTATGAGCAATGGGAGGAGTTAGATGAAAAGGAGCTTTTAGACGCTGTCTCTCTAAGGAGATGCTTTTTGAGGTTGTCTATGAAACCATTGTTGCAGAACTTTGGTCGAAGCTTAAGTCCCCATATATGACCAAAAGTATAGCGAGCAAACTCCATACACGTTCTGTATGGCCAAAGGTACTTCTATTCAATCTCATCTTAATGAGTTCAATTTAATTATTATTAATTTAGAAAACTTAGATGTGATAGTTGATGATGAGGATCAGGTTGTTTTATTGGTTGTCTCATTACCATCTACCTATAAACATTTCAAGGAGATATATGGAAATAATGATACGTTGTCTTTTGAGGAGTCTAAATTGTTTTCTAAGGAAAAAATGACACGTTAGGGATACCAGGCTTGTTATATATAGTGAGCCTTTGGCTCTTAATCACTTTTTGAACTTTAAGCTCTTTTGCAGTGACTACTCTGGTCATAACTACCTTTATCTGATCATGCATTCATGTAATGGAATGCATCAAATCACATAAGTTCAATCAGTCACTTTATTTTACTTTACACATTCACGTTCACATATCATCAGACATAAGTCCGACATTCAATAAATATGTTGAGAATCAATTATTCCTTGCTTGTTCACATTCAATGAAGCACTTCTAATATGTTAACATTTATCAAACTCCTCAGACTATTAATGTCCGGAATTATCATAATTACATTTACAGAAATTTAAACAAAGCAATCAATTAATAGAAGACCACCTAGATCGACTCAAAGTATGCTCCAGATTAGCATTTGCTTCTATGATTCGGAAACATCTGGAGGCTGACATTCGCTCCTGTGTATCAACTTCATGTAATACATACATTATACACACATTAATAATTTGCACAATTACATAAACATTCAATTGTAAACATGTGTATATGTGTAATGTATAATGCATGCTCAATTTGACTATTCTCAGTATGTTTCCCTAATCAAGTCTCTTGATCATTTTAGTATTATTATTTGTGTATATCAAGATTGCACTTAGGTTCATAGCTCAAAGAACTTATTTATTCTAATATCACAATTCAATCATTCATCATTTCTTTTCTAGCATCATATGATCACATAATATCCAAGCTCTCTTTCATCTTTACTTAATACACATCATTCATCTCATGTGAATCACATTATCCATTCATATGAACACCTTAATTCCCATTATACTTATAATTTTCCAGATTTCAGTACTTTGATATCAACAATTCATTCACTATGCTATAACCTCCTTTATCACTCTAAACATTTCACACATTTAATCACTCGATCTTTCATCAATTAAATTCATTTCAAGTCTCATTCAAGCCCAGAAGCACCATAAGAAAGTTCACAACCATTTGTTGTTTCAATCATCATTTAAAAGAAAGATAACTAACGTTGATGGCCTTCCCAAACCTTGCCCACGAGCGTGACAATAAAAAAATCTTCTGCCAACGATCGGGGGATGGGTGCCACGATCGTGGCCTACCCTATTTTTCTACATTTTTCCATATTTTCTCACTCTTTTATACTATGCTCAACACCTCTTATATGTAGTCTATCTTTTCTACTTCATTTCCTTTTCATTCTCATCTCCATTTTAACTCAAAAACATCCATCAAACACATCATAAATCATTGTTCTTCTTATATTCAAAAACAGGACATCCAAGTATCCATGTATTCATAAATGTTTCAGAACATTTTATCATCATCATTCATATCTTCATTTTATCTCTAAACTAACATCCAAGTTCTTCTCATTTGAAGACACTATACTAGTCTTTTATTTAACTTCAATTCACTCTAATTCATCTCTATATAACAACTCATCACTCATGGTTTTCATACTTTCAAAATAGAACACAAACATATGTATTTATCCATCAATTTACTGCACTCATCCTATACTTAATTTAGGTCATACACACATCTTTTCTTTTGTCAACTATTAACTCTCATTCAAATACAATTTCATTATTAATCATCCATAAAACAATACAAGATCTATTATTTATCATTTATCCATCAATTTACTGCACTCATTCTATACTTAATTTAGGTCATACACACACTTTTCTTTTGTCAACTATTAACTCTCATTCAAATACAATTTCATTATTAATCATTCATAAAACAATACAAGATCTATTATTTATCATTTATATGAAAACAGAACATATACACATATATTCATTCTTCAATGCTCATCACTCATTCATCAACATTTTTCACACTCTCATACACCATTTACTCTATCAATCAATTCTTAAACTATCTTAAGTTATTTCTCATCATATAAACAAAAACAAGACATGAATATGTCCATTTATTCTTCCACTATGTAGTATAAAATCAAAGCCATTTTCATTATCATTTAATCTCAAACTATCATCATGTATGTTTATATTTAAGCAACCCATGAAGATCAAATATATACTTACTTGATTTACCCAAAGTTTCTTCAAAATCTCTAAGAAACCCTAACTTCTTATGTCACATGATCATTATTATGGAGTGTGGAATAGGTGGGTTCTTTTAGTGACAAGAAGAAGAAATAGCAAGGATCTTAAAGTATAAAGTGAAAGATGATGGCAAGGTTCATGATGGTGAAGGTTTATGGGTATTGTGGAAATGAAGAAGAAGAGAAAAGGAAGTAACGAAGAAGAAGAGAAGAAGGAAACATGTAACATAAGTGAAAGATTATTAAAGATGGTATTTCACTTAAGAAATATCATAGATGGATGTGTGGCAAGTGGCATGACACTTGTCACTTGCCACATTTCCTATTCTTATGGCTTCACTTGTCCTCTTTTTAATGACTAGTTCATTTGCCTCCAATTTTTAATCCAATTGTCTCCCAATTGTTTTGACACTTGTCATTAAATCTTAATATCACTTACCAAAAATTTCTACTACCATTTGACATTTGTTTCTACTATCATTTATCAATTGTCCTGCCGTTTGACATTTTTCCTAACAAAACAATCAAATTCACGTATGTGTAGGCTAATATTATGCATGAGTATGAAATGCATTTTTCTAATCTCTTCTTGTTATTTCTCATTTACAAAAATTTAGGATTCTAACCCTTAATATGGAAATGGGATGTTACATGGAAAGTCTCCATGCTTTTCCCTATATACTAGAACATTCTTATATTCCTTTCATCCCAAATAATAGCCACAATAAAGGTTAAGATCCTACAAAAGCACCACCTTTTGGTTTTGTTTTAAGCCAAATTATAGTACACCAATCTATAATCATGTTCTAATTATCTGGAGCATTGTGGATATGACACAAGATAAGAACTGAGATCCAAGTCAGTTTTGTGAATTCATAGAGGAAAATAAGTGTTGCATGCTCTCTTCAGCATTTTTACACAATGAGCACCAATTTGGAATTTGCATTTATTTAGAGATTTAGTCCACTGTTTGTAGCTTGTTCTTCAAAGCCATCTAGAGAATTGTTGATGCTTGGGGATTATGGTATTTAAACCATACTACTTTGGCCTATAGAGTAGAATCAAAGATACCAGTCAAGAATTTTTTAAAGGTTGTGTTTGTGAATTTTCTTGTACTAAAGTGTTTCCAGATAACATGGTCATTCTCCTTGTCCAAATTTGTGTACTTTATTTCCCATTGATGTGTGCTAGTAGAGGGTAAATGTCAAAAAGCTACTTGTTGTAAAATGCATTAGCCACTATATCCTTATTGTGAATCACCACTTTTAGGGTGTGTATGGATGGCTGATTCTGAAATGGTCCAACTGAAAACCAGTTATCATACCAAAAACTGGTACTTTTTCCATCACCAATCAGGTAAATGAATTCCCACTGAATTTTCTTTTTGTTGCCAATATATTCTTCATAATCCAAAAAGCTCCAGGGGTGGGATGTAGTTTCGAATGTTCTTGGATCCAAGATAGTATCCATACAACCATTTCGATCATAAGGATTGCTTCTTATTACATAATCTTTAGAGCCTTTTAATCAACATTGTTGTATTCATAGTTTTTGGAGAAATGATATTGAGTCCTCATTCATTCTTTAGGGTGCAAATCTCAATTTATCTTACTTTAGTCTTACTTTTAGAGCTATTAGTTATAGACCATAGAAAATACTTGACAATCCTATTAATATGCTTGTTCACAGCAGCTGGTAAAACTATATGTGTAACCCAATACAAATTCATAGACGTGAGGACCGGGGAGATTAGCTGAACTCGACCAGATAATGACATATTCTTACTCATCCAATTGGAGATTCTACTGTTAATTTTATCAATAAGGAAAGCATACTCCTTGCAAGTCAATCTGTTGTTGAAAATAGGAACTCCAAGATACATCATAAGTAGCATTACCAGTTTGAAGCCAATAATCGAGTTTATGCTATGTTTAAGATGGTTGACACTTTTTGAAAGAAAGAAGCCACTTTTTAAGCCATTGATATCTAGGCCTTTGAACCTTTTAAAGATTTTGAAAGCTAATATTAAGGCATTGATTGATGTAGGATCAACATTTGGTAAAAGGATAAAATCATCCACAAAGCATAGATTAGAAGTCTGGAACTTCTTACACTTTAAGTGGTATTTGAATGATTTGGTCCTTTCAATGACCCTTTTTAAGATGCTATTGAAAACTTCCATTGTGATTGAAAATATATAGGGTGAGATTGGATCAACTTGTCTGATTCCCTTTGTGCTTTGATAATCTTCGTAAGCTACTCATTAATCAAAAAGCTAAAGGTATTGCATTTTCTTATCCACTTGATAAATGTTGGAGAAAAATTCACGGTAGCCAGGGTGATGGTGATGAAGTCCTAGTTGAGGTTATCAAAGGCTTTCCTTAAGTCAATTTTAAGGATGTAATTCTTCCTACGTTTCTTCTTTGAGTAGTTCCTGATTAGTTATTGGATTAATGGGATATTATCTCCTATTACTTTATCTGGGATGAAGGCCCTTTATGTTTGATCAATGAATTTAAGGAGCACAACCTTTAACCTTTCATTAAGAATTTTTGAAATGACCTTGTATATTGTAGTGCAACAAGCAGTAGGCCTATAGTCTGAAAGGTGATGTCTTATTGAGTTCAGTTAGAAGCATTCCAATTCCAAAGAATTCTATTATCGCATCAATTGTCATCTGCTTTATAATATTTTAAGACTTTATGAAGAAGTTACCATTGAAACCATCTGGCCCCAGGGTTTTGTGAGGATCTAAAGACTTAAGGGTTTTCTCAATTTCTACTATAATCATTAGTCTATAAAGTGCTTCCCTTTTCTTTGTACTTAGGCAGTCTTTTATCACTTTTTTAAGGAAAGGAATTGTGGAACAAGAATGATTTGGAACCTTCATCAATTTCGAGAAATAATCAAACGCTCCATCAAGTAGTAATTGTTATTTGTTCAGCTTCTAATAACCCTCTTCTAGATAAATTATTTTATTTCTGTATTGCCTATGGAGGATAGCTTTGTGGAAGTAGGAAGTGTTCCTATCCCCTTCTTTAATCCATCAAATGCAAGGTCTTTGTTTCACCAGTGAGAAGTTATAGCTTTCTCATTGCTATTTTCTCTATGTTTTATAGGCATGTAGAAGTGGGATTGAAACTTAGATCATATTGAATTTCACTAAGTTTTCTTTTAGTAATATCCAACAGATGGTGTGTGTTTCTTATGTTGCCCCTGTACAACTACTTCATCTCCTATTGAACCAACTTGATTTTTCTTGCATATATAAACTATTTAATATCTCGACTAGTGAGAACCATACCCTTCCTTAAAGCTTCTTGGAAGCCTGCAATATCAATCAGGCAATTGTTAAACTTGAAAGGTTTTCTAGTATATTCTGAAGAAGTTTTAGTAATCATCATATAATGATCTGAAAGTAAGCAATTTTCAAATACTATATGACTAGATGGGAAGGTCCAAAACCAATGTTGATTTCCCAAGCATCTATCTAGCTTTTTATAATTAAAAGACCCATCAATCTGGTTATTTTTCTAGGTGTAGAAGCAACCACCTGATGGAGTATCCAAGGTTAAATGTCCTCTAAGCAAGCTTTAAAATCAGGACAAAGGGTGGCTAAAGCTCTTTCTCCCTCAGCTTCATTGACACTTATGATTGCATTAAAATCCTTGACAATCATCCATAGAGTGGTGACAACAATATCCCTTAGTGCTTTCCGCAAAGCTAGCCTTTGCTAGGAAGTGTTACGGTTATAGACAAAGGAGATATATATAACTGAATTAGTGACCCTATCTTTAACTTTCAAATGTATAAGTTGATCTTAGGCAAATTCCACATGAGCTTATATAATAGTACTACGATAACAGACAACAATTTTGCCATTTAGATGTTGTGTATAATTACTAGTCTATAACCATTAAGCAGGAAGTGCATTCAGGATGTTGCAATTATGGTTTTTCATTCTCATTTCCAAGATACCAGCAATATTTACTTTATTCTCTAGAATCTGGTCTCTAATCATCATATTTTTATGAGGGGCATTAGCCCTTCTAATGTTCCAAGTTAAGATGACCATTTTGAAGCCCCTGTTAGGGATTTCTTCTTTCTATTGGGCCTTCTCCTACTCATTAGTTTAAAGTCAGATTTGGTGTTCATTATGTGGATTATGTTTTCCATTAGTTCCTCTGTTCAATCTAATGTGCCAACAATTTCATTATTACAGACATGTTCATTAGTATCTTCCATTTCCAAGGATTTTGAAATTTACATAAGAGTGTTAGGTTCATTTATAAGTTCATCTACCTAAGGGGTGTTTGACAACTGGATTTCCTGTGTACTATCTTAATTAGCTTTTGGAGTAACCTCATTTGAATTAGAAACCTCCACGTTACTTTGGATTAGCTCATTATAATCTACTATTTTGACGATCTTACCTGCGAGTTTCCACACCCTTTTTTGGTCTATCTTTGGCTTCCATGCATAACTAACTTTTAATGCATCTTCCATAGATTGCAAGTTTTCATCAAGCCAGATTATATGGATAACATCTGGGAGATTGGTCATATCACTTACCAATATGCATAAACTCGCAAATTTTATCCTTTTTATTTAAGTAGCTGCCTGGACCATGCAAATTGGCCTGCTAATGAGGCTTACCAGATGACTAAGTCCTCAGGAAGTTCAATCCTCCAAGGGCACTCTATGAATGCAATGTTAGACATTTTTGTCCCTAAGGACATTTTTGTAATTTTCCTATTAAGTAGAAAACTATTAATTGTAATTTTGGCTTTTAAATAAATTATCGACTAAGTTACGTAATTTGATCTTAATAAAGATAATAACGTGACCCAATGAATGATCTAAATCAATGGGTAAAAATTTGGGTAGAAAATGAATCCCTTTTAGTGTAGACCTGGTCTATATTAGACTTGTGATGGGGAAGTTCGATATGGAAGCTATATATATAGGTTAAGGTCTCCTGCAATTGCTCATATCAATCATAAGCATAATGATTCTCTGACCCGTTAAGAGAGGTTACGTATTGAGAAAACTTTAGAAAGACCTAGACCACGTCTTGGTGATGGATTCCTGTGAAGACGGCAGTGGATTAGGGCTCGTTTCTACTTCAGAAAGCTCGTTTGAAGTTTCAGAACCGAAATTAGGTACATTACGCATTTCTCCATTTTTTGCCTTTCACGTTTGATTTGGGATACATAACTAAGGTATCATTACGTATTACACGTGATATCAAAGAGGTGATGTGATCGGGAGGTTAAAGACGGGGATTTTTTGGTTTTTCTCTCCATAAGGTTTTCGGAGAGTTAACTTTTGTTTCTCAAATTTTTCTTGCTTTTAATTGCATGAAAGTAGTATACATGTATTTAGCCTTGAGAAATAGGTTGAAAACTAGCCCCGGAGCTCTAAAAAACTCATAAAACTTTTTTGGTAAGGACACGCACCCGATGGTGAAAAGTACACGGGGAGAGTCGAAGAGTCTGGCGAGTACGTTGCAAGCATCGGACACGTGGCCTAATACGAATTGGATGTGTGTCTGGCACATGCGTTGCATAGGCCAACATCGATGGGCATGTCTACGAGTGACGCACGTATGCGTTATATGCACCAGACGCTTCTCCAGCGTGTCTACCTGTACGGATGATGCTACAGTAAATTTTTAGAAAATAACACAAAAATTTCAGATTTCATGTAAAGGTAACCTAGGGTGTTTTGGGTCAGTTTTTGAGTCCAAGAACTTTATCAAGTGAATTTCTCCATTTTTCTGGATTTATTACATTAGTAATAAATTAAAATTTAACTTCAAAAAAAGGAATTAAGGTGTTCTAAATCAAATTTCGAGTGAATTTTCATGCTTCAAACATTACATAAGGGAGATACTTTAAGTTTTCGTGTCTTAGGTCTCATATTCAGGGTCCGAGATAGCATAATAGTTAATCAGAAAAGGAATAAAGACATTCTGAAGCCATTTTTAAGTGAATTTTCCTGCAACGAACTTGTCATAAGGGAGATACATGAGGTTCTCGAGTCTTGGGTGGTTGGTTCAGTCTCTAGTAATGCATGACAGTCACTATTGAGTTTTTTTTTACGAAAGTCTCAAATGAAGTTTTTAGAGAATGTCTTCAACACAAGTGTGTCAATGAGATTGTGCTTCCAGTTTTTTCATTTATTGACGTTACATTGTCACATACCATATGCCCATAAAGAATATGAGAATAACATAAAGATGTAAACCCTTATGTTTATGAATTTTTTGAGTGCTGATGAGAATGTAGTCACCAAATTGGCCTTTCAAGTCAGTATTTTGAATTGTTCTACTTGGATGTAAGGGGATGTCTCTGATTTTGTGTTTAGTTATTCTGCCCAAAGTTGTTGGCCTTACATAACGTTTTGAGATGTTCATAAAGGCATTAGATAGAAGAAAGTTGTTGCTCAAGTGATATATTCACCCAAAGGTGGTAGTGTCATAAGAGTTAATGGTTTGTACTCTGATCGCTTTTATGTGGAAGTCTAATTACATATATTATGTATTCAACCCAAAGGTGTTTCATAATATGTGTGATTAAATTTTCAGTAAAGATAATATTTAATGGCCTTGAGTATCGTTATTGTCCTACATTTGTGCTGATTTAATCAAAGTTACTATAAAGTCACCTTTTTGGTCAATAAAATCAGTGTCATCATTGAAACTCTGATCGGTTTCAATATAAAGAAGAAAACAGAGGATGTATTAAATGCTATGGAAATAGCTGAGGTTAATATAGCCATACAAAAGAATAGGCCATCTCTACCTATATCCATAAGCTTGAAAGCTCATAAAGCAGCCTATGAAGCCCAGGATTGGTCTAACAGATTATATCTTATGCCTATTAAGAGATCCATTCCTAACCATCTCCTTAGTGGACTTCCAGACACAGACATAGCGAAGTAATTTCTTGGTAATGTCTCCCAAAGATACACAGTCTCACCTGGTGTTGAGATAAGTGCCTTGATTAAAGAATTATTCTCTATAAAGTATACAGGAGAAGGGGGAGTAAAGGAGAACATATAAAAAATAATACCTATTCACAGTCGACTAAAGATGTTAAATATTCCTCTTCCTGATGTCTTCATAATTCACCAGACTCTAAATACACTCCCTCTAAAGTTTAGTAATGTGGTGATGAAAAATTATTGGCAGGATGAGGAACGAGACTTCAATGCTTTGATTTCCCATTGTGTTGCTGAGGAGGAGAAACTCAAGCTTGTTACTCCTACAGCCCTCGATGCAACTAAATGGAAGGCAAAGATGAAACCCATTAAGATCAAAGGTAGAAAGACTAAATCTTCTCCACATGCTAATCCTGGTCAATCCAGTGCTGGTGAAGGTTATAGGGATATAAAGAAGCCAGCAGTATAAGGCCTAGAAGGAAAGATAGTGATCATCAAATAAGTTATTGGCTTGTTAATTTATGAATTTGATTTACAATAGTCGCATTAAGTACTTGATGGCTATATAGTGGATACTGATCAAGGTGCTTCCACGATGCAAGGGTTCATATCCAGGATAAAGCCAAATAAAGAGAAGGAGGAACTGATGGTTCACAATAATGAAGAAGTGGAAATAATATCTATGGGGAATGTATGTACTGAATCTTGTAGTAAGGTTCATTTTAGATTTTACATAACACATTTTATATGTGATCTTTGGATCAATTTTGGACAAAGAAGGCTACATTTTGTATTTAATGCTTCTATTAACGGTTGTGTTTAATGCAAAACATAATGGTGCAACTTTCTTGTCATATGGTTTATATAGAATGTGTCTTACCCCGAATTTGATATATTCTTCTTCGTATCTTGCTAAACAAGTTATGAAATGAAGGACCCTGATGAATGAAAAGTAATACATGGTGTGGCATAAAAGTTTAAGCCACATTTCTAGAGCTAGGGTTGAGAGATTGATTAAGAAAAGCGTTCTCTCAATTCTATTAATTAAGGAAAGCATTCTCTCAATTCTAGGTTATAATGATCTGGGAACATGTGTTGACTATTACAGAGGCAAGTTGACTAATAAGGATATAGAGGTCAACTTATGCTTCTGACTTATTGAGTTTGATACATAAAGATATCAGTAGACCTTATACAATTGCATTGTGTAATTCCAAAAGTATTTTGACATTTGTTAATGATTATTCTCATTACAGTTAGGTGTTATTGCTTAAAGACAGAAGGTTGAGAACCAACTGGAAAAATCCATTCATAATGTCAGATCTAACCTTGAAGGAGGATATCATGACAAACATGGTGTTTTAGGACTTGAAAAGGTTTGTTTGACAGATATATAGAATCGGTTGGGATAGTGACTTGATTCACTATACCGAGTAGTCTTGAGCACAAGGGTGTGTTGCCAAAAGACGTAACGACACCCTAAAGGACTTGCAAAAGTCAATGTAGAACAAGACTGATCTACCTAATTATCTAGAAGTGTGAAAACTAGTCTCACACATATTCGTGTGTGGGGCTGCCCTACCGAGGTAGTATAATCCTTATAAAGAAAATTGCATGCTCGTTATGCTCATTACTATTTAGTAAGATATCTTGATTACTCTAAAGGCTACAGATCATACTGTAAAAAAGGAGGGAATAGAATAATGGAATCACAAATAGCTAAGTTTCTGGAATACGATGTCTATGACAATAGAGGGCCCTTTGACCCTTCGGATGATAACAGGGTGGATACTACAGTTATTATGTACTCGCCACTCATATAGTTAGATCCGGTGGATTTAGGTCATTATATCGTGCCTATATAGGAACATGAACTCATACCTGTACACACAGAGGTTCTTGGGGTTACAAGATCTAATGCAGTTATGAAAATCCACCAGAGTGAGATAACCTGTTATACCATCTGATAACATAGTCTATTAGGTTAATAGGACTATGATATTAGAAATGTTACAAATCCAGTTACTTTTACAAAAGTTGTTTCTATATAAGAAATTATGGTAGGTTGCAATGACTTATGATATGTAAGTCATATAGCACAGTAAGGTCTAGGAGCTAGTTAACTATATAGCAGAATTACAAACCCGTCAGTTGTAAATGAAGTTTTAAGATTTAAAGGATTTTAGGATAAAGTTTAGCGGTTTATGGCTTCGCTCAGTTACTTGATGGTTTACTCAGGCAGAAATGTTGACTTTAATGTTACTTTTTCTCTCGTATCTTCGAATGATACATTTTGAGTGATTAAGGCAATTGTAGCTCATAATGATAAAGAGTTACATCAGATGGTTGTCAAAACTGCTTTTCTGAATAAAGACCTTTACAAAGTGGTCGATATGGTACAACCTGAAAGATTTCAGGGTCCAGATGGAATTGACATACTTTGCTCTTTATACAGATCAATGTATGATTTACATCAAACCTCCTTAAAGTGATACCTTACAGTTGATTAGGTTGTTACTTCTTTCAGCTTCATGGAAAATAAAGTTAGAAAGATACTTGTACTATGAGGTCAAGGGGAGCAAAATTATCTTCATATTACTACAAAAGGATGATATATTGCTCACGTCAAATTACTTGACCATGTTGTATAAGGTTAAGCAACTTTTGTTCAAAAACTTTGACATAAAGGACCTTGACATATCATCTTTTGTCCTAGGTATTTAGATTCATCGGGACAGATCTTAACACTCATCATACCTTTCACAGAATGCATACATTGAGTATATGTTACAAAGGTTTAATACAGTTAACTGTAAACCTGTCGTAACACCTATCTCTTATAGTGAGAGATAATCTTTGGCATAGTATCCAAAGAATAAAGTAAAGAGAGAGGTTATGAGGAATGTTATGTATACTAGTACAGTTGATAGCATAATGTATGCTCGGCTATGTACTAGGTAGGACATTGCATTTATTGTTTGACTATTTGGTCAATATCTGGTTAACCCAAATGTAGACCATTGAAATGCAGTCTTGCGAGTGTTGAGATATTAAAGAAAATCAAGGATTATGTGTTGATATATAAAAAAGTTAACATACTAAACCTCATAAGGAATTTAGATTCAAATTAAGTTATATGTTTGGATGATCAAAAGTTCACTTAAGGCTACGGTTTAAGTTAGCAAAAGGTACAATGTCGTGGAAGAGTGTCAAGTAGACATGGGTAATTTCCTCGACCATATATGCAGAGTGCATAATATGGGGCTACTTCACAGACGTTTTAGCTCAAAAATTGCTCTTTGAGTTGTCTGTAGTTGATTTAGTGGCTAAACTCATTTGGTTGTAATGTGATAATCAAGTTGCTATATTGTTTAATAACAACATTAAATATCACAAGATCTTAAATATTTTACCATACAGTAGTTTACATGAAAAGGTCACATTAAGGTTTGGAGCATTTAAAGATCAAGGAATTATAAGTCGATTCTTTAACTAAAGGACTTTGCCCACTTGTGTTTGGAATACAAGTATACAGTATGGGTGTTTTAAAGTCGTTAGACACTGTTAGTTAAAAGATCATTATGTTTGCTCCATATACAATTGTACGTTTTGATGTATTATGACGGTATGATGATTCATCAATAAAGATGAACATTGTTTATCTTCAGTAATGCATGTTATCATACATTGTCATAATACATAAAAAAGCCTTAAGATTTGTGTCAATATTAAGCATTTAAAGGTCATTGGGCATATATACAGTTTGACCTTGAGCCTATGTCATTTAGACGCATATATTTTTATACGGATATATCCTTAAAGTTTCACATGACATAGGGGGATATACGTTTTTAATCCAATAAAGGTTCTTTAATGCAGTTTAGCATTCAGTTGGAAAACATCAAGGTTTTCTATAATGTTGTTTAGCATCCGGTAAGAGGAAACAAGTTTTCTCTAATGTTGTTTAGCATTCGGTGAGAGAAAACAGGATTTCTCTGCTGCAGTTTAGCATAAAATTAGAGCAATCAAGACTTACAAACAAAGATGATACGTATTAGATCATAAAGATATCATCCTAATTTGTCACACTCCATTTTCCTATTCATGTTAGTGAGGTATTAAATATGCATGATTGTATTGATCTATGTCGCAAAGGACACATGTATTTGATACTTTTCGGTATCGAAAGCCTTGCAGTACATAATGTTGGACTTTTATTATCTTTGGATCAAATATTTTATTTTTAAACTTAGTCGACTAATACAGTAGTGTAACTTAACCGAGTTTTTAAACTGTTTTTAAATTTGAGTAAAATTGCAATTAATAATTGTCCAAGGGGGAGAATGTCAGACATTTTTGTCCCTAGGGATATTTTTGTCATTTTCCTGTTAAGTGGACAACTATTAATTATAATTTTGCCTTTTAAATAAATTATCGGTTAAGTTACGTAATTTGATCTCGATAAAGATAATCAAGTGACCCAATAAATGATTTAAATCAATAGGTCGAAGTCTGGGTGAAAAATGGATCCCTTTTAGTATAGACCTAGTCCATATTAGACTTAAGATGGGGAAGCCCCATATGGAAGCTATATATATAAGTTACGGTGTCCTACAGTTGCTCATATCAATCGTAAGCATAAGGATTCTCTGACTCGTTAAAAGAGCTTACATATTGAGAAAATTGTAGAAAGACCTAGACCACGTCCTAGTGATGGATTCCCGTGAAAACGGTGGTGGATTCGATCTCGTTTCGACTTTGGAAAGCTCGTTTGAAGTTTCAAAATCGAAATCAGGTACATTATGTATTTCTCCACTTTTTACCCTTTCATATTCGATCTGAGATATGTAACTAAGGTACCATTACGTATTACATGCAAATCCACATAGGTATATGCTCATGCTTAATGCCATCAAATTCAAACAAGTGCCATAGATCAGCTTCTACTGCCTAGTTTTTTCTTCATGCGAGAACTTAAATAGAAAAATATCATCTGCATTTATAAGAACCTCTTGCAATCCATTCTTTCTCCAATTGTTGAAGGCCCATTCCTTCGTAACAAAAAAAAAGACATCTTTTTGTCAAAGAAAAATCCCCCTATAGTGGCATTCCATCTTAAAGCACCTACTTTCAAAGTTTCCAACGGCGGAGAAACAATTCTGTTTTCTAAGGTCTCATTTGGAGGGATTTAGTTGAGCTTAGAGTCAGATTTGTGGTCTCCCACAACTTGCATCCAAGTTTCCCTTAAAGAGGTTTCAGGTTGAGAGGGATTTGAATAAGGTGTGGTTGAGTTTGTAGGTTCATTAGGTGTTAAGATAGTTGGGAGTCTAGACATGGTTGGTTAATGACCAAAGAATGATAAAGGGAGAAGTTAATGTCAAGAGGGACAAATAGAGTGAAGGGGTGGGAGTTGTAAGTTGGCGAGAGAGTTCAAAAAGGAAGAAGCATGGAAGCAAGCTACAACAGTAGCAACAGAGGATCTACAGTAGCTACATCTAAGATCTTCCAGAGAGCTCTTGGTTTTTTTTCAAAGATTTATTATCAATATCTCATCTTAATGGACCTATAATTAAGAATAATTTAAGAATAATACATGATTTAAATATTATAATTATGATCTTATAGTAACTTTAATTATATAGTAATTACTTTAAGAATTTTATCTTTGAAATTAAGTTTTAAATATAATTAACGAAATATATTAAGATAAATAATTTCTTTATTGAGTAAAATAATAATGGAATATATAAATTACAATGAAATTATTAATTTAAAGGTCATAAATGAATAATCTTAACTATAATAAATCAATTGAATTGTTATCATCAATCAATTGGTGTAGTTTAATAAGGTATTATTTATTTTAAAATCATAAGTACTAATAAGTTCTTCAATTCATCCATTTTACTTGGAATATGATAAGTGGATGGATACTACTATCATCTTATTATTTTATTTCTATTTAAAATACTCAAAATTTTTGTTGACTTTTTTGGTGATGTAGAGTAGTATAGTAGATTTTAATTATGAAAGTTAAAAATATTTTTTGTCCTCTTTTTAATTGGTCATAGTTTATCATTAAATACATTTCAAATATGTTAAAAGGAGGATGTGTCTAATCTGATTTGTTTCATATGGTAATGGATTTCTCATAAGAGTATAATTGCTAACTACGGGCTTACTTGGTTTCACTTGTGTTTTTAATTTTTTATTTTTAAAATCAGCAATTTTTATTGATTTTCAATTTTTATTTTAATTTTAGTTTCTTCTTACTTTAGTAACATATGAAAACATACAAATTAGTTTTAGTTTTTTTATAATATAAATTTACTATTAATTTACTCATAACAATTACAACTAATGTAATTTAATTATTGAACATATTTTTGTTATTTATAATAAATTTAAAATTTAAATTTTTAAATAAAGTATAATTGATAAATAAATATATTTAAAATATCTTAAAATGAATAAATATCAAAATATTTATTTTTGAATAAAATATTTCCAAAAATTAAATAATTTATTTTAAATATATATTTCAAAAGTTAATATTAGATTACAAGTAAAATTTTATTTTATTAAATTTAATAAAATATAATAAATTTATTATTAAATATATCAATATATAATATATAATATATCACAATAAATTAATTAGTTAATTAATTTTTAAAATAAATTTATTTCTAATTTTATTTAGTATATTATTATTATCATTAAAAGTGTTATTATTTCAATATGAAAAATTAAATAGGTTTTTAAATAAATAAAAATAAAAATAAATGATTCTAATGATATACCCAACTTAGATATATTGTTCTTTTTTGAAGTGCTTCCTTTTGCCTTGGTCTTTTATCACCAGTGACCCAATAATAGAAATGGCCATTAAAATTGTCGTCTGTGTTAAAAAATTGGGCCTCTTTTTTAAATTAATCAAAAAAATAAAATGAATTATTTACTTCCCACAAACTAAATCTGAGTTAGGATTAGTAAAATCCGCCTATTCGATTAGACTTAAATTCAATAAAACAAGTGTAGAATGAGCAAAATTCGAGTCAGACTTTGATCATAATGAAATTGTAAAAGCTAGATTGGGATTGATAAATATACTATGTGTTCAATTCAGGTCATATTTGAATGATAAATCATTGGATTCCTGATAGTTAATTTAATCACAAATAGGTTAGGTAAGTTGGCTACTTGTCGAGGATTGAAAAGGTTTAAAACATAACAAGATAAGAGGTGCCTTTTTGGGGGCCAGTTGGAGGGACTATTTAATTGAATCCTCGTATTTCTTTTGGATGCCTACAACATGTGAACAGCGAACGATACTAAAATGGCTGTCGCTCTAACACTTACTAAAAGAAGGACTTGTACAAGCTGTGCTTCAAGATTAATGGGTTGGGCTTTAAATAGGTCAGAACCAAGCATTCACTGATTGCTGGGTTAAAATGGAAACAAAATCGAATCTGGAACAGATTTTTTTTGAGAAAAAAAAATCTAATAAAGAAAGCAATTTAGACTTTAGAGGTGGGACTGGTACACTGTAGTGAATGAATGGGAATAAGTGCTCTAAAGCTAGCTAGGGTTCTGAATGCCTCAACCAGGAGAAGGTCATCCTATAACTGTTAGGTTCACGGGTCTTGTGGGAGCCTGAAAAGGACATTATTAACATTTGCTTCTTTTCGGTTCCTTCTTTGAGGCTCTTTCTTTCAATTACTTGTAAGATATTTAATCATTAAAGAAAGAGAACTAGTTTTCTCAGTTTTTACCATTCACATTCACGTCTTAC
Source organism: Erythroxylum alaternifolium (assembly GCA_027478495.1). Taxonomy (NCBI): domain Eukaryota; kingdom Viridiplantae; phylum Streptophyta; class Magnoliopsida; order Malpighiales; family Erythroxylaceae; genus Erythroxylum; species Erythroxylum alaternifolium. Next base: position 54,408,805 of record JANIIA010000002.1, on the reverse strand, counting down.
CGTCTAGTCACGGATCAATCGACTCTGAAATGTTATGTGCTCCCACCAAGATGGTCCCATTAGGACAACGCGCTAGTAGTTCAAGTATTCAGACTAATCTAGGACTAATCGCTCAGAGTCACATCTACTTTTGAAATTTTAATTCCATTTTTAGATGGGAAAAGATATTTTAAGGCTAAGTATATTTATCAATACAAACTAAAGATGCCAAATTCATACTAACTTTAGCATCGAATTGAGTTTTGATACGGTGAATACCATACTAGATTTAGTACTGAATTGAGTTCTGGTATAGTACTGTATCAATACCGAGTACCATTTCGGGTACTTTTTTAAATTTATTAAATAGTTTCTAATTTTTTTAAAATTTGCAAAATAGTTCATTAATATATTGCACAGTTGTACTGTACATTTTATAAGTTTACATCGACCATGTCTCCAAAAATCATAATTTTTAAATATTTCACTTATAAATAATAACCACAATTAATATCGAAAAAGACAATCATCATCATACAAATATAAAATTAAGAATAATACAAAGTAATTAAAATATTACAATAATACAATTTCATTATTTTAATAAATAATAATTACATCAAAACATTCAATAAAAAGAACAATAAATATCCTTAACTCTCAAACTATTACAATTTATAACAAGAGTTTGTAATGAGGAAATAATCAAGTTGAAGTTAAACCTAAAACAAAAACATTTACAATTAAATTACATATATAGAATTTAACATAAAAATCAAATATAAGTAAAATTTAAAAAAGATGAAAAACAAACACATAGATCGAAATTCAATCGTCTACGAGAGAATACCTGTTATAACTACACTAATCTCTGTTATCATTTGGTACAAAATCTTCATCATTGAGAGGAGTTTCATCATCATTATCATTTAAATTTAATGCACCAAATGACATGGCTTTCTCGTCCAAGATTATCTTCTAAGTTATTGACATCTACTAAATTTGGTTCTTCAGAAACCCAATCCACCAAAAGATCAATATTATCAATGAAAAGTGGATCAATTAAACTACTTGTGCTATTAAGACTCCTAGTAAACAATAAAATTTAATTATTAGAAAATTATATGAAATTATATCGAAATTAACAATGATAATAGCTTTAAATTGTAACGAACAAAAACTAAGTTATTTAACCTCTTATCCTCCAATTTATTCATTTTCTTGGAGTGGATAAATTCAAATGTACTCTAGTTTCATTCACAGCGTGTTGCGTTCACACGCACATTGACTTAAAATCCGAATTGCAAATCTTTTCAATTATGGAACACCATTTTCGAATTGATTCCACTAAGAAATTGCAACAAAAGTAGCATTATAAATAAAATAAAGTGTTAATTAATTTAAACAAATAAAAAAAGGAAACAACTAATACCTGGAAAAAG
>JANIIA010000002.1:54385382-54397901 GCA_027478495.1 Erythroxylum alaternifolium | reverse complement strand
AAACAAACTTGAAAGACTGTCATTGTAATAGAAGAAGGGTGTTTACAAAGAAAATCATCAAAGTAGTTCTACGGTGCATCAATAATAAAAGAACATGCCTTAATCATACTAAACCACCTATTAGTTCTAGAACAGTACATTCAGTTGGACTTTAACACAAGTATATATGCACGTATATAATGTGTTCTAGAATAGTACATTCAAATGAACATAAATATAATGTCTTTTAGGGAATGGTGCTTTTCATTCTTTCTCTATTTTTCTTGTAAAATTTTATGATTGGTTACAAGATTTTACTGGAGTCGTGAAAGATAGTGTTGGGAAGCCAAAGATTTTCTTGGGAAAAAAAGAAAAAGACAAATAGTGATAAAAGAAAGTCCCAATTCTCTGTCAAGATTTTTTGGTTTGTTGTTGAAAATATTTCCGATAATGTGAGTGCTATAAGGGATTGGTTCGTTGAGCATAAATCAAGTTATCCAGACACACAAACACTCCTAGTCTCCCCGAGATCATAAATGGATATGAAACAGAGTGTCAATAGTTTGTGTAAAACCACTGTGTATCTTATTGGATAGGTGTAAGCTTGCATGGCCCACTTCATGCCCAAATCCTATATTTCTCTAATCTTCTCAAACACGTACCCGTAGTAAAGTTTCAAGCCAATGTAAAAGAAAGTAAACTGCAATTAGTACAACTTAGCATCCAAGGCAAATGAATTTACACACAAACTCCAGTTGACTCATTTATAAGTTTCATAATAATTCTTTATTCAAAACATGAAGGGAACAATGAAGTTCTCAATTAAGCATAACAAAGATAATGAAAAGTTTAACTGATGATAAACTTCCATCTTATCTTAATCTGCTTGGATACTATTGCTCAAACCATAGCCAGGAGTGAACAAAATACGTAAAATGACTCAATATTGAGGTGTGATTCAGCGTCAGAAAGACTTCATAAGCACGTGATGCGTATACCAAGCATTAAAAATTTCAGATGGTGAGAAATACTTTGAAGAATCAGAGGTTCGGAAAGAACCAAGCCAACTGTTGACATTATCGACAAAACAAGGATCAAAATGCATATTGAGGAAAAAAGGCAATCCAAAGAAGAATGAGAAAAAAAACAAGGAAAAGTAAGAAACTCATCGTCACCATCTCATCAACGCCCAATACAGAGAAATGTAGGTTTAACATAAAGTTGTTGATTGATTCACCTACCATTTTGTTACGTAAAGGCAGTAACCACCTCATTTTGGGTTTGAGAAAAAGTTGTTGATTGATGGCATGATTTCAGAGGCCCTGTTGCGAACAAATTTCCTCAAATCATGATTGGTGTACTTTTCTCCCTCAGCAAAGTTTTCGAAGACGCCAGCAGCCCCGTGTTGCTTGTTCACCCTGACCAATTTAAAATAGATATTACTGCTACTCCATATACCCATATAAATTCATTTAATAAGTTAGCTTTCCTCTAATAAACGGAGAGACGTAGACCAAAGAAGCACCTGACTTCTGGGTTGATGGAGATGTTACGAACTAGCTGAAACCCACAGATTCTTACAGCGACACTAAGGGCATCGATACACCTCAAGAACTAATAAAAATAAAAAATAGAAAACGATTGTTCTTAATAGTAGGAAATACAAAGTGGGTAAAACCTTAACGAAAAAACCTTGACAAAGAAAGTTCAGAAAGAAATATATATATTTACCAACCTCTGCAGAAATACTTGACGTTAAAACCCACGTAGAACATAGAACCTGAAAAAATCCATAAAAGGAATTGAAGAATTAAAATAGCAAAAGGCACAATCGTTGTTTAAAGAGGATTCTAAAGTAAGAAAAGAAACCTGTGAGATTACCTAACTCGTAGTTCTCTCAACTAGTGTATAGTGCTCCTTCGTTTTTTGTTCCTCTAGCGTCATCATATCCAAGCGAAGAATCACAATGAAAAATGATTTCACAATCGTAGAAATAGAAGTGTGAGAGATGAGGGTATCTTGCAAAATACAAAGGGTTTAATACAGTAAGAGATGAATCGTAGATGGTTGCAGAAAGAGTGAGAAAAAACAAGAAAATGGTGAAGTCACGACAAAACGTACGCCAAACATACGAAGCAATGACTCCTATTCCTCTCGTAATTAGGAGGAATGGAGTAACACCCAAAACTAAGGAATCATAATGTTAGCTGTCTAATCATATCTCCTTACCAACTATCATTTTTCATTTCATACCTATTCCTTTTTTCTCATTCCCACCAAACAAGCATACCCTTAGTCTTTGAAAAGCCTATACTTACTTATAATAAGACTTATACCTTTAGTGATTTAATTTAATTATAATTGTAATTTCAATAAAATTTATATTATAATTATAACTAATCCTAATTAAATATCAGTTAGGTTCAAATAAAATTCAATATCAAATATTATTCTTTATTTATTAAATATGTTATATCGATTCTAAAGTTTTTTAAATTTTATAATCAAGTCCAACTTGATTAAATTATATTTGCTCTCTTTAACCATTCTTTGTGTGTGATTTATTAGGTTCATAATATGTTGATAATAGATATATTGAATCCTAATTTTATTCAAGAATAGATAAATTAAACTTTTGTAACTTATATTTAATTCTCTAATTAAACAATTAACATCTACATATCAAAATTTACCTATAACAATGTATTATAACCACCCAAATATTAAGAATATCAAATTGATTTTGATTATTCTTTATATACAAATGATCTCTTTGTATAATTCAAATAATTTATCATATAATATTTCAATTACACATGAGTATGCAATTAATGTCTATTCTATTTTAATTCAATCATATTAGTTCACTAACATTGGTAATCGATTCTTTTAATAACATTTGAAAACTATTTTCAATATTTCAGTTCATCTTAGTTAAAGATTTCTAAAATCAATAGTAATTGAGAAAAATTGAATATTGATCTAGGGATGGCAAAATCGGCCTGACCCGTCTGGCTTGACCCCAGACCGATCATGGTCTACCCGTGTCGATGGCTTACCTGTTATTTTCAAAACGATGTCACTTTGTCCAAAACGACGTCGCGTTTTGGAGTTTTTTCCTAAAAAAATAAATGGTAGGCCAACCCGGCCCACGCTCTCCCGTGGCCCCTCGGATCATAGCCTGGGCCATTGGCTAAGCCGCAGGTCGACCCATCCCAGCCCATCTGGCCATAAGCCACCAGGCCCCTGGCTCTACCCTACCCGACCCATTGGCATTCCTATATTGATCATTCAACTACCTTCACATAGTTTATGTTATATCCAATAAACTAGAATGTGTCTTATGTAGTTTCAAAATATAACAAGTCCTACATGAGACATTTAAGAGATCGTAACTTAAATGATTACTTATAGAATTGTTACAATAACCATTTTCATAAAATGATAAATAATGTTTTACAATAAATTCTTATGTCGAATCAATTCAATGAATTTATTCTCTAATAAGAACCCACACATTTATTTAAGTATCTTTATATTTTAAGCTACGATCGTTTACTTATTTCAAAGTAAAGACATAATGTGTGCCAATATTTATACTCTATTGGTGTCCAACCTTAATAGAGTAACAGATAAGAACAATTTAGTGCTAATACATAAATACAATATAAATTACATAATTATGATCTTATTCCTAATTCTATTTATAAAGTATATTTATTCATGAACCTTATCTTATAAGTTAGTTAATTAAACAAACATTTATAAAATAAGCAATGTTTTTAATCAATTATATTACGAATATACAATCGAATTATTGGTTATAGGCCACAAACCAATACAAATACTATTTAACCTCTTAGACAAGGTTACTCAAAGGGATATTTTGTTTTTTATTTTTCTTTTTATTTTTAAATTTAGCAAAAAAGTGTGTTTAATTGAGTTTCTATTTTTTATTTTAATTTTGGTTCTTCCTATTTTCATAACTTATTAAACAATAAAAATCGATCTTGATCTTTTGCTTTTGCTTTTCTTATAAATTTTATTATTATTACCTAAATAAGCACTATAATTATTTAACATTAATTACCAATAAAATTATAAAAAATATAATTTAATAAGCTTAATTTTATATTTAATTAAAATTTTAAGATTTAAAATAAAATTATTTTAAAAAATAATTTTATAATATAATAACTTTTTAATAAATATAGTTTAAATTTATAATATCTTAAAGTACCTAATTTTCAAACTTTTAACAATAGTTATTTATTGAGTATATAACTAAATATTGAACTGTAGATAATAAAATCAATTTTAAAATAAAAATTAGTTGATAGCAAAAATTTTTAAATTTTTTTGGTTATTTATTTATAATGAAAATGATCAATTTATTTTTAGTACTTATTACTAATGTTATATTATGTATTAAAAATATAACCACATCATTATTAATTAATAATGAGTTTTTTGTTTATAAATATATAATAAAAACTACAGTGAAGCTAAAGACTGATTAAAATGTGACAAACATTTCTCTCAATTCCTATTAGAAAAGGTAAATGCTAGCTCCAACTATTCAACTAAAGGGCTTCATATATAAGAGGATGAATTTTCATTGCATTCATCTATTGTCCTTTACCTTATCTAATAAAATACTCTCTATCAAGTAAGTCAATGAGATATGTCAACCCTCTCTGCATGTTCCTCCTTCTCTCTTAAGTATGTCCACCTTTGGAGTAACTGATATGTGCTTAAATGTTAATACATTGAATCCATTACACTTAGTGATTAAAGCCTTAAAATACTTAGGATACTCACTTTAGCTCGTAATTTTAGGTACATTTTGGAAGAGAAGGAGCTAAAGTGACCCAAAACGTATACTCATTGAGCCATTTTCTCAATGTTCATACTCTATTATCTTCATGGTGCAAGAAGAAGAAGAGACAAAATAAAGCATAACAATGGAGAATGAGAGATGGAAGAGCTCACGGCCACCCCAGAAAAATGTCATAGCTGGTTAGCTAAGTTGAATAAGGAGGACAAGGATAAAGAGATATGGGAGACCTTTTGAAAGGTTGAGGTGAATATCCCATTGTTAGAAGTGATCAAGCAAGGGCCGAGATATGCAAAATTCCTTAAGGAATTGCGTACAAACAAGCGAAAGTTAAGAGGTAACAAAATGATTAAGATGAGTAAAACTGTTTCTACGATTGTTAGAAAGAAAATGCCTCTTAAGTGTAAAGACCCAAGCACGTTTACTATTCCTTGCAAAATTGGTAATACTGAGATTAAACAAACCATGCTAGATTTAGGAGCATCGATTAATGTCATGACTCATTCCATGTATGCTTCTTTGAATATAAAGCCATTACAAGAAAATAGTGTTACCATACAATTGGTTGATCGTTCTAATGTTTACCTAGATGGGGTGATTGAGGATGTGCTTGTGCAAGTAAATGACTTAATATTTCTTGTTGAATTTTATGTGATTGACATGAATGATAAAACTTCTTATAAATTTCTACCTATTTTACTAGCGTGGCCGTTTCTTAACACGTCCCAAACAAGATAGATGTGCTTGAGGGTACCCTCACGATGGAGTTTGATGGGGAAATTACTCATTTTAAATTTTTGATGTCAACAATCCCTTCTATAATGAACACTCTGTTTTGGAAATTAATGTGATTGACCTTTCAGTATAGGAGAAATGTAAGCATAAGCATATAATTGAATAAGAAGCAGTTTCAACAAAAGAGAAGACCAAAGCTTTTAATGCTTACCAAAAATCTTTACCATTGGTTAAAAAGTGCTTCTTTATTATGCTAAATATAAATTGTTTCTGCATAAATGTTGTGCTTATTGGTTTGATCCTTTTGTGATAACTAATGTTCTTCTTTATGGTGCAGTTGAGATCAAAAGTTTAAAAACGGGGAAGACATTGCATGTAAGTGGTCATTGACTCAAGCCTTACTTTGATGACGATCAAGTGGAAAACATTGAATTTGTGATTCCTGGAGATCAAAATTTCGTCACTTAATGCGAGCAACATAGAGTCAAGCCAATAACAATAAACAAAGGCGTTACTTGGGAGGTAACTTAAGGGAAGTTAATTTCTATCTATTTACATTTTCGCACTGTTATTTTTGTAAATGCTCCGTTTCTTGCATTTGATGTTACATTGGGGACAATGTAAGTTTTAAGTGTGCAGTGGAGATCTTGGTTTTTATACAAATTTTTTAGCTTAATTTTTGTGGCTTCTTAGGCTATTTTCAAAATCAAACAAATAAAATAAAAAATTTTCTTGTTTTCTATTGCTTTTAAGACTATATAGTCATAATTAGAGTGTGAATTGACTAGACAAATCCATAGCAACTTTAGCATGTACTTTTGCTCTTGTGATTAGTTATTATGCATTATTTGTGGAAGAGTAGTGAATAGTGGTACATAAAAATCAGTGAAATTTTGAGCCTCATTGTCTTTTGTTATGTGTGACCTTCATGACATGTACATCTTGACTTTGCTTTGATTTTCTATTCGAGATCACATTTTTATTACATGCATTATCATGAAAATGATTAGGCATTCTTTATTGTTTATGAGCTACATTAGCTAAATAGTCTATACATTTATATGAATTTTCCTTTTGTTAAACCCCCTTGAGCTTTATTAACCTTTCTTTTTGTGATAACTACATTACAAGCCTTGAACTGAATCAAATGTCCTACCCAAGACTTAAAGCTAGTGGAGCATTTGTTTATTGTTAATGATTGTGGATGTACAAGAGTATAAATGTGCGGGTGTATATATGTATGGGATGGTTATCATTATTAGGATGTTATTTTAGGTAATATTAATGAAATTCCCATGTCGGTATAACTTCTTTCAATTTTCAAATGAAAATAAAATAAAAGAAAGAAAAGAAAAAATATTTGACTAAAAATATAAAGGATGAAATACATTTGTTTCGAAAAGTTATTCATGATTATTTTTCCTCCTAAAGTTACATTGAATGGGTAATTTGAATATGATGTGGATGTTATCTTGGAAGTTTCACTTTTAATAGCTCAATATATTATTATCATCTATCTCTATGAGTGATCTCTTTTGAATAGTTAAGCTTCATATGGTTTGTGTGAGAGAGTTGAAATTTGAGCTATGAGATATAATTGTTACATTCATCATAGCTGATAATACCCAGTTTTGAATGAATGTTAGCATGTGCCCTTGATGTTTCATTGAGTGTTACTTTTGCTTCACTAGCTTGATGAATTTTATGCTACACTACCCAAAATACATCTCACCTTACCTTTGCCAACATTACAACCCTAGAAAAGTCCTTTGATTCATGATTATGTATGTGAATTTTAGTGGTGGAGAAATGAAATGATATGTAAAGTTATGGATTGTTATGATCATGAATAGTGTTTGAGTGTACCTATGGATCTATCTTATTTAAACATATTTTATCCAAGTCTACCTCTAGATTGCTCAGTTTCTAAGGGTGATGAATGTTGATCAATCATGGGTAGAAGCTTGGAAAGTTGAGTTCTCATTATAGTTTTTGAAAGTCATTTATCTTTACTTCTGATTATCTATTTTTAGGAAATTTGGAAAATGAATAAGTGTTTTTATTTGTGACTTTGATTTTAATGATTTTCCACCAAGGATGATCAAAAGCTAAGTGTGGGTAAACTTGATATGTGCTTAAATGTTGATACATTTAATCCATTACACTTAGTGATTAAAGCCTTAAAATGCTTAGGACACTTACTTTAGCTTATAATTGATTTGAGGTACATTTTGGAAGTGAAGGAGATAAAGTTACTTGAAAATCATATTTATTGAGCCATCTTCTCAATGTTTGTACTCTATTATCTTTATGGAGCAAAAAGAAGAAGAAGATTACAAGAAGAAGAGACAATATCAAGCATAAGAATGAAGAATGAGATATGGAAGAACTTATGGCCACACTAAAAAAATGTCACAGCTGTGAGCAGTCTCACGGCTGTGACACCAACTGCATGGGCATGAGACCACTCTCACTCCTATGCAAGGGTGTCTGACGGGTATAGGACACCACTCACACCTATGAGAGGCCATGTACGCCCGTGAAGTTTAGGCCACCTGTCCATTTTAACCTAGGTTTTACTATAAAAAGGAATATGTTATGACAGCTGTGGGGGATCGTGCAGAGAAGAGGACAGATGTGATTCTTCACCATTTTCTCTTCGATTTTCAACAAGAATGGAGGCTATGGAGGATGATTCTTGGACATTGATAGAGAAGATAAAAGGCTAGCATCCCATCACCGGTTCGAAGTTGAAATCTACACCCAAGTCATTGTTAAGCTTATCTCTTCTTATTTAATGTTGAATCTCTCTTTTCGGATTGTTATTATTGTTTGATGTTGATTGAATTGGGTTTTGTAAAGATGATCTTAATGCATTCATTGGATTATTTTATTATGAAACCATTGCTAGAATGTTGAATATAATTCGTAATTGTTATATTTGATGTTCATTAGTAGCCACTAATGATATTGAATTGTTAGGAACAATGTAACTTAGGTTAGATGCCCGAATGTGTGAGGTTACTACCTATATTAATCTATTTTTTACTTTGTAATGCGGCTGAAAAATTTAATATGGAGATCGTATCCTAGGTTATTCGGTGGCTAGTTTTAATTAATGAGCATACCTTAATTAAACACAACCTAACAAAAAATCGGGATTAGCAGAACGTATTATTAGTTCATGATCAATAGTTTAAGGAGAGGTGTGAAAACGTTAGAATGATGAGATATGTTTAATATGTCTAGGCCAAGATTGATCCTAAAACTAGACTTTACACATATTCAACACTTTTATCATTTTCTATCATTTTCTATAATTGGTTCTAGCTATTTTAAGTTTATGTTATTTTCTCAATTGCGTAAAACTCAAAACCCCCACTTTTATTTCATTTGCATCAATTATTTTCATTATAAGAATTAACCGAACATTCCCTATAGATAAGATCCCGATTCACCATATCTACAAGTTTTTAATGTGTAGAGTTAGATAAATTTTGCAGTGCACTCGACCCGCGCTGTCAGTAACCATGCCAAAATCTGAGTATTATGTGCTGAACTTCTTGTTGGTGGCACGTCTTTTTGATTTTCTTGCTTAGTTTAGCTATCTTTAGGTTTCTCTTCTTCGCTTCTTTTATTCTTCTTTTGCTTGCTTTTCCAATATTACAAGTTCATTTCAAGTATCTAGCTTAACTTGCAGAATGCATTTAGCTATTATTTTAAGCTCTTCCTAAGGTGCTTTAGAGGAACTCTCTTCTCTGTTCCCCTGAGTAAAGTAGTTCCTACTTTTTTTTCTACTTATCATTTAAGGAACTATATCTTAAGTTCTCAGCTATTTGGTTTCTTTTTTAGCCTCTTTTAGTTCATGTTCAACACATCTTTAGATCTTAACCAAGCTGATCTTATTAGCTAATCCAAATCCCCTTCCTTTAACCTTATATCTATAAACTACCTTGTTCCACCTCTATCCACTCCTTTTACTAACATTAAGCCCCCAAATATTTTTTCTCCTAATATTCAAGTAGAGAATGTCCTTTCTATAACTTCTGAACCTATCAACATTCCTCCTAAGCTTTTAACTCAACCTTAACCTAAATTAGCTTCTTTAAAACTCCTATAACTCTACTTTATACTTTGTCCCCTTGACCTGCACCCTCCTCCCTCTAAACTAAGCTAGAATTAAATTGGAGACTACAGTCCTACCAATAAGTTTCAGTTTGTTATACCTTTCCTAATATGTATTTATTCCATATTTGGAGGTGCTCAAAGAGGGTGCAAACGAATGGGAATCTTCCCTAGTGAGATTTCTTTTTAGAAAAATGTCTTACCTTTCTTAATATATATTTATGGACCATGCACAACTTAAAAAATGGGTTTGGTGGAAGTGTTGATGAATTAAAAGAACCTTTTACCATTTTAAGTTTGATTCTAAATCAAATGCTCAGAAAGTGATTGATGATAGTCTTTTACACATCTCTAATGTGACTATCTATATTAAACATTGGAAACTTGGCTTCAATTTGGAGAAATTAAAATATAAACATGTTCTTTGTTGGCTTAATATACACAATGTCCTTTTAGCATATTGGTTAACTAAAGGTTTAAGTCATTTAGTAAGCTATATTAGTAAATTAATTTGTATGGATAAGACAACAAATTTAATACAGAAAATATATTACACTCCACTTTCTGTGCTAGTTAACTAACATTAGGAGCTAATTTAGAGAATCCCACTAGTGAGGCTTAGAGATAATGAATTAAAGTTTGAACATATGGTTATTGCCTCATATTAATGAAGACTAGTTTTAGATCACTTAGGTATATAATGGATGCTATTAGGTAAGATATTTTTAAAAGGAGATTTTTATGAGCTAATAAGATTGGAAAGACCAAATAATGGTGAGGTTATAGAAAGAAAGCCAACGGATGATAATTTGCACTTAAGAGAAATAATTAAGTAATAATCTTGTTAGATGAAAAGGAGCAAAGGGAATGTGTGAAGGATCAGGAGTTAGAGAAACATACTAGTGGTAAGGATGATCCTTAATGCTCTAATGAAATGGATAATACTCTAATATCATAGGAAATTAAAGCAGTAGGGTCTTTTGATCTATTCAAAAGAAACTTTTTAGTCATCTCCTTTTTATTTATTATAAAATATTCCTTAAAGGTTTGTCTCAACAAGATTATATAAAGCCTTGGTAATGAGTTCAAAGTGGCAAGTGTAAGGAGATCAATTAGGAGGAATATAGCTAAAAGCTTTAAACCTTATAAACTTTCCTTTTAACAATCTTATCTTGTAATATCATAGGGCTTAAAATCCCTAAAAAGAACCAGGTGTTATGTGATTACCTTAAGAAATAAAACCTAAACAAACTCAATTGATAAGTACAAACAACTTGAGTTTCTGAGGAATCATTGGCCAAGTATTACTAATCACTAGGCACACCATTATGGGGATAATAGTTATTGCTGTCGTCTAGATAAAGTTCAGGTTTCTAACTCTTTGATCAAAGATAAGCTCATTCATCTCTTTATGATTTTGGTTCAGGTGAAGACTAGGATCCAAGTAACTTTTGTGTATGCATCTAATCATTCCTTTTAGAGATGCCTTCTTTAGGATAAGTTAAAGATGATTCACTTTTCTATGGATACACCATAGATAATTTTAAGGGATTTTAATAATACCCTCTCATTTTCAAAAACTAAAGGCAATATTTGCTTGAGAAACTTTAATGAGGACTTCAAAAATGACACAAATCACAATGAATTTACTGAGATAAAGTCAAAAGGGAGTTTCTGTTGGAACCCCACCCTGGCGAGTCACGTGCTCGACGTCCTACGTGACATCTGGACGCGCATCCCACAAGGGAGGAATTCCCCACCAGGTCAAGCCTTAAAACAAAACAAACTCATTTCACTTACCTCTGATCCTTTCACTCTGATTAAATCCATAAACTTCAAAGAATAATATCAAGAGTTTTAAATTGCATGGAAAAGGTAGAAAAATGTCTTAGAAAACTAACGCTTTGAAAATCAGGCCAATCGGAGGTCGGAAGAAAAAGTTATGGCCAAAAGAGCGGAGAGAGATAAAAAAAAATCCGAAGGGAAAAATCAGAAAATTTATATGGGCCGCGTCGCACTGCGACCTTCTCGCGGTCGCGAGAGGCGTAGCTAAACGCTCGAGCTCGCGACCTCCTCTGAGTGCGAAGCACGCACTGGATGTGCCCGCTCGCAACCGCCTCGAGATCGCAAGGCGCTCGCTGAATGCGCGCGCTCGTGGGGAGCTTCGAGGCCAACCCTATCCGCTCTCACGACCGCAAGGCGCCCGCTGGATGCGCGCGCTCGCTACCGCGAGCAAGGCCAACCCCTTAAAACAACAGTCCATCTTCAAAAATCCATAACTTCTTACTCAGAACTTTGAAATTTGTAAATTTAGTATCAATAAAAAGTTAAAAGGAAACTCTACAACTTCCATGAAGGATGCAAAAACCTATTTTGTAACACCCCACTCCTGCTGAACCCGAACCCGATATCGATGGTGATATCCGAATCCGTGCCCCGCGAAGGTGGCATGCCACATCACTTAACAATTAAAACTCGGTATACAAATTTTTTTTTAAAAAACCATCAACCTCATTTGGTACAAACATAATACTATCATCAACAGTAACTTTTATTAGCCACTTGGGCCCATTTAATTTTCAAAATACAATCATTTCTCTTTCTCACAATTGTTACAAATCGCTTACAAATAATACAACATTTTTACAGAACATACACATACACTCAGTGGCAAGTAAAGAAAACCATTGCAGACGCGAACTGATCCCGACCTCTATCCTTGACTTGTGCGCAGTAAGTCTACTCCAGTTGCCTAACGGAGTATTTCTCTGTATCCTGAAAAATATTTGCAAATTTTGGGTGAGTTTTGCGAACTCAGTGAGTGACCATCATCGATGGCTCAC
>JANIIA010000002.1:54368015-54385282 GCA_027478495.1 Erythroxylum alaternifolium | reverse complement strand
TAACTTAATCTTAATTTCTCCTTTTAATTCCATCAATCTAAGAAATAAACTCCTCCACCCATAGACATTCTAATTAACTCCTAACCAAAACAAATTAATCAAATTCAACCTCAAAAATAAACTGAACATATGTTTATTTAGTAAGAAAAAGAATCGGGGCCCAATAGTTTCTTTACTTGGAATAACAAGCAAAGTGGCCCTTAGTTCATGAGGAAAAAGTTAGATAGAACTATGATTGATAAAATTTGGCTAAATCAATTTTTAGATAGTAAGGCAATATTTAGTAATCCGCTATTCTCTAATTATACTTTTATTGACATCCAAAAATTTTTCTCTGATTACTAGATAAGACCATTTTCTACTTTAATAACCACCTAGTAGGAGTTGATGGCTTTAATCAAGCAGTGGCCAAAGGGATGACTACAGAATTCAAAGTTATAGTTATTATGTTTATATATGGAAACTCCAACTGGTAAATAAGACTTGAACAACAAAAGAATTGGCAATACTTAAAAAGTTGTGATGAAAACTAGAGAAAAAATCTTATCCAAATCCAAGATTAGCTCTACCAGTTCCCATATGAGCTTCATAAGCATACTAAGGAAAAAACAACTCTTTTATGATACATTTATATCCTAAAGGAGCATAACTTATTATTAAAGTAAAAATCAAGAATACAATGACTAAAAGATAGAGATATGAACTCGAGCTTCTTCCATAAGTCCATTTTTATCTTAGGTCGAACTCCAAAAAATCTCTTATTTGCTGAAGGACAATGAAGAATCAATGTAGACTCAAAAAGAGACAACATAAGAGGCATGTGACTACTTTAGGGACATAATTGGTTCTCAACCTAATGTTTATTCATTTGTACATGTTTTTTCATTTGTATATGTCTTCAAATTATTTATCTCTAAGAAAATAATAAGGGGAGATTTAAGCTTTATATTAATCATTTTTAGGGTGCATTTATTCAAAGGGGAAAATAAGGAACAATATACTTCTAGATTAGGATTTAAGAACTAAAATAGAAAGCATTCCTTTATAACTTGCTCTATTAAGATTAATTTTCCCAAGGCCTTTGATTCCTTCAATTTGAACTTTATCTTACACATCCATAAAGTATTTCATTTTCCTCTAAAATTCAAAAGTTGAATTGAACTATGCATTTCTATGACCTCTTTTTGTATCTTGATTTCACTAACATCACTAGAGGTGGTACATGAATGAGTTAAGGTAAGCTAATCTCACTTTACTTATTCACTTTAAATATGGAGAAACAAACCAAACTAATCGATCATTTTATAAGACAAGAAGCAAAATTTAAGTTTCTTCATAAGCATAGTAAGTTAAGAATCTTTAGCTTAGCTTTTGCAGGTGATTTACATTTTCTTTATGGAGTTGATGACAAATCACTAAGCATTTTGATAATTGCTCTTTGTACATTCAAGGTTTTATATGATATCTCTTTTAATAAAGATAAGAGCTATCTAATGGTATCAGTTGGTGCTAACCATCTTACGATATGGCTAGCTAACTCGTCAAGCCTAAAGTTAAAAACCACTCCATTATATACCTTCGTCTTCCTGCAATAGCCAAAAGATTAAGCTTTAGGGATTTCTTACCACTAACTAAGAGGATTCATAGAAAAAATGAAAAAATTCATGTGATAAATTTTTGTCATTTTTTGGTAGAGTACAACTCATCAATTATGATTTTACCTCTATGCATATCTATTGATCCTCTCATATCATTTTTTTTAATTTTATCAAAGCTACAGAAAAATATTGAAATGCTTCTTATAGTTTAAGGACTTCAAACAAAAAACAATAACTAAGGTCAAATGGCCTAACCCCTTGTATTCTAAAGGAGGACAGAGGAATTGGTATAGAATCCATTAGAATTATCAATAGGGTTGTAATGTCTTAAAAGCTTTGAAGAATCCTAGATGAAAAAGAGGCATTATAGGTGAGGTGAATATACATTCACAAGTTAAAAGGTAAAAATTTTGAAAAATTAATCAAAAATAATAAATTCATGGACAATGATACAATTACTAAATGATAGATACATAATTAACCATATTTACACCCCATATTTGATGTATATTTGCTCGATATTTTACACTTTTATTGTATAATTGGTACTTAAGTTGTTCTAAGTGTGTTTATAGAGTATAATTATCTTCATGGAATTAAAGGAGAAGAATTTGGAAAAAAACGCAACATAAAATGAAGATTTGAAGCATAAAAGTGATACGTGGGCGTGCAACAGCCCGTGAACTTCTCTCAGATAGTGCAAATTCGTGAATTTTGGGTATTTTTAGTTATGCACGGTTTGATGCACAGCTATACATCAGCCTGTACATCTCCTCAGAACTGTAAAATTTATTATAAAAGGATGTATCCCAAGGCAATTAGGGGAGCAGACATACAGAGATATCCAAACACTTTGAGAGGGAACTTTAGGGGCAATTTTGATCCAGAAAAATGGAAAATATGAAGAAACCCTCTAAAGATCTAAGAGAATATAAGATCAAACCTCTACTTGCAAGAATATTTGATAGGAGATAAATAGGGAGATTTAGAATTATGAACCCTTTATTTTTTATTAGTTTTTCTTTTTGTTATTTTTTGATTTAATCTTTAATCATGTACTAGTGTCCAAGCTAGATGAACCTTATGTTGATATTTTAATATGTCTTGATTTTTTTTATTAATACAATTAGATTGATTGATATATTATGATCTGATTATTTTTTTATTTATGTTCTAATAGATCTGAAATATTATATCATAACCTAACTTCATAAGATAGAGATTAAGAAATTCTTGTTTAAATATATCTACCGTAATTGGAAGAAGTTGATTGCAATCCTAGAGATAAGATGACATAAATATTCTGGATTAGGGTCAAACCTAACATAGGGATTCACAAATTAGTAAAGCAATCTTATAAACTTTAACCTAAGTAATTTGGTCGAAAACCTTAAGATTAGTTGTTATTAAACTCAAGGTCAACTGTGTTTTAAGGGGATTCAAAACTTAGATACTAATTTTCTATTATCAATAGTTTACTAAGTGCTTCTTTAATTCTCTGATTCAATCTTGCTTCCCATTTATTTTACTTTCTTAGTTTTATCTTCTTTTAAATTCAAATTCAAATTCAATTCCGCAGATTAGATAATAGGATAATGGTAATTACTAGTACTCGTAGTCCTCATAGGATCAACTTGTACTTGCCGGTACTAAGCACTTATGGTTATTTTAATATTGACACATTAAAAAATACTCAATCAAGTTTTGGACGCCATTATTGATGACTTTGATATTAGGAAAACCTGAATCTTATTACTTTAGTCATTATTTTTTGTATTTATTTTATTTTATTTTTATGGAATCTTATTGTATTCTTGGCTTATTCATTTAATTTTTGTTTGAACTTTTCTACTTTTACTTTGAGTTGTGACTTATTTTTTGGATATTAAGATTTAAAGTCATAGCTACAACTCACAATGGATGGATGGAGCAAACATTTCTTTTATGGAAACTAGAATATGTCTTCACAATCTGTAACATCACCATATAGGAGAAAGACGTGTTCTCACATGGTTTCAAAGGCTTAACCGAAGTCTATATGGTGTTGTGATATTTATGGGAGTATTTACTACAATCATGAACATCAAACACTGATTTATATGTGGGAGCAACAAAACACGTACGATCAACCCCAAGGTGCAATATATGAGAATAATTACAATTCAGAATGGAGCCACTCTTTCGTATTTAAATAGAATGATTACGCTCCAGCTAAATATTTACAACACCAAGCACCACTAGTTACAAGCCAATTTTGGAAGATATGATGACTGATTTCATTTAAGAATCAATCAAGAGATATTAGGAAATAGAGGCTCGTATGCAAAAGTTGGTGAATCAGATCAAGCAGCTGGCAGAGATAATATCTGATGAAATGCAAGGGAGTTTGCCCAGTCCTACTGAAACAAATCCTGAGGAATATAGAATGGCAATCCCCTTTAGGAGTGGAAATGAGTTTCCAGAATAAGATGAAGCAGAAGAAGAAGAGGAAGCAAGTATTACGGATAAATTAATAGAACTCCTTACCAAAATGAAAGCTAATCGAAACAAATTTGAGAGTGAAGACAAGACAAGAGTTGGCTTCATGAATGGAGTGACATTCCAAGAAGAGCTTTTGGAAGAAGAAGAAATCTCTATTCAAAAAGAGGAATTAGAGAAGTGGCAGGAGGTAATTGAAGATGATGAGCTAGAAACCTTTGTCCATAAGGAAGAAGAAGAAGAGTGGACAAAGTAGTTGAGGAAAAATTAGTGGAGGAACCAAATAGCGAAACTACTAGTGAAGCATTGGTAGTGACCTTAAGTACGGATGGTTCTAACTTCCTTAAAGACAAACTGTTCGAGTCAACCAATGATTCAGGGAGTTTTGTTATTCCCTCTTTTATTAATAGTTTTTCGTTGAAAAGGGAATTAATGTATGCAATTGGATTTATTAATTTAATAAATTATGTCCTTTTTATTATCTTACAACAGGTGGCTTACCTACAGGCTACAAAACCCCTATATGGAGAAACAGATAGAAGCAAGTCACTAATCATAGACCCAAGGTGAGGGTAACGTGCAAGTTACATCGAGCTAATGACGTTAAAGAAGCACTGCATAAGAAGCAACCCATAAATTAGGATATATTTTATTTTATGTTATTTATTTTCATGTTACTTAGTTATTTTAGTTTTAGTTTTAATTATTTTTATTTTCTTTTATTTTATCCTTTTTCTTATTTTTGTAAGGAAGAAGTTTAACATTGGATTGATTTGAAATCAGAAAATCATCATAATCAGGAAAGTACCAAAAAATCCTCTCACTTTTATTTATTCTCGTATTGTGTACATTGGGGATAATATACAATTTTAAGTTTGGGGATGAGTTAAATGAAATTTAATGATTTTTTAAGCTTTTTATAATCTTAATTATAAATTTCTATTAATTGATATTCTAGATTAGTTAAAATCTATCAATCAATACTATATTTCATTATTGAATATTGATTTTAATTAGTATGCCAAAGAATGAGAGTGAGAATAAAATTGCTATTATAAGTCATAATTTTTATAATCATTGAATTATTTAAGTTGATTGATATTGCATATTTTTTACACACATAATGCCCATCTTTTTCTTAACATTAAGAACAAAATTTTTAAAGTTTTAAGCTTTTTTCTTTCATGTCTGTTATCATGTATAGTGGGATGATTCTAGAATTTATTTTGATTATGTATATTAAGACCATATTTGTTAAATTAGAAGTATTGACATGATGAACTTAGATTTAACAACTTACTTTAGCGTATTTTTTATAATTACCACACCTATAAAATTATCTTTTAGGAATAACCAAGTTAAGCTTTAGCCTTTTTCATTGGTTATACCCATATATTAACCCCTATCCTATTTTTCTTTGGAGCCTTTTTATCATTTTGAACTTTAAAGGTTATTTACATTATGTACTTGTAGAGACTTGAATTTCTTGAAAGGTCCATTATTTCTTTAATTGTGGTATTGAATACTTAATTATTGTGAAAAAAGTTATACTAAAGGTACCTACTTATTTTGTAAACAATTCTTGTAATTTTCTTTTAGTAAATTTCCTTTAAATTAACCCTTTTGGTATCCCAACCACACCATACCTAAGCGCCATTACAACCTTATAATGGCCTTTTGATTTTTGTTTCTAGTTTATAAATAAGTGGTAGAGATGTGATACTATTTCAAGCTTATGGTAAGAGTTCTACTATGAATTGATTGAGAGTTTTGATGCTTTTCAGACCAAATACTTGAGTGCATTAAGTGAAATTTTAGTAAAGGTGTAAAGATTTATGTGTTTGATTTCAAATTTTCAATGCGATTACTGATGTGATTATTATTAATACTTGGAAAGTTAATATTAAGGTAACTTGACTCCAATTGTATGGTAATTTGATTCAGTAGGGTATGATGATTTATGGTATGATTGGACTAATCAAAATTAAAGAAGGACTGATGTTGTAAGATTTATAATTTTGATTATAGTTTGCTTGAGAACAAGCAAAAACTTAAGTGTGGGGATATTTGATAGATGCATAATTAACCATATTTATACCTCAAATTTGATGTATATTTGCTTGATATTTTATAATTTTATTTTCTATTTGGTACTTAATTTGTTTCGAGCATGTTTACAGATTATAATTGCCTTCATGAACTTAAAAGAGAAGAATTTGGATGAAAAGGTGACATAAAACAAAGATTTGAAGCACAGAAGGTATGCACGGGCGTGCAACAACTTGTGTATTTCTTTTAGACCGTGCAAATTCGTAAATTTTAGGTATTTTGAGTTATGCGAGGTTTGATACATGGCCATGCAGCAACTCGTGCATCTCCCTCAAACCCTAAAATTTACTATAAAAGGACGTATTAAGAGGCAATTGGGGCAAGCAGACATATAGAGACTTTCAGAGTCTACTTAAGGGGCGATTTTGATCCAGAAAAGTGGAAAACACAAAAAAAACCATCGAGATTCAAGAGAATACAAGATCAAACCTCTACTTGCAAGAATATTTGATAGGAGATAAACATGGAGATTTAGAATTATGAACCCTTTGTTTTCTATTCGTTTTTTTTATTGTTTGATTTAGTCTTCAATCATGTGTAACTAAATTCCTTTAGTGTCCAAGTTAGATGAACCCTATGTTTAATATGTTTTGATTTTTTTATTAATGCAATTAGTTCGATTGATATATTGTGATTTGATTATGTTTTTTATTTATGTTCTAATAGATTTAGAATATTAGATTATAACTTGATTTCATAACATAGATTGAGAAATCCTTATTTCAATAGCTCTACCACAATTAGAAAGAGTTGATTGTAATCCTAGAGATAGGATGACATAAATCTTCTGGATCAAGGTAAAAGCTAATAGAGGGATTCATAAATCAGTAAGCAATCCTATAAACTTTAACCTAAATAGTTCAGTTGAAAACCTTAGGATTAGTTGTTATTAGACTCAAGGTCAACTATTAACATACCATAGGAATCTTCACGGTCTAATAAATCAATAAAACAATTGCATGATAAAATATCAATCTATTAAGGATTTTAGGAGCATTCTAAACCTAGATACCTTTTTTCTAATATTGATAGTTAACTAAGTGCTTCCTTAATTCTCTTATCCAATCTTGTTGCCCATTTATATTGCTTGTTTAGTTTTATTTTCTTTTAAATTAAAAATCATAACCAATTTCGTGGATTAGATAATAGGATAACAGTAATTATTAGTACTGATAGTTCTTGTAGGATCGACTCGTACTTACTGGTACTAGCTTCAACTACACCATATACTTGCGGTCATACTAAAAAATAGTCAATCACTAAACCTAAGGGAGCATCTATATAATAAATTAAGGTGCAAAATAGGCAATGGTAACAACTCTTGATTTTGGTATGATTATTAGATTACACCAAATGAACAAGATTTCAAACTTAAGGAACTACTTACTAGAGAATACTAAGATTAAATAAGTAAAAAATAATAATCAAAATCAATACTCTATCTATCTTCGTGACTATTGTTTTTCACTATAGCCAAATGAAAGAAAAGAAGGCATATTAATCTGAATAAACACTGCTTTAGTTTTTTTACTACTAAATTTTGCATGGAGCTTTTGAGGAACCAAGTAGAAAGAATGAATTGGTTCAAGTAAGCTCTATCTCAGGTGTCTTTCATCTTATAGATGCTAGTGAGGTAAAGACTGTCAACCTTAGATAAATAGTAGGAAACAATATCCTACAATACCGCAAGTTGTGCAAACAACAACATGAGACACTAAACCACTTGTTCTTCTAATGCACTTTCACTTCTAGCATATGGAACATGGTTTAGAAGCTTTACAAATTGGTGGTTATAAGTGATGGATGGATTAATATTATAAAATAGCTAAGCATGAACAAAGGATAACTTAGTATACAAATTAGCATTTGAAAGCATCATTTATTTCATTTAGAAGGAAAGGAACCAAAGAATATTTCAATTGAATAACGGAACAGACTCATAGTCAATGATATCCAATCACTTGAAGTAGGGATATAATTAAATCATGGGAAATAATGAACCTATAAAATAGAATTTAGGAGTGACAAATTATTCTAAGTAGATTTGCCACATCTAGAAGCTTGAATGTGAATAGGAATTTTGAAATGAGCTTATAATGCAAGCTTTGTTTAACAATTGTCTGTATTGGCCTTCCTAAATGTAGCTTTGCGTTCAGCTTACCTAGCTGTTGTATCTAACTTCTAAGCTCATGAGTGAGCATGGCTTGTAAAGAACTTGTTGCAGTCTTATTCACTTAGTTCATTTAACCTTTAAGAAAAGAGGGCTTCACATGGTGGGGTGGGACTTTGGTCTTAACTCATGCATACCCATCTCTTTTCTCAGGTGACTGAAACTACTCTCTTTTTTCTTTCCAGCGAATGGAAATGGGCGTCCAAATCAATAATTATAAATATAAATACACAAATAAAATACTTAAAATGAGATGTAAACACCTTAAGATAAAAAAGAAGGTTATATTTTAATGCCTAACCTGTTTTTAAGGTTGAAACGACATATTTTAAGAACAGGTCAAAAGATATTTCGTTAAACAGTACGAGTTATCATAACAGACAGCCTTCTCTTGTCTTAACGAAGCCCACTTGCCCCTCAACTGTCCCCATTTCTCGGCATGCTTCCAAGTTCCAACTTCTAAAAGGCTATAATAACTATCTCTGCCCTTTAGAATGACGAAGAAGAGCACGACGTCTTGAGGCCATTTCTGTCATCTCGTAGAAACATTTAATTCAATTTAAGCTTCATACCAGAAGTCAGAAAGATAAGCAGCGAAGATGTTAGAAGTATTATGTGGCTAGTCACCTTCTTTCTTTCTCTCTATAGAAAATATCAGAGCTTTAGATTCGTTTCTTGTTGCTAGATACTGCATGGTTTGTTTCAATATCAGTGGTAAACGGCAAAAAGAATGGGACAAGCAATTCCAGAGCAAGGCCAGAACTTGACAGAAACTTCATCAAAATCCAATCTGACGCAAGCTATTGAGGCCATTTCTTCTTTGATATCATACTCTTATGCAATTAAAGTTTTTCCAGCAAAATGGAAACTGATCAGAAGCAAGTTGGAGGAGTTAAACTCTGGCCTAATTGCCATAGAAAACTGCAATTCCTGCCAAAGTCCAATACTCTCTGGCTTGACATCTGCCATAATAGTCTCTTCCAACGACTGCTCTGATCTCGCTCGAAGATGCGTGGATCTTTCGTACAATGGCAAGCTGTTGATGCAGAGTGACTTGGATGTTATGGCTGCAAAAATTGACCGACTTGTGAAGAATTTATCTGGGATATGTACTGCAGGTATTTTGACTCATGGATTTGCTATTGTTGTGTCTAAGCCTGGAGCCAATGCTTGCAAAGATGATATGAGATTTTACATTAGGGATATATTAACAAGAATGAAGATTGGCGACTATGAAATGAAGCGACAAGCTTTGGTTAATTTGGTTGAGATTGTTACTTCTGACGACAATTATGTCAAAGTAGTTGTTGAAGTTGGTGAAATTGTAAGTTTGTTGGTTACTCTTCTTGATTATGAGGAAAAGGAAATCCAGGAACAGGCTGCCAAGGTAGTGGCAGTAATTTCTGGGTTTGATTCTTGTAAGTCTGTTTTGATTGGAGCTGGGGTTGTAGGCCCTTTGATTCGTATTTTGGAGAGTGGCACTGAACTGGGTAAGGAAGGTGCTGTTAAGGGTTTGAAGAAATTGACTGAGAATTCTGATAATGCTTGGTCAGTTTCAGCTCATGGTGGTGTCACAACTCTCCTAAGAATATGTAATTCTAGTGATTCTCGAGGAGAACTTGTTGGTCCTGCTTGTGGGGTACTGAGGAATCTTGTTGTTGTTGAAGAAATCAAGAGATTTATGATAGAGGAAGGTACAGTGTCCACACTTGTCAAGCTTGCAAAATCGAAAGATGAGTCTGTTCAGATAAGTTCAATTGAATTACTTCAAATTATTGCGTGTGGAGATGAATCCGTGAGGCGATTAGTCATTAGAGAAGGTGGAATCAGTGCATTAGTACAACTGTTGAATCCTAAAAATCCATCCACTTCTAAATCTAGAGAGATAGCATTAAGGGCAATCGAGAACATATGTTTCCCTTCTACAAGTTGTGTTGGTATATTGATGAGCTACGGCTTCATGGATCAACTGCTTTTCTATCTTCGAAATGGAGATGTTTCTCTTCAAGAAATGGCATTAAAGGTGGCTTCTAGGCTATCTGGCACATCAGAGGAGGCAAAGAAAGCAATGGGAGAAGTTGGTTTCATGGCTGAGTTTGTTAGATTTCTTGATGCAAAATCAAATGAAGTTAGAGAAATGGCTGCTGAGGCACTCTCTAGTATGGTTTTGATGCCTAAAAACAGGAAAAAATTCGTGCAAGATGATCAACACATTGGATCTCTTCTTCAATTGTTTGACCAGGAAGGAGCGAATTCAGGTAACAAAAGGTTCTTACTATCTATACTGATGTCATTAACAAGTTCTAATAGTGGAAGAAGAAAGATTGTCAGTTCTGGGTATCTCAAAAACATAGAAAAACTTGCAGAAGCTGAAGTTTCAGAAGCTAAAAGGCTTATCAGAAAGCTATCAACAAACAGATTCCGGAGCTTGCTGAGTGGAATCTGGCATTCTTAAATGTAGCCTTTTCCCCTTCTAGCTTCTCTTTTTACTGTATATTTTACACAAAGCGTTTCAAAGCTTTCTTCACTTTGTTCCATAATCAGGAAAAATTGAGTACATCTCTTTGTTTTTTGACGCATGCAAAAGCATCTTTCTGTTTAATTTGTAACTACTAGAGCGAAAAGCTGTTATATATTCCACTGGAGCTATCCAAGCATTGTTAGTTGTCTTTTCACTTGGAAATAAAAAATAATAGAGGAGAATGTAATTGAAGTTATTAGAGTAATTATCAAAAAATACTGAAATGCCTACACAGATCATAGAAGCATTTGTCTAAGCACTCCTGATGGTGCACATGGGAAAGGCGTAAAACACCCTAAGGACACGTGAATATATCTATCAAGTTTTTGTCCATCTACAAACTGGACAATGGAGACTGTGCTGGATGGAACTTCTTTCTGTATCTGCTTGTCCTCTCTCCTTCTGTTGTCCCATTGTCATGCCAGTTTCATTAATAACGAGACAACAACTATATTATTTTGGGAAAGGATTATCAATGAATGGTTAAGCATCTCAATCCTACTCTTCTCTCTTTAGGGCAAGATCATCGCAAATTCAGCTTCCTACAGTGAAAATTTTCAGGCGTTTAGGATTTGATAGACAGAGTTGTAATCGATATCAGTTTGCGGTGTTAAAATCAGCTAGACAAGATGATTTGTGCGTCATTCCCTTACACAAGGTCCTAGGTATTGTGGGTTACGCAAAATAGTAATGCCTGGAAAGTTGGTTGCATGCCATTTGTCAAGGCTCGGGACCGCTATAACCTGGTTTCTTTACTTGACCGTTTGTTGGTTCCAACGGATCAAGCATTCAAACAAAAATTTAATACTTCATAGAATATTTGGTAATAATACATAAATGCACCATTTATAATATCGCTTTTAGAGTGTTGCAATGAATCCCATACGTAATTACAAGTTTCTTTTCTTGGTGTTATTTTATATTTATGTGGATTATCTCATTTTCTTAAGTCTTTACTTTGTTAGATAATATTTTGAAGTAGTCATCTTCGTTATCATGTGCGAAGTTAATTAAACTTTCTCATCATTATTTTCCAAGGTGGAGTTACTTCATAATATTACAATATAACTATATGATTTTTGTTATAAGAACAACATTGGTTCATTTGTTATTGTTTCTTTTGTCAACCATCCTTCAACTACTGATGGGGATGCTTTCGTATAAAATTTTCTCACCTTTTAGCTTTAAATTGTCTAATGAGAATCAAAATGTTTAGGTATTGGTATTTCATGTAAACAGATTTCTAGGTCATTATTTATACAAAAAGAAGAAACGACAAGAATATGTCTTCAAATTCAGTAAGTTTTATTTGATTTTGAAAGCAGTATATCATAATGGGGAAAATCTTGTAGAATACAATGATAGCATCCCCATTTTCTAAACCAAAATGAAAAATTGTATTTTGATTCAATATTAAAAAAATGTCATGGATTACAGTTGGTTATATTTTATATTAGGAAGGAAACATAATAAGAATAGGTAGGATAAATTTCAAATTCGTGATAAATGGAGATTCAAAATCTTAGGGGTTAAATTTTATAGACCCCTTGTAGTTTGACATATTATTATTATACTCTCTAACTATTAAAAACTATCAGTAACTCGTAACAGTTTTGGTTTTATAACACTCGTCTTCCATACCACCAACTTACTTTAAAATCCCTAAATATGAACTCCAAAAATGGCATTATGTAATGCCACTTAAAGAAAATGACATCTTTTTATAGTTTGCTGTTAGAATTTTTAACAAAAGTTGATGATTGAGGGGATGTGTGTTGTAAAACTAAAACTATATAGGGTTATTGATGGTTTTTAAAAATCACAAAGTATATAGATAATATATTAAACCATAGGGGCTCCTATGAACTTAACTTTAAAATCTATCTTTAGATTTCATAATTTTTTAAAATATTATGTTTTCAAATAAATATTATATAAATATTTTTTAGAAATTAAAGAATGTATTGAAAATCTCCAAAAGGAGTTGAGTAGCCTAAGCAATTACAAGTGCCACATAAATTAGAATAAATTCAACTAATATAAAAACAACATCTTATCGACTAAGGCTGACTTTTTCTCTGAGAAGAACCCTACTAAGGTAGCGTTCCACATGTTTTCACCTTCCTTATGCATGTCAAAAGAAGGCAACACAATTAAGGACCCTTCAAATTCTATAGGTGGGCAAAAGTATAGGCTAACCTTATTGGATCTCCTATCACCTATTTCCATGATGTTTTTGAATTCCTTACTTAAGGTAGAGGGAAGAGTTAGGTGCATAGGCACGAGTATAAGTAGAGCCAAAATCATTGCCTTCATCTAAAGAAAATTAAGGAGCCCCATCTATTTTATCGAAATAAAAAAAGGATAGGACAAGCAAGAGAGCTATTTTTAGGGGAAGAAATAAAAGAAGGGAAATTAGCTAGGTCCAGGATAGGGGTATAGTTAGAATGAGACATGTGGTTAGACATAATTAGGTAAAAGAGGAAAACAAGAACTAGAGTGGTAAAAATTTTAAAAGGTTATTAATAAAAATAGTAAAGAAAAAAGAGGGTGGGAAGGTATAATAAGAGTTTAAAATATAACAATGCAAGAAGGTTGAAGGAAAATTGGAGAACTAGAAAACTAGAATGAAGATCATCTGTATAAGATATACACAAAGAGTAAAGCTAGAGACTAAGTTCAAAGGAAAGAGAGATTTAATTAAGGGAAGAAAGTGAAGCTAAAATGAGTGGGGAAAAAAGAGGCTTGAACCACTAACAAGAGTTAAAATAGGAAGCTATTATTTAGGAATGAGCAAAGATTTTAAGTGACCAAGGAAATGATAAAAAACTAGAAAAAAGGGTCACAAAAAGGCAACTTACCATGGAGAAGACTTAAAGAGAAGTTAAAGCTTCTCTCAATAAGAAATTTAAGAAGGAAAAAAAACTCAAAACATTAGAAACACTAAACAAGAAAAGAATTATATGCATAAGCTATGAATCACACTTTTTTTTAGCAAATCAAGATGGGATCTCATTCATGCACGTTAAAAGAAAATCTTTTTCTTGATTTTCTGAAAGCTAATATCACTTTAATTATAATAATATGATTAATTCATAAACTCAATATAACATAAATCATAAATCATACCATATTATTGCTTGATCTCCTTTTCTATAACTCCCCTCGAATCTATAGGATTTATGAAAACTATCATAGCCACATAAGTATCTATTATCTAACATTATCCATAAAAGTTTAGAGAACTCAACAAATTATGTAAAGAAGAATAAACTATATGTGCTAGCTCCTGTAATGCCTATACATATTTATATAAGGTTTTGACCTTTTAGTGATTATATTTCAATTAAACATTACTTATAATTAAATATCAATTAAATCTAAATAAGATATAATATTTCATATCAATAATTGTTTATTAAATATCTTATATTTGATCATAAAGTTTCTCAAAGTTTACAATCAAGTCTATATTTTTTCTCTAATTGTTTTTTATATGTAATCGATTGGAGTCCTAAATCTATAAGCAAATAAATAAATTATAATACTAAATTTTGTTTAAGATTATATGAATCGAACTCTTTTAATTAATCTTTAATTTTTACTCAAACAATTTATATCTATAGATTAAGATTGACTTCTAGCAACATATCATAACCATTCAAATATTAGGAATGTCAAGATGGTTTTAAATAATCTTTTTATGCATGGTTTGTTCACATAATTCATTTATTTTATTATACAACATTCAGATCAAATATATATTATATAATTATTGTCTACTTTTTTTTAGTCAAATCATATTGGTTCTCTAGCATTACTAATTAATTATCCTATTGACATTTGAAAATTATTCTTAAAGAGACATTCCACCATTGCCAACAGTTTTCCAAATCAAAAATTAATTAAGAACAATAGAACATTCTCCTCAATTATTTTAGGGTAATGAATCTTATAAATTACTTAACTACCTTTATATAATTTATATTATATAAAATGACTATTAATCCTGCCACCTTTAATCAAGTATAAAAAGCACTAAAATATAGCAACCCCTACATAACAAACTTTTGAGATATCAAGTCAAATGATCACTTGTATAATCGTAAGGATGGTGATTTCCATATCCATATAAGCAATGTTCCATATTAAATTCTCATGTTGGGTCAATGCAATGAACTGTTTCATTTATAAGCACTCACGTATTTATTTAAGTATCTCCATACTTAAGTCTATAAGATTGATTATTTCCTTTATAAGAAATAAATATAACATGTGCTAGTTTTTCCACTCTACTAATATCCACTTTTATTATAGCAATAACCAAGTACAATTTAGATATAATACTTAAGTGCAATATAAATCACATAATTTTAATCTCATTATAATTTCATTTTCAAAGTGTATTTATCCTATGTAATTTTTCTTACAAATTAGTTAAATAAAAAAATATTCATAAAAAATGTATTTAATTAATAATGTCATAAGTACACAATCAATTACTTGGCTGTAGAGAATAAAAAATAATATCTATATAATGATTTATCTTACAAGGAAAACAACAGTGGTATGTCTTTAAAGATGAATTGGTGATGCATAACTGTGTAAGGAAGAAATGAAGGTATGCTGGAGATGCAAATGGAATGTGGAATTTTTTGTAGCCCTCTCAAGCTTAAAAATAATTTATAAAACTTAATAAATGAACAAAAAAGATCAATGGATGGAAAACCTATAAGAGACACTATACCAAAACTCTAAGTTGGTAGCCAAATGGAGAAGTGAATAAAATTTTAATCTCTAGGTTGGCAGCCAACTGGAGAAGTGAATAAAATGATGATCTCAACATTAGAGGATTTTTTATAAAATAAAATTTGAATTTAAGGGATAGCCATGAAAAGGGAATATAAGGAATATATAGAATAGAATGTGAGAATACCAATAAACTAGGAAACATACTCTAAGCAATATTAGGCAAGGTTGAACAGCTTTGCATAATAAGTAAAAGCCTTGACCTTAAGCTAGAGTACATAAATTCATTAAACATTTTGACTTGTAAAACTCGTTTCAACCTCCATGAATGGTGTTTAGGCATTAAGAAGATCATTGGAGTTAGAGTTGGTGTTATGGAAGTTAATGTTTAGTATTTGTCCTTTCTTATTCACTTTGCCTATAAGAAACATTAATAAAATTTAAAAAACAATTCATATTAACAATGACAATTTTTCAGCAATAATTGATTAACAATATTTTTAAATTTTTGGAAGAATAAAGATAGGTAATTATTTAAATTAATTAAAAAAGGAAAAAAGAGGTGGCTTGGTAGAAGAAGGGTAAATAGAATTTTTCTTATAAACTTTGGTTGCTCTTATACAGGGATGACAATTTTGCCTAGCCCAGAACAAAATCAATAAGTCCAATCCGAGTTAACCAAACTTGATGCTAAGGTTAGACTTTTTTAATTTTAAGCTTTAAGTCGAGTTTTGACTGCCCAACCTGATTCGTCCTAAAGCCTAAAATTGTCAAGTAATATGACATTATTTTAAGTAAAACAATGTCATTTAGAATAAAGTCACTTTAAATTTTAAATTATATAAGAAAAAAGAAATCAATTGGGCTTATTTGTGCCTAATGCCTAGCCTTAGTCTTATAGAGGAGGAAGAAAAGTAGTTTTCACATGGAGGAAAATTAATCTTTAGCTAGAATATGAAGTACCATTAAGATCTTTTTAATTTCCAGCCTTTAATTATTAATTATGCACAGTTTATTCAATGGCTCTAAGACAATAAGAATATATCCAAAGGAAATATGTAATAAGCCTTGGGATAAGCACAGGCTTTTGGGATCTGTACCGTCTGGTCGGTACCAGTCGGAAGGTACCGTACCGACCAAAGATTGTTACCTGGATCCCAATCTCGATACCGGCCAAAAATACCGACTGATACTGAGGTTTTCCGTTGGGTACCGGTCTGTACCCAACAGACCAGAAAATTTTAAGTTATTTTGCAACTTTTAAAAACCTGGTGGACTAATTTGTAAATAAAAAAATTTAACCTAAAATCTACCCATCCCCCTGACCCCAATTGCCACCAGTCTACCACCGCCCCTCTTCTCTCTAACTCTCACCCTCTCTCTCTCACTCTCTCGCTCTCACCGTCTCTTTCACCAGCGTCTGGATTGTCTCACCGTCGCCGACGCTTGCTTGTTGTCTTCTCCGGTTCTCCTCCTCGCCCCATCGTGTAAATCTATGTTCGCACCTCTCCTCCTCGCCGCACCACAGCACCACCACCGACCCTCCGACGCTCACAGGTGGACAACTGGACCTGGACAACAGACAACCTGAAAACCCAAAGCCCCAACCCGAATACCGAAGAGAAGACCCGAGTCACCCAAC
>JANIIA010000002.1:54330583-54367915 GCA_027478495.1 Erythroxylum alaternifolium | reverse complement strand
TTTGTATTATTCTTAATTTTATAATTGTATGATGATGATTGTCTTTGTTTATATTAATTATGGTTATTATTTATATGTAAAATATTTAAAAATTATCGTTATTTCATATTAATTGTCATTATTA
Source organism: Erythroxylum alaternifolium (assembly GCA_027478495.1). Taxonomy (NCBI): domain Eukaryota; kingdom Viridiplantae; phylum Streptophyta; class Magnoliopsida; order Malpighiales; family Erythroxylaceae; genus Erythroxylum; species Erythroxylum alaternifolium. The sequence continues at coordinate 54,367,791 of JANIIA010000002.1, read as the reverse complement.
TTTATTATTAAGATTTTTGAAAGCGTGGTTGATGTAAATAATAAACTAGTAAAGTATACAGTACAACTGTATAATATACTAATATGGACTATTTTGCAATTTTTAAAAATTTTAGGGACTATTTCATAAATTTATAAAATTACCCGAAACGGTACCCGGTACTGACGGGTATCGGTATAGTTCTGTTCCAGAAATTAATTTGGTATCGAGCCCGGTACGGTATTTATAACTTTGGATAAGCATGATATAAAGGGAGAGGAACTCAAGGTGTTTTAAAGATATAGAGTGCCCAATAGAGATTGTTAGGAATGAAACCATTCTTGGGATTAGAGAACAACTACTACAGATTGAAGAAGCAAGGAGTCAAAAGGACATTGCAAATTCCTAAAGAATCGAAGTTAGGAAAGACCATGATGTAATGTGAAACACTTAGTTGGTAGCTTAACATAGACAAATTTGCAGTAAGTTTATTAAGTTTCCTTTCAACCAAAGGATTAGCTAAGGGACCTTAAGGCTAAGACTTAATACTCTTTAGAGTACGAAATAAAGCTGGTGGTTTTCTAATTGCTTAGGAAACCTTTGATCATAGTTGTATTTGGACCATATGGTTGTATTATTTTTTATTAATTATAAATTACTTTTACCTTTAAAAAACTTTAGTTAAAAGATTGTGTTCCGAAATTTTAAAAATAAAATGTTGTAAATTTTTAATTAGAGTAGCTGGCCTTAAGGTAATTACATAATGACATAACCTTATTTTCATTTTTTAGTCCCTTTTAGGTGAATTGTTAAGAAATTTAGTACAAATGCTACACCATTGACTGTGATAGTGAAGAAGAGTGTAGGATTTAATTGGAGTGAAGCGTAGAGTCTTTAGCCTATTAAAGAAAATTTTGATTTCAACTCCAATATTAAGTTTACTTAGCCTTAACAACACATTTAAGATTGAGTACGATGCTTCATAAGTATGAATTAGGGTAATGTTGACTCCAGATTAAAGACCAACAACTTACTTTAATGAGAAGCTTAATGGAGCAACCTTAAATTACTCAAGTTATGATACAGAGATGTATGCATCGGTGAGAGCTTTAGAGACTTGGAAACATTACTTATGGCTTAAGGAGTTTATAATACATATAGACCACAAGTCACTAAAGTATATATGGGCTAAAGTAAGCTAAGTGAGAGACATGTCATGTGGTTGAAGTTTTTATGGACTTTTCTTTATGTGGTAAAGTATAAGAAAGGTAAGAAAATGTGGTTGATGATGAATTATCTAGGAAATATGCTTTGTTGAGTACTATTCATACTAAGTTAAAGAATTTAAGCATATTAGGGACTTATTTTAAAACATGTGAGACTTTAGCCTTTGAAAAGTTCTACAAGTATGAAGAGTATTGTTTAGAGAAAATCAACTATGTGTATCTCATAGTTTATTTAGAGAATGAAGTTAGACATATCATGATGATTCAAGTGAAGGAGAAAATTAAAGAATCATAGTTATAGAACATAATTGGCATTAGACTTCAAGGAAACCAACATTGATCTTGCATTATTGTTGGAAAACTGAAGAAGCAATACGTAAACAGTGCTAAAGTTTTTTTGTAACTGAAGCCCATCTTATGTGAAGTTTTATTAACTGAAGTTCCAAAACAAACTAGAACTAGAGTTCATTATGTAATTGGCACCAAACTTGTCTTTAGTTTTATGTATTTTTCTCATAACAAAATCGACACCAGTTAGGGTCGAAGATAGGTTTCATTCTCATACTATGTACAAATTGGATTTTATTATTTAGATATAATTTTGTTGTTTTGATTTTTTATTTACTTTTAGAACTCTAGTTTTAAATGCGTCTTACTTATAAGATGCTTAAGGATGTTTGTAATATTTTTTATTATCATTGATTGTTCAATCCATTGGAGCGTTTTTCTTCCATGTTTTAGATTTCTCTTACTAAGGTTCTCTAAAAACTTTAATCTTATCTTGCTTGTTAGTGGCAATCAAGTCCCTAGGATCTTATCACTTCCAGTCCTTTCTTTTTTTAGATTGCATCAATTCATTCCTTCTTTCATGTGTTTTAGTGTTTATTTTCATGGATTAACCTTTTTTTATAAAATAGTCCTAAGTCCTATCATTCTAATATCAAATCTTATTAGTGCTATTCGTATGGGTCGTATCACTTTGACTACTTAGTTTGTATCATTGAAATTTCTATTATTGAAGGCTCTAAGCGTCTTTCTAATATCTTATATTTTTATCATGCATTTGAAAGCTTGAGATCCCTCCATCTCTACTTATAATCGTCGTCGTATCGTTTCTTCAAAATCCAGAGTGTTAGCAACATGATTAAAAAACTTGAAAGGGATTAACCTGACATTTAGGGGAGTTGACTTGGAGACTCAATTGGTGTATGACAATAAAAAAAGATTGTAGATCAAAAATTTTTTAGAAATAATATTATTAAAGTAAATAAATTCGAGTAAGATAACACAATTGAAGAAAATCAAACATAATAAGACTATATTCAATACTTCTATAACAATTTATAAAGTTAAACTACTAACTTGGCTAATAAATTAAACAAAACAATATAAAAGCAAATTTTTATTATCATGATTTTCTTTTAATTAAACCTTAATTCCAAGATATGAATTTGGTTTCTATCAACGAAGCCACTAGTTCTTATTTATTTACTAAAATTCAAGCACTTAATTAAAAGACTTGTTATAATTGATATTGGTTTGAAAGATGTAACAAGTTTAAGGACAACTTTTTTTTTGGAAAGTTGAAATGAATTAAACTTAGAAGAAAAATGAATTAGACTAAATAAGTAATGAAAGGGGGAAAAAGGCTTCAAAGCCAATATAGAACACTACAAGCTAGCAAACACTATACACCAACAAATCATAGGCATTAAGTTAAATTATAAGGCTACAAACTCATATCATATTATTCTCCATTATTTAACTTATTTTATTGGTCAAATCTCTTCTCACTAAAATCTCTCTAATCTAAGTGAATATGATCTAGTATAATTGGTATACTTTTTGTTAAAAGTTACCAAACATTCATTGATTTCTTACCCTCTATGCAACATTAAAAAAACAACTGAAAACATTTCTAAAGGCATGTAAATCAACTTTCTTAAGGCCCTTTAGATTGTGAGCTCATTCTATAATGTTGTTCCATTCATTTTTATCACAAACAAGGTTGGACAAAGGCTTAAACTTTATCCCATTACCTCATGAAAAGGCATAAATGTTGCTCTTATTTTATCTAGTAATATACCCCTTAGTAGTATAGTAATATATGCTATACTCTTATTTTGTCGAAAGCTTTAAGAAAGTCAACTTTGGAGCATAACTCTTATTCTCACCACTCGTATGATAACTCTTGAATAGTTTTATGTTATAAAAGTATTATCTCTAATATTCTTTCAATAGATGAATGCCCCTAGATAGGGGCTAATCAACTCTATGAAAATTAGATTAAGTGTCAATGCCATCGTTTGTAAAATAATTTTATAAATGATATTATAACATGATATTGATATATAGTCATGTAAGCTTGAGAGGTTTAGCACCTTTGTGATAAGAATTAGAAAGTTTTTTAAGCCCCTTAATCTTTATCCATCAAGAACAACATTTTTGAATGTTTAATCTATTGAGCTCTAAGTTTTCTAAAAGTACCATGTATTCAAACCATCAAGTCTAAGTCTAGGTGCCTTATTCAAATTTAGGCTAAATAAACTTCCTTGACATTTAAACTTGAGAAAGGTTTGTTTAAAGATTCAGCTTAATCCTGATTGATATAGGGAATAAAATCCTTTTAATTTATGCAAAGAAATTATAGGTTATCAATTCCTAAAAAAAGCCACTTTCATATTTCTCCTTGATAAAATTGCATCATTGTAAAGTCATTATATTCTTGAATTTTATCTGAGTTGTAGTTGTAAATGGAAAGGGCCTTAATATAATTTAGAAAGAGATGATTCCTCAAGGATCTTTATAGTTTCATCCTTTAGCTTGGCCTTTAGCTCCTACTAAATTTTGACTGGTTTAACATGTGTTACCTCCTCACCTTGGAATATGTTGCAATAATTATGTTCGTTGAGTATTTTGGGTTCCTCGTTAATGGCATTTAGCTTTTATGAACACTTAAAGGCTTTATAAACCTGAAATGTAATTCCCAAGATCTTTTTGACCAACCTCGTCAAAACTTACGACCCTGGTAAGTAATTGTTAAATCAAAATGATGATCTTTGCTAACCATTTTCATTTTCACAGAGGAGTGCCCTGCAAGGACTTCATCCTTTGTCTCAGTAACTCTGACCTAACTCTGTCTCAGTTCATCCTAATCATCTATTTATTAGGATGGACTGGAACAGAATGGATCAGCAGTTACTGACCTCTTAATCCATCCTAATCATCTATTTATTAAGATAGACTGAAACAGGATGGATCAGAGTTGCTAAGACAGAGGATTTGCGGGGCCTGCAATAAGTGTACAGAGTAGATGGAATTATTGAATTGAGCTCAATTTCCAACTAATATAGACAACTAGCTAGCTTGCATTTACGAGGGCTTTCTCTATTTTTTCTCAAATGAATATGGAACCAATTTGTTTATTGCTCCAGGAAAGTAGGTGAACATTATCTATTTATAGGTTCTTAAGATCCTCACTTCGTAATTTCCTCAGGAATGCTAAGTTAGCAACGTATATGTAACTTCGATCTTGATATCAAACTTGGCTTGGGTTATCTGATGATGTAGTAGCTAGTCTGTGGAGTGGCTTTATACATATGATTATTTCTTGGATGATACGCAACTAGTATTTTGCCAGTGTATAACCTAGGTGATTGCTAATCGTAATCCATTCCTCGTTCAAAAATTATAAACCTTTTATAGAGCATGTTGGCTTTAGACCAATCAAAATAGGCTTCTTAGAAAGCATATAATCTTTACGTACATTGTGTTTTTCGGGCACTCTAATCCTTTAGTGTTCCAAGTTACTAGGGTTATAACCTGGTTGGAAAGACTTATTTGTTGTCTTTTCTGGGGCTTCCAACAATTCATCCACATATTTATGTGCTTATAGCATATATTTTGATCCTGTAATAGTGTCTGGTTAGGGGATGGCCAAAGAGACATGATGTTAATTATCGTAAGCAGTGGTGGGAATTTGATCAAGGTCATCTACTTTTCTTAAAATATGCCATGCTGACAAATTCTAATGGAGTCTCTGTCAACTCCTTATTCAACCGATTATGTTGAAGTTTTGAAACTTTTTTTCTCTATTATCAGAGATTGAGCTTGCCTATATCATTACCTCTTGCTAATCATATTCAATATTCACAAGTTCACTATATTCTCCAGTTCCAACCTCCTTCACCTTAGTTTCCAAGCTTTAAGGGGCTTGTGGTTTAGCTGGTTTCTGTTAATAACTTATTTCTATTTCTGTTTCTTTTAGATTACCCAGATCATTCAACTTCAATAACTTTACCATATCTGGTAATTTTCTTTCTATTTCTACTTCTATGCATATTCTTGCAAATTCCAATCTTTTCATTGTAGCCATATTCTCATCCAAATATATAGAGGCTTCCTTCGTGAGTGTTGACTAGTATTCTGGGGACAACTGTGACAATTAGCCCATATTTGAACAGCTTCCATCATTTGCCTATTTAACACCATACAAACTTTCTATTTCTACGGTAAAAATAGCTTGCCTTACCAACTTCCCAACAGAGAAGGCAGAAGCTCCAAAAAATGTCAGCTAGACCAGAGGGTCCACTCCCAGACACGAGGTTAGGCAGAAAAAACAAAGGAAAATGACAAGTCAGGCTAAAGGGAAAAGGCTTTAAAGAGATAAAAGAAAATCTGTCTTTTGTAATATGGGGACTTCTTATATTAGGTTACCAGGCTTCACAAAATCACATAAAGATGCATCAGAATCTTTGGCAAAAGTTAACAATGCTTGAACATACTATCAAAATCTTTAGTTTTTATAGATTAATCCTGTCTATTTAGGGGAAAAAGCACGACAGAATAAAATTCAATGGAAGATTAATCTCGTCCTAACATTAATCAGGACCTGCAATGTCCGAAAAAGCAACTCAACTTCAGAAGAGTGGAATTGTATCCAATACCCGAGAAAAGTGGATAACAAAGAAGCCAAACCTAAACGAGCATGTGTGTCCCAAATCGTCGACTTCATCTCGTTACTTTGTACTTCTGCAAATTCAGAAGGGAGACAACATAAATTTAACAAGAAAACATGAGAATAGTGCAAGCATCTGTTTAAGATTTTATTTTTCGTCATTTATAAATGCCACGTCACAGCCAAAAAAAAAACAACTTTCATTGAGATCACAATTTAGCAAGCATTTTGTGCCCGTTATATTTGCAACCAAAACTGACAAACCAGAGTTAAAAGTACAAACCAAGACACGATTCCGCAATTCTTTGGCATTAGCATCCTTATTGAAATGATCACGAACAGGCTGCAAAAGTAATAAAAAAAAAGTTGTGATGATAAATAGAACAAAATGATGATAGGGCTGCCCGGTGCTCAAGGCTTCCCGCTTTGCGAGTGTTGGGGAGGGTTATCAATTGTACGCAGCGTTCCTTTTGTATTTTACAAACAGGCTGTTTTTATGTCTCAAACCCATGACCGTTCAATCTTAAAGGAGTAACTTTACCAGTTACTCCAAAGCTCACCCGCAACAGAATGATGATAGATACCAACAAATCAAAAACTTTTTGGGGTGTTAAACTAGCTAAAGACATCAAACATCTCGTTTAGAAGCAGAGACTAATGAAATGGTCAAGCTAGAAAGATGCATTCAGGAACACAGATGGCAAATGCCCAACAAGCAAGCCTTCAACAATGATAGAAGTCCTTTTTATCCGCGCATTACTCCTATAGTACACTTATGACTACAAAAAAATTTTCTCCATGTATTGATGTAGTCCTTTCTTGGAAAGGAAGTCGTGAAGACATAAATTACCTATCCTTATGCCTACCTCAGTATTGATAAGGAAAAATAAAATTTACAAAGAGCTTAAGTTTTCAGGGAACATTGGCTTGCTATATGCAGATCTTTAGTGATTCCTCGTGATGCATATATTGATCAACTTCCTGCAACACAACTTTCACATACCATTTTTACATTGCTGTTCTTGGAAACTAGTTATGGAAACTAGTCTACAACTAAAATTTGAGGACTGATTTGACATTTGAAACTATGCCTTTGCAGCAAATTACTAGGACATCATGTTATAGCTTTTAGAAAAAATCCACCTATAATATGACCCAAACTCAAATATGATTTTGCAAATGTTAGCAGTTGTACAAAGAAGCAACGAAAAATGATGAAATCTTCCTTCTGCATTTTGCATGCCAAGTGGGAAAAATTAATTTGTCAAACATAGATGAGCCCTGAGGTGAAGATTCATGCAAATATTAGCATTAACTGGTCTTGCCATGCTTCCAAGCTAGTTACATCCTAAAATTGTAGGACTTAATAATTGGAATTAGCAATCAGTTATATTAAAGGAATCATACAAGCCAAACATCCAGAAATATTACCTAAGACTACAAAAATACAGGAAAACTGTACAAACTTAATTCACAACCTACGGATTTTCTTCCAAAAATGTCAACAAATATTTGGTATCAGACAAACACTTCTTCCTCCGATTTATTGTTTACTACTTTCCTTGCTTGTGTGATGCATGATTTTCTACAGCATGAAAATAGTATGTACACATTTTCCGTTCTATTATATGATCATCTAATGCTTAGAAGTGGTGCTAAATGTTGTTTGTTTACAAAATATCTATTCATGGAGAAAGGAGGCAGCTTGTCCTTGGGCTGTGAAGGAGACAGTTTGTCTTTGATGATATTGAGACGTTTAGGAAATGTTAGCTAGGGCATCAAAGTTTGCTTTTTCAATCCAAAACATTGCTTTCTTTATCCCCTGCTTGGTAGTAGATTTGTGGCCAAGTTTAATTCCTAAAGTTTCAGAATTTTGTTCCATTTTGTAGGCTTTAACACAATTATTCTAGTAAAAGAACGAAACAAGATGACTAATATGGATGCAGGAAAGACAATGAAAACGGAACCAACTTTAGAAAATGTGTTTGCTATCAATTCTATGTTTATGGTTTTTGTTTTCAGATATTCTGTCAACTGCTGTTGTGTTGTTGACAGTTCCCTCAACTTTCAATAACTTTTAAGGAAAAGAATTTTTTTTTCAAACTTCTTTTTCATTGCATTACAGTTATTATGGGCACAAACTCACCTCGTACTTCTTTAATAAAATATAATATAGTGATAACCATCACATATGAATATTGCTACAGCAAGAAGTTATCTGTCCAAGAACTTTGTGATGATAAACTGATAAATTTCTTAACTTAAAATTATATATGTTAAGATGCACATTTGGTCATGAATTATCAATCTTGCATCAAGTATGCAACCAGTAATCATATTTTCATTTAAACGGTTTTTTTAATATGAAACATGTTGCTGTTTTCTATAACAAATAAATAGAGATTAAAAATTAATCCAAAAAAATTAAGTCGCACAAACATAAAAGGATGTCAATCTAAAGGTCTGCGCAAAACCACTCTTACTATAATTGATAAACCAAAAGGGAAAAAAATCTTGAAGGTTCACCTGCAGTATCTTGTTTAATGCTTTTGACAGGGCTGGTTTTAGATCAGCAGGATGCAATTGTCCACTTCCATAGTCTGCAACAACTTCTTCAAAGCTTTTAAAGGTTCTAAATGATGCAATAAACAGCAATTAAGAATCATCAACACGACGTAACATTTACAAGACTTAACACAAGAATGTTATAACTGAGGTAACTTGTTGAGCATCAATTCAACAGTAGCAATGAACAAGTTAGAGACACCAAAAAGAGGAACATAAGAGGAAGATGGGTTAGGAATGATGATTCCATAGAGAGGATAGGAGAATGGTACTTACTTCTCTCCACCATTTTCTACACTGCGCTCAACATTGAATTCATGAAACCATGGGAAGATTACATATTTGACATACTCCAGACATGGGTTCCCTTCAATGGTACTTGGGGGACAGTAAGCCTTCTTTATCTTCAAATTCACTTGGGACTATTGACAACAATGTATTTGACGACAAAAACAATTACATGAATAATAAGCAAACAGAAACTTCTAGAAAATTGAGACAAGTTCCACATTTTTATTTATATGGAGTCTAAGCATCTTAATATTTATAGACCACCTGGCACAGAATCCAAGTATACCTCATCATCCTCCATGAAGATAGCAGATGCTGGGTCACTTTTTGACATCTTTTCTTGCCCTTCCTGTAAGCCTGGTAGCATATCTGCAGCAATGGGAAAGAAAAAAAGCACACAGTAATCCACATACCAGAAGAAAAAGAGGAAAAAGCTATAGTAACAGCTAACAGGACGAGACTTGAAGCATACGATGGGACAAAATTATAGGCTTCCTTTTCCTCTTGATGTCGTCACAATATTCTCTTGCAAGCATGTTCACTTTTCGTTGATCCATGCCTAATTGACAAATGTCAGCCTATTGCATAGGCAGTGACAGTGAGTAGTATACAATATAAACATAAATATAATAAATAGAACTCCAATAACACTAGAACCAGTTCTAAACGATGATAGCAGAGCAAGACTAATAAGTGCAGTTCCTAGCACAATTTTCATATGTATCACAATAATCAAATTAATGTCTGAGATCAAATACCAAAACTCATATGAAAAGAAAACTGATTCAATAATAACAGAAACTGATGTAGCTACTCAATGTGGGCCATCAGCAAACAGTTGAACATACAAATCTGTAAACAAAACTAAGCAATCCATCAAAATCAAGTCATATCAATCAACAGTCATGCACAAACAAAATAACTCAATCAGCATATAGGATGAAGTATCAGACTAAATTTCAAGAACTCAAATTAAATAGCAGAAAGATAATGTATAAACAGGTTTTCTGTATGTCAAGGAGTAGAGTGCAATTTGATGTAGCTCAAGGTACAGTTCGGTCATTCTAGAATTCCATTAAAAAAATTTCAATCTCAAACTATTTTATGAAAAAGACAAGAACTATATGCGCTTTTCAATGTGTTAATACAACTGAACCCATGAATGAGGAAATTGATGAATGGGAATGAGGAAATTTGAAATACAAATATAATCAACAAAATCTTATTTGGTCATGGTTCATTTTTGTAATGATAAGAGAAAGCACCTTGAGAAAAAAAATGTCAGCACATTGCATGCATGGATAGAGAATCTGCGCTGCTGTCAACTCATCCTGTTCGCTGCGGCCCATTATTTGAACACATCTAGAAAGCAGCAAAATTTCAACATTTTTTTCAGTTACTAAATGGTCATACCATTTGAGTAAAGAATACAGTCAATCATGTGTTATTATACCTCATTATCCTAGGAAGCTTGTTTCTACGAGATATATCCATGACTAGAGGCCAGTACTCAGATGCCTTGGAGTTGATTTCCTCTGAAGACCACAAGAATTCTACTTTGCCATCTTCAAGATCCATTCCAACTGCTTTCCATATTTCAATCATATAACGTCCTACTGTCTGAATTTTCTTCAAGTCACCATCCATTTTGTTGTTTAGCTGTGCAAACCAATCAGCAATCCATAGTTTAACTTTGCAGCCAGCAGAAGTCAGCTTGTTCACATTTATTGTCTTCATGACTCCCTATTTGTCAGTAAGAAAGAAAAATTGAAATAAGTTTGATAATAGGCAAATTTTCAGTTCCACGAAACAATTGCAAATTTTCAGTTCCACAATTAAAAGAATAAGATCACAAGAAATATTCACTAAACACAGATAATATTGCCCAAACTCAAACGAACATTACAACATTACAGATAATAAAATATTAGAAATGATTCACCAATCACAATTGCAAAATACACAATGTTGTTAATGGATTGAACATCTTTTTGTTTAACTATAAGGTTAACAGTTCAAAATTTCAAAAAATGGCTGACTCTTACTCGGAACTTCACAACACGGATGAGAAACATTCACCCATTCTTTAAGGCTTCCCTATTATTTCCCGAAAAGACGTCATTCTAGGAGAAAATTGTAAATATAGCATTTTGTTGCATTCTGAAAAACCACATAAAGAGATGCGAAGACAGTGAGAAATCTTCACTTCATCAACTCTATACTAGCAATCCAACAGTTTAAAGTCCTCGCCAGGAATTCTAACGTCTGAGTTTCAGTAGGCACATTTAGGGCATTATTTTTGTCAATCGCTTAAAATTTGAGAGTTGATGAAATTTCCCCCACTTTTATTTTTGTTTATGAGCCAATCTGGAAATAATTTATTCTCCTCTTAAACGCTTAAAAATTAATCTATTTGGCCTATTTAATCAATTTAAACTAATCTTGGCATAATAGCCTTAATTGAAGTAGGGAAAGGGGTTACGGCAGCAAATCATAACAGTATCCAATATCATTAGAAAATCCCATGTGTACCAACTATCCAAAATGCGGTAAGCAAGACGATGATGAAAAAAAGATCACAAATCACCCCATAATAGTATAGAAAAAGAACCTGAGCAATGTGCATTCTCCCAGAAGGCTCAAAGCCATCATAGCAAATGGGTTGAGGCTTGTTGGCAAGAAGATTGAAGAGCTCGTCCTCCTGTATGCACTCCTCTCCGACGCTCCTCACAATGCGAAACTTTTCTTCTACACTCATCATCCTGAATTTAAATCAAATCCATTTAAACATTCCAAAATGCCTGACCAAATGAGACATTGCGCAAATTCAAAATTTAATCTCACTTGGAACTGGAAACTACAGATAGAGAATCCATCTCTTCAGATGGTGCGATCTGTTCGCTGGTTGACATTACTTCCAAAAACGGCAGAGAGCGACAGAAAGAGTAACAAAGAGATTGACTACGAGCTTGTTATTCTGACTTCTCCCGAACTCTTTACAATCAAATAGAAATAGGTTGACCAAATAAACTAATTTGTTTTGGATAATAAATTTTAAATTGAGAATTAGAAAAATAAAGGAAATTAACATTAACTTTGATTCTACAAGGCTTAAAGGGCTCAAAGGCTTCAAAAGTTAAAAAACCCTTACTTTTGGGCTTAGAATTCATGGAACTTCTTGAAGTCTTTTAAATCATAGGCATAGAAAAATCTATAATTTCCACAACCATCACTATGAATCCAAATCAAATTGATTTAGACATATGAGAACATGGAATAAGTGAAACATAAATAAATCAAATTCTAAAATCAATACAACTTAACTTACTAGGAACAATAAGAAGAAGAAAAAAAAAATAAGAATCTACACATAGAGAATCCATCAATTTAGATGATGGGATTTGCTCATTTGTTGAATTACTTCTAAAAATGACAAAGGGAGACAAATGAGAAACAAAGATATTTTACTTTTGTTAAATATTATTCATAATTAATAATATCAAATTAAACATATTTTATTAATTAAAATTTAGTTTTAAAATAATTTGAAAAAATTCTTTTCTTAAAATAGTTTTTAAAGAAATTAATGTATTTAAAATAAAATTTATTATTCTTAATTACATAATCAATAATATATATTTTTCTAATATTTTAATTTTTAAAATAACTTTCTTTTTAATAATAACTCATATTTTAATATATCTTTGTCATTGAAACAATTCAAAATTTTAAAGTATTTATTATTACCAATAATAAATACTTTAAAATTTTGAATTGTTTCAATGACTGATAAATTATAAAATAATCATAATTTTTTACAGTAACTAATATAAAATAATTAAATAATATTTATTTAAATAACATAAAATCAAGTTATGATAAAATAATTTTATATAATTTTCATAGATTATGGAATCATGAAGAAGCGAAAAATAAAGCTAAAAACAAAATCTTAAGAAAGTTTTGTTCTTACGATTTAGGTTTATATTGATATTTTTGGACATAACAAAAACTTATATAATATTTTTTTCATTCTATTAATAATAAAAACGCATTAAACAATATATAAGCATAAACAAATTTACATTAAATTAATGACATTGTTTTTATTTATTAAATATTTATTTTATAATTTTTAAAATGAATAAATAATTTATGGTTAATATGTTTTTATATTTTATTATATATTTTATTTTAAAGATAATTAAAATTTTATCAATTATATTATAATGTGCACTTTTATTATTAAAGAAACTAAAATCACTATTTATGATCTTCATAACTTATTTTCATAACTTTTTGGTTGAATCAATAAAGATTTCAATATAATGCTAATAAGAAATTATTTGCTAGTAACGTTTATTGTTGGTGATCGGTCACACGTCGTAACGCTACCAAAATAGCTGGACTAAAACTATAGCTAGTGGTAAGTTTAAGTCGATTCCACAAAGATTAATTCTAATTACTTTCCTAAATTATTTGTATAAGTAAAATAGGGGTTTTTGGTTCAATGCAAATAAGATAACAAAGTAAAATTGAATATGTAAAAACAACTCAAATTAAACAGCAGCAAAATGACAAAATTGATGAATGGGTTGAAATTCAGTTCTTTGGTTTAATCTCAATCTAAACATAATTTCACATATGTCGTTAAATTATCGCCTTTGCACCTCTCTTAAGGCTATTGATCGTGAACTAACAATAAACTTTGTTAATTTCGATTTTCCTTAGGTTGTAGTTAATTAAGAAAAGTTTGTCAATCAACCTAACTATCTGAAAAGCTAGAACAAGCTCTATAAGTTTATCAGGACAGCCGCATTACAAGGGAGAAAAACGGACCAATCTAAGCAATAATCACACAAGCTCGGACTATTTAACTTATGCTACATTATCCATAAAGATTTAATACTGTTAGTTTTCACATATGACCTTCAACGTAACTATGACGTATCACATTCAAGTTCTAGCTATAGGTTTTCATGAAAAACGATTCAATATAGCATTAAAATCATTCTCATACAATACCCAATCAATCCTTACAAGATAATGTAAACAATCTAAAAAGAGGCAAAGAAAACCGTACACAATAACAATATGCTTAATGTGCTCCTCGGCCTTAATTATACCTCCGAACTGGTGTTAAGAAAGTTAGCCTTTCATCTCCATCTTCAAGCTCTCACCGTTGGCCATCCTCTCCATCACCAGTATCGGTGTGGAAGAACGAAGAAAAAATAAAGAGAAAAGTATTTTCAGTTAGGTTTGTCCCAAATGAATTTTTTCTGCCATCACCACCTTTTCCTTAGGTAGTAAAAATTTAGTTCTAAATTGAGGGACATTTGGCTTTCTCACGCCCGTGATTTAACTCTCACAGGTGTGAGAACACCTTATGGCCTGGCATGGTCATAGCCCTCTCACAACCATGCGTGGCCCTCTCATGGCTATAAGGGATCTCTCACGACTATAAGAGGTGCTGCATAGGCATGAGAAATTTCGCATGCCCATGCTATCCAATATATGGCCATGAGACTTCTCCTTTCTTTGTTCTTCACTTGACATTCTATCTTGCCTCTTCTTCTTTCAATCCTCTTCATCTTTATGCTCCATGAATCAATAGAATATAGAAATTAAGAAGATGACTTCAATGGAAATACTTTTAGGTCACTTTAGCTCCTTCACTTCTGAAATGTACCTAAGATCAAATATAAGCTAAAGTGAGCATCCTAATCATTTATAAGGCATTAATAACTAAGTTTAGTATATCAAATGAATCAACATTTAAACACATATTAGTGATTAAAAAAGAAAAATCAAATTAATTAAACATATATGGAGAAAAATGAAGTATCAAATGATCTTTGATGTGAAAAGGAAAGAATAAAGAATTTCGTGAGTGTCAAGAACATTCAAATAAAGTTCAAGTCAATTAGACTAATATTAAAAAGGATTCAAAACCTTTCAGTGTAAAATTTAGGTAGTTTTTTCTTATACCTTTAACTTGGTCATTTAGTGGTTTAAGAGCTCCACATGTATAAATATATTGTGCTCATTCTTCATACATGTGATTTTTTTAATTGATTAAGAGGAATTAAGGTTTTGTTTTTAAAGGAAAATATCTTAATCTTTAAACAATTTTAAGAAGCTTTTAGAACTAAGTTAAATCAAGTCTTTATCAAAATGAAGTATTTTAATGCGTCAGAAAATTTGAACTATTCAAAATTAATGTTTCAAATGGTTTCGAAATTTAAACTTCATAAGGTTTCAACTATCTAAGGAAAAAAGATACAAAGTTGGTTTTTGTAATTGGTTAGACCATAAGCCAATTAGTGAACAGCTGGCCAACCAAAGATTTATAATTGGCTAACTAATGGTTGCTATAGTTTTTTTAAAAAGAAGCAGACATTTTGTTAGCTGTGAAATAAGGTAGTTAAAGGTCTACGCTTGACTAGTCAATCATGCCCAAAAACTAGCCATTATTATAGCTGGTGAAATAAAAGTATAACAGAATCCTAAATTAGTCTTTGAAAGTGGATGTAATAAGGTATTTCTACAATTCATTACAAAATAAATTCGTAATATCCCCATACACTATGCTTATGTGATAGCCACATATTTGTTTAGATTTTTAAATTACTTTTTGAAAAAATTTCTTAAAATCAGAAGCACCTAATTCAACCCTGTTTTGAGTGTCACTAGATCTAATAAGTGGTCTTAGAATTTCCTTTATTACAAATATCAAATAAAATGTGGAGAAAATATTATTATGGCATACTTAACTAGATCATCCTTATATGAAAGTGATAAGGAATGACATAGCACTCATCATTAGAAGATTTAAGAATTTCCTAAAAAGAAAGAAGTTTTCTAAATGAAAAACTTCAAGGATGTAAGGTTGATTCCAAAGGAAAATTAACTAACACTGTTAACTTTAATTGTAGGAAACCATACTTGAACCTCTCTTTAAAGATTGTGACAAATATAAAAGAAACAATAAGAAGAATTAGAGGAACTATAAGATCAAGATGAATATCAAAGCTTCCATTTAGGATGATGCAAATGATTCAACAAATGAGCATTTGAAAGAAGAAGTGGCTCATATGTACTTCATGGCTTATGGTGGTGATGAGGTATCTTCTAGCTCTTAACCTTATGATATTGATAGTAAGGTTGACTCTTCATATAATAAATTAGTTAAAAGTCTTAAAATCATATGCATAAAAAGAAAGAAACTATGTTCAAAATTTAGGCTAAAAAATATTTAGATGCATATATAAGAGTGTGCTTACTGTTGAAAATTAGCATTAAAGCATATAAGAGTGAACTTATTGTTGAAAATAATAACCTAGATGCATTAAAAACATAAGAATGAGACAATAAAGAAGGAGATCAGCATTATCAAGTACTATTTTTTAAAATTCACCAAGGAAAGTGGGAAGTCAAAGACTATGTTAAGGGCCTAAAAGAGCTCTAATGATAACTGTGAGATTTAATACACTTAAGAGAGTACATCCAATGGTAATACTATATTTGTCAAAGGCAAATATTTGTATAGTGAAGATCCTTTTCCTAAGGTGGGAAATAAGCATCGTATTTCTTCATCAAAATATGAAAATAAATGTTATGTGAATGCCTTATCTTCTAGGCCTTACTTAAAAGGCAAGAAAATAAATGTTATGTGAATGCTTTATCTTCTAGGCCTTATTTAAAAGGCAAGTCTTATATATTCATATATAGTTCTCAATCAAGGCCTAGATTTTAACACTACAAAAGAAAAATTAGACATAACTTTTATCCAAAGAACCAAGGGAGCATGAAATACCATTCTCATTCATTTTATTCCTTAACGTCAATCTAGGAGTAAGAATTAAAATCCCATTTAGAATAGGATTCGTTACAAGTATAATGTTATGCAATATGTTTAAACACCTTATAGACATTAATATAATCAAAATAATATATCTCATGTATATAAAAATGTTAGTCCATATCACTATTTAAGAGGAGATAAAATTCAGGATATCCAAAGGAGAGCTCCCTACTACTCATACATCCAAAGAAAACAAAAGGAATGAAATAATGCATCAAAATCATAAGTCCCACTATCATAACAACAAATCACACTATTCTTATAACATAAGATGTTATATTTATAGTGACCATGATTATAATGATAGTTCTTTGTCCTTAAAATAAAGCTTTATAAGTAAATATTTAAGGAAATGAGTTAAAAATAAGTCAAAGACTAAATTCATTTAGGTAACTAAAATGCATTAATTTCTTTATTTTGTATGTCTCTAAGAAGAAAAGGATTAGATGGTATATCTATAGTGGATGCTTAAGGCATATGATCTATAATACTTCCTAATTTATTACTCTTTTCAAACGTGGCTCAATTATGGTGCAAAGATTGTAAAGTATGTATTGAGGTAAAATCATGTATTATTTTTAGAGTTAATGAAAATATTAATGTAGTAAGTAATAAATGAATGTTTATACAATTAATTTGTGAGATCTCTCTAATCAAAATATGAAAAATTTAATGTTTATAAGTGAAGATGCATAGATTAGATATAGGAAGCATAAACTTGTAAGCATGGAACTTTAAGTATTGAACTCACTTCTAACTTCAACTTCAAACAACTTATTAATGGACTTCTAAATTTCAATTTTGAGAAAGACAAGCTGTATAGAGCTTTCGAAATTAGGAAAAAATCCAAAGATCTCACTAAAGGGCAAAATTTGGTAACTTTCACTAAACTTTTGCAATAACTTCATATCAATTTGTTTGGCTCCAATAGGGTTACTAGTTTAGGTGGTAAGTTTTATGCATTTGTTATAGTTGATGATTTTAGTATATCTACATAGATATTTTTCTAAGAAAGTAAAGATGAATGCATTGGTTTATTTATCAAAGTTTATTAAGAGAGTTTAAAATTGGGAGGAACTCTCTACTGCATCAATTAAGAGTAATCATGGTAGAGAGTTTAAATGTTTGAAATCTTTTATGAAGAGAACAATATCTTTCACAACTTCTCAACTCTTATGGCCCTTTAACAAAATAGAGTTACTGAGAGGAAGAATAGGAAATTGGAAGATATATATAGGAAAATAATTAAAGAGTACAAATTCTTAAAATATTTTTAGTACAAGATGTACCAATTGCGTGTACATTTCTAATAATATCTATATAACGTTAACTATGGATAAAACACTATATGAGTTTTAGCATAGGAAGAAGCCAAAGCTTAGTTACTTCAAAATTTTTATTTATAAATGCTACAATTTAAATACTTAAGGATAACTTCATAAAGTTTGATTTAGAAGTAAATGGAGAAAAATTTTTTGGTTACTTTTCAACTAGCAAAGTGTAATAGGAAGATTCTAGTCACCAAAGAATCTATGCTTTTTTTTATGAATTCAACCCTTTTAGTTTTTAAAAAAGTCTTAAATATAATGATAGGTTTATCCAAGGATTTTTTTAAAAAATAGCACTTAAAGAGAACAAAAATGATCTCTACAACACCACACAAGTGTTTAAAAATGACACTGCTATACCAAGTGAGGGATATAAATAGGACGAGCTTTTAAAAGATTAGAAATTTAAGAAGAATCATTATCTAGATATAATACTAGTTGATTTCCAATAACAAGCAATTATTAGATCTCGTTTTAAAGAACACCAAATTATAGGTACTAAGTGGGTGCCCAGAAACAAGTTAGGTGAATTGGGTATTATTGTGAGAAATAAGGCTAGACTGATAGCTAAAAGGCATAATCAAAAGAAGGGTGTATTATTTTGAGAAAACTTTTGCTCTAATAGCCATATTAGAAGCTATTGTATTATTTATTGAATCTACATCATATATAGATTTTAATTTTTTTAAATATATATTAAAAGCATATATTTAAATGGTTATATCGGTCAACCTCCCAGTTGTGAAATTTATGTTGTGCCTAACCATATTTTACTTTATGATTGGTCCCAAATTTAAAATTCTACTGGATTCTGAAAATGTTCTCAAAACTGTCTGGATTAAAGATCAATTCTGATAAGAGTCATCTGTATATCTCATTAAATGTGAGAAATTAGGCTGAGATTAAACACATTACAAGACTAAATTTGCACTCCCCATCATTCAGATACCTGGGAGCGCCTATCACCACAGCTAAGCCCAAATTCTCAGATGGCATTCCACTTATTGAGAAGATCAAAACTAGGATAAATGCTTAGCAAAACAAGTTTCTTTCTTATGCAGCTAGAATGACACTTATCAATTTAGTTGTAAATAGGCTACACATTCATTAGTCAGCTCATATGTTACTACCAAAGAAAATTATCAAAGAAATTGATAGAATTATGAAAGCATTTTTTTAGACTAGAAAAATAGAAAATGCCAAAAGTGAAACAGCAAAATGGAGTAAACTAAAACATAAGGTGCTTTTGAGAAAAAGAATTTGGATATTATATATAGATAAGAAGGTATTTTGGATCAAATGGATTCATGAATATCATCTCAAAATATGAATTTCTCGCAAATTACAAACATAAGAGATATTTCCTAGACTTTTAACCAGTTACTGAATATGAGAAGTATGATATATCCTTGGATCAAGCATAAGTTAGGAAATGGAGTAAAAATATGGTTTTGGTTGGATAACTGATCAAATTTTAGCCCCCTTATACAAAGAAATGAGATCATCCAGCAAAGTAACAGATCCCTAGAGATTCTAAAGTATCATCACTCATCCAAAATGGTCACTAGTATAGGAATTTCAGAGGTTTCTCTATACCTGCAATCCACTTACCCCAAATGCAAGTTGGGTATAAAGAAGATTGCATTATATGGACTCCAAATTTGAATGGAAAGTTCACAAAAAACTCTTATCACAAGCTATTCTTAGGCAGTTCTAGAGAAGTCCCCTAGTATGAACTCTTATAGAAGCAGTCTTTTAATCCTAAAGCTTCTATAATTAATTGTCTAGTGATTAAAAATAAAATAAGAATCAAATACAGGTGGTTTGGCACAAATGACTTAATATGTGTCTTATGCAAGGAAGTTAAGGAAGACAAAAATCACCTATACTTTCTCTGTAGATACTCTAAAGTAGTATGGAGTAGAATATTACAAATGCTAGCATTAGATAATCACATATATGAATGGGATGATGCTTTGAACTAGTTTATTAATCTTACCAAACATGGAAAATATAATGGGAAGGTGCTCAAAACAACATTCACCACTACAATTTACTCTCTTTGGAAAGAAAGGAATTGCAACCTATACAAATGAGTTGAAGAAGACAAGTACCAATTGGAAGAACAAATTCTGAATTTGGTTAGAGCCATCTTGATTGAAAAAAAAGTGCAATACTCACTTTCCCTTTAAATGAAGACTAGATGGAACCTCTAAGTCATGTTTAATGACTATTTTATTTTGATTTACAACTACTATGATCAATCTTATAATTCCAATTTTGTTATAAGACGATAGCTAAACAGTAAAAGGATTCTCATTACAATGATGAACTAGCTTTTGCTAGAGTTAATACAATTTCATTGAATTTCCAAAAAAATCTAGAAAACTTTGAAAATGAGTTAATTAAATTCCTTTATTAAAATTTAGGTTTTAATACTTTTGAAATGCTTCAAGTATTAAAATATATTGTCTCAAAATATTTTAAGAAATTGAACTATATGAGGATTTATCTAGATTAAGGGTTTGGATATGCAAATTGAACAAAGGATTAAAAAGTTACTTATTGATTTGTTTGTAGTTGGTTAGAAAATCAACTAATAAACCAAAAGGGAATATTATGTCTAGTTGTGTGATAGGTGTGCATTAGGTTATGTTTTTCTAGGTAATTAACATGTGTTTTCTTGTATAATTATTGATTATTGTTGTAGTTTAGGATTCATTTTGTATATCTTTGTTTAGTTTGATTTCTATTGTTGTTCTTTTATGTTTAATGTTAATTTAGGGTTAGAATTGACTATTTTTGTGTAGGAAGGAAGATGGAGCAACTTGGATATTGAACTAGAAATCAAGAGGAAAAGAAAAAAGGAAGTATTATGTGGCCAATTCCCATTATCGTGGGAATCATGTCAATTCCCACGATCGTGGGAATTACAATCCGAAGGATTATGCGGGGCTTCATTAAATTTATATTTTTTGGACTATAAAAGCATCATTAAGCCTCCATCTTAGGGGGAGGTGAAACCCTTCTGTCGAAAGACCATCCTTGAGTAAAGAACATATTTTTGGAGCCTTGAGGAAGGATTGAAGTCAAGGATCATCATCAAGATTGGGAAAATAGCACATCAACACCAAAATTTCTAGACTTTGGCAAAGAAGAGAAGGAGTCTTTTTATTCAATTTTCTGTCAATTTTACTTCTTCTATTCTTTGTAAAATGGTTTGTTTAAATGTTGATGATGTTATGGAGACCATGTTAGTCTGATTTAGTTTTAGGGATTAATTTTGAACTATTTTATTAGAACTCCTATTTTATTGAATTGAATGAAGTTGTCTTTGATGATTGTTGATTTTATTTGTTATCTTGCAACAAATCGAGAGAGTGAGTAAGATAAATTTGTGTAGGATTATACAGCGAGAGTTGGCGACCTATAGACTAACAATCATTTCATTAATTGAATAGTTAGAAGAGAGATCTCAACTAGTCAATTGGTAACCTATAGGATAGTTTAATAACTAGTTGAATCGGTAGAGTCATTGGGTAGGTTAAGGGATCGTCCAATTGATTCCCTTTAATTTAATTAGGAACAATTAATTGCACCTTGAGAGAGGGTAGTTAATACATTCAGAAATCTAGGGTAAGACACAATTCAATCAATAAAATAAGAGGGAGACAAAATAGGAAAAAAAATAATCTCTAGTCTTTAGATTCTTAAATTTCGATTGTTCTGCACGTTGGTATTATCTATTGCTTTGTGTTCATCTTTTATTTTTAATCTAATTTTTCATATTATTTTCATTTAACAAGTTTGTTTCTTAAATAAAATTTTACCTAAATTAAGTGGTGTCTGGGCATCAATCTCTATGAGATCGATATTTGCTCTTTTTAACTATAAGTCACGACCTATTCACTTGCAGTTTTTAAGCATAAAATGAGTAGATTATGTTGCATAATTACACTCAACAAGTTTTTGGCGTCATTGTTAGGGATTGATTGTTTCTCTTCTTGTTTAATTTATATTACTTTAATTTAAGAGTTTGTGATACTTTTCCTTGTGTAATTGTAGATGCATGAACACAAAGAGCACATGAAGAACGAAAGAAATGAGTAAAGAAGAATTTCCCGACATCGAAAGGCACAAAAGAGAATTAAGAAGGGCAAAGTGTCTTAACTTTTCACAACAAGATATGGCTGAAGAAAGAGGGCAAAGAGGACCAAATAGAACTTTGATGGATTTCATGAGGCCAGATTTTAGTCCTCAAGGAGTGGTGAGACTGGTGGTCCAAATAAATAATTTTAAGATAAAGTCGGCACTACTCAACATTCTACAAAATAGTGTGCAATTCTATGGCCTATCTAACGAGGATCCGAATGCCAACATCGCAAATTTCTTAGAGATATGCCACATATTTTGATTCAACGGAATATCCGATGATGCAGTGAAGTTGAGACTATTTTCATTCACGTTGAAGGATCGAGCTAAAGCGTGGTACAACTCGTTGGATTCAGGCCAGATTATGACTTTGGAGCAGCTCACCCAAGTATTCCTCGCCAAGTATTTCCCATTAATGAAGACGACGAGGATTACCAAGGAGATAACAAATTTCCAACAAAACAATGGGGAATCTCTCTACGAAGCTTGGAAGAGATTTAAAAAACTTCAGAAAAGTTGTCCCCGTTGCAACCTACCGAGGGAGTTCCTATTTCAGACGTTCTACAATGGAGTGAATCCAAGCATTAGAGGAACCATCGATGCAGCAGGAGGAGGTTCATTAATGAGGAAGAAAGTGGAAGCAACTTATGTGTTAGAGGAGTTGGCGAGCAACAACTGCATATGGTCGAGCGAGAGGATCATACAGGGATAGAAGGAACAAAAAGGTATTATACCTATTGACTCTATTACTGCCTTGCAGGCTCAGATCATAGCTCTTACGAAGTAACTGAACAACAAGCAAGGAGCATCTACCTTGACAGCTAAGGCGATACAAGTTCAGTGTGAGTTGTGTGGGTAGAGCAACCACGAATCACCGGAGTGTTTCCTATTGGGAGCTGGTGGTACTGAACAAATAAGTTACTTGGGCCAGTCACAGATAGGTAATAATCCATACTCTAATCCTATAATCTGAGGTGGCGAAACCATCCAAAATTTTCTTAGAGTAATAACAATGCAGGTGGCTAGCAAAGATCACAAGAACTATCAGGTTTTCAACAAGATTGAATCAGAGCAATGGAAAGTAAGTTAAACAAGTTTGTGGAGATGTTTGGTTCTAAACTGGCAGCTTAAGAAGAGAGTTAGAAAAGGATGTTTGCATGCCAGGAGAAAAGTCAATAGAGGAGAGTAAAATTTGACCAGCTTGTGAAGAAACCATGGCTTGTCAAACCATAACTTGGAGGTTCAGGTAAGTCAACTTACTGATGCTGTATTTTCTCAATATGTAGGTAGCTTATCAAACAACATTGAGGTCATTCCAAAGGAGCAAGTCAAAGCTATTATACTTCGAAGTGGCAAGTAGATGGAAGAACTAAGTAGGAGAAAGGACAGCCACGAAAAAGAGAAAAGTACGGAGATAAAATAAGAAAAGGAAGAAGGAAAGCCGTATGTTCCACCACTACTGTACAAACCCAAACTCCCGTATCCACAAAGAGTGAAACAACATCAAATGATACTTAGTTTTCCAAATTTTTGGAGAAATTGAAGAAGCTACATATTAATTTGTCATTGGCGGAAGCTTTGAAATGCATACCCAAGTATGCGAAGTTTTTTGTAATAGCCCATTCCTACACTTAAAGAATAATTGTTAGATGGAGCCATATCATATGGAATATATGAAGAGCAGTCCATAGGTATGCAGTATATTTGCATACACACATGAATCATGAATTAGAAACATTGTAAAGATAGTATATGCACTTAATTGACACATCCCGGGATATAAAAGATTTTAAGTGATGATGATGCAATTGTGTGTCAGTTATGTTATCAATCTTGTTTGATGATTATAAATAGTGAATTGGGAATTTATTAATATGACTGAGTAATTGATAAAGTGGTGTGAGCACCTAAATTTAGGGAAAAAAAGTTAAAGAGCAAGACAAAAATGATACATGGACAATTGGGTAGGTTAGGCCTACTAAATGGTGACATGTGACATTAGGAATAAGTGACAAATGGCTCAGTTAAATGGATGACAAGTGGCTTGAGTATAATTGCGATAAGTGGCCCTTTAACATTGTAACAAATGGCACTTTAGACTTATGACATGCGGAGCAATAGAATGGTGATATTTGTAGCTTTATAAATGATGACATATGTAGCCTTATAATTAGTGACATGTGTAGCCTTACAATTGGTGACATGTGTAGCCTTATAAGTAGTGACATATAGAGGCTTAAATGAGTTACATGTGGAGCCTAAAGTAAGTGACACCTGGACCACTAGAATAGTAAAACATGGACCAAGCATTACGTGACAATTGGAAGCATGAGAACAAGAAACATGGCATAACTCTCCATTTGAAAAGTGTCCCACCTCTCCACACATTTGTACCCCACGAATTTTAAAAGATCATCTTTCCTCATGTTTTTTGAATTATGTTTCCTGCTTTAATCCCTCACCATCGACTTCCTCACAACACCTCCCAAAACCTTGAGTTTTGTCAACTTTAGTAGTCTACATCTTGTGATTGGAAATCCTTTGTATTCTATCTTACTTTTAGAGTATATTTGAATACTTTAGAGGTTTGATTAGCTTGGCAAATGAGGAGACTTCGGTTGAACAAGTAAGTGATTGATTTCCCTATTATGTTATTGTTAGCATAACATACATGATGATTGATTGAAGATGAATTGTATGTAAGGTTGATGATGAAGTATGTTGGAATAGGTTAGATGGAGTATTTTCATTGAACATACATCTATATTTAGACCATATCTTGACCTGTAGATATCCAAATGGGATTATGTTTAATTTAAATTAAACTAGAGAGATATGGCTACAGTTTTCATGCAGGAATAGAATTCTATTTCTAGGGGTCTTTAAATTGGGTTTAAATCTAAGAACTATGTGCTGCATGGTATAAGAATAGTCTGTGGTATTTTGGATATAACATACAGAATATTGAACCAATGAAGTGTAACATTTTATACATGTTGATGAGATGAATGATCAGGTTACTCTGAAATGATTATATGAGATGTTTGTATTCATAATGTGTTTATCGAAATATGTATATATATTGTGAGTTGATATACAAAATTGGAAGATGTGTTAAATAAGAACTGATTATGAACAACATGATATACATTTGAATTTAGTTATTGCTTGTAATATTTATGTCCTGACATGGGTAAGTACATCTATCCTAAAATGAATATATGAAATGCTTACGTTCATAATGGACTTGTTGAAATATGTTGAATACTGTGATCAGATCCTAAATTCTGAGTGATATGATATTTGGGATTTAATTCTGAATAATGTGAGATACTGATTGAACTGTGTTATATACTTTCGATATTTATGTCTATTTGAGTAAGCACGTAAATGATGGTTCACTCAATGAGTTCACAAACTCATCAAAATTGCAATATTATTTTTCAAGTTCAGGAGAAATCTAGCTAGTCTAGTTGAAGTAACTTCTGCATTTGGATATGGCTCAGTGTCAGGATCAGTTGTACCTACAAGTGGCTTAGTTATGTTATGTTAAGGATTGTATCTCTCAACTTTTGTATAATGGTCATGTGTATTTTGGAAATGTAATGACATTTAACACTGTATATGTTTGTGAATAAAAATGGAACAATATGATTTTTGGAATGTTTTGTGTCATGTGTGATGAATTAAAAAGTAAAAAAAAGAATTGATTTAACCTTCTTAATGTGCTATTTTCATAGAGTGTGTTCCCAAATATCCTTTGGTATGTCGGGTATATGCTCTATAGGAGTGGTATGTTAAGTTTTGGTATCAGAGACCAGGTATAACATCGTATATGGGCATTTATCATAATATATGTCAAGTTACACGCATCTTAAACATGTCATACACCATCATTATTATCGAGTAAGGTTCAATTAGGCATGCAGAGGCAACTGATCTCTAATCTTGGCTGCATTTAAATAAATCACAGGCCTGAACATTTGTTAGGAGTCTGAACTGTTAGAAGCACTGAAAGGAATGATGACCCGTTAGAGTAAGGGAAAATGAAATATTGTTAATATCATGACATAGTAGATTTAATAAAGATTGAAAATGGGTTGGAAAATAAAAATGGGGAAGTGAAAGTGCTGTATCGATCATGTGATTGAATATTCATTACATAGATATGGGAGATCTTACATGGTTTGGGATGTTAGGCCTAGATTCAATGAATTTGTATTTGTGGTTATATTATCGCATATGACATCAGTCTTAAGCTGTGGTTGTACACATTTGAATTGATATGAATGTGAATAAATTTTCGTGGATTGATTGAGAAAACTAGAGATGCAGGTGAAAATGATAAGATTTAAAGTGTACATATTTTGAGAGGTTGAACTTGGAACTGAAATGGTTGTTCAACTATCATGTTAAGAGCTTATGATTTAGTATAAGGTAATATCATTGGATCTAATATCAGAATTTTATAATGGTTATGTATCCTATATTTATGAATTCATTAAGAACATATTTATGTAAGATGAAATAAATGATAAATGGGAGATGAAATAAATGATAGTGATATATGTAGAAGTCCTCAAGGTTAAGTTGACCAGTTATTGTGAATGCACATCTGATAATGTAGTTACCTTGGTGAATGATGCTATTGAGCACATATGTATTACATGCTTGGAGATTATATAAGAGTGATCTATGATATATTGAATGCTCTTAAGCATTAGTCCCCATAGAAGAAATTTTTTTAGATGAATCAGAGTAGCACAGTGAAAGCGTGAATTTATGTGGATATATTGAAATGGTAACCACTAAGGACAGGTAACTTTTATATAGACATAGGATACCCAAAAGTTATCTAGAATCAATTGAGATCAAGGTATCATCAGCTTGAGATATTAATTGGTGACTTTTTGAAAATAAATTTCTAGATAAGATGTAATGGTCTTAATGGTACATACCAAGGCATAAGAGTAAATGTGCATGCTTACTACATCACCGAGCTTTATTATATATAATATTCTAATTATGTAAGATATGAGAGAAATTGATTTTTTTAAAATATTATGAATGGTTGAAAAGCAATGATGAATATAGTTGACTAAGAAAGATTTCATGAACAATATAAGTAACTTTGGAGAGAAATCTTCTTTTATGAAGACATCATGTAGACCAAATGTTCCATTTTTAGGAATTGATGAATATTGAACGGATTAAAGGTGAATATTGTAGTCGGATAATTATAATACTCGGGGACGAGGAGCTGAATGTAATATAAAGATTGTATATATATTTTTTGTTGTAAGTATCCAAATTATGTTACTAAGTCCTTGCATTCGAGATGATGTTATTGTTATCGCTTGAAGGACTTGAAAACATTATATAGAGGATCAGACATATTAATGGTTGTTAATTTTTTGGGTTAAGTTGTTGGTTAATTCGAAATCTAAGACTAAGAATTGCTATAAAATATTCGCACTATACGTCATGCAAAATGTATTATTGGAAACGAAACATATATGATCTCTAATTTTGTCGAATTAGAAATATAAGTTATGAACGTTGATATATTATCTTGTTTGGTGCTGTTGTTAGATATTGATTGTTTTGTATGAATGGATATGTCCTACGCAATACTGAGATCTTTAAGTGTATGAATCGGATGGTATTATCCCATAAAGATAGAGTGTTAAGTTGTTATTGTATAATGATACCTTTATAAGTGATGGTCAACTATATCTACCTGCTGTAGATGATCGGAGACCAGAATTGAGATACATGTCATACTTGATATTACGAAATATTTAATGATCAGCAGATGTAACTGAAGTAGATTGGGTACAAAAATCAAGGTATGAGAAATGGAATGTAGTTGTATAGAACTTGCATATTAAAAACATTTACGTTACATTTGCAATCTATATATTACTTTTCTTATAATTGATTGCTTTATAACGGAATTTGGTGGACACTTGCAAAGTTTAGTTTGAAACTTACAAAGTGTAACTTGAGGTTTATTTGAAGAAGAAAATAAGTCCAGGATGTGTAGTTACTATATGTGTAGTAAAACTTTTTAAAACATTGGCAATGATGTAGAACAAGAGGATATGATTATGAAATTAAGTGGTAGAAGATGTCGAACACCCTTGTATTAGGATGAAGAGGGCTTGAGGAATATTGATGACTTATAATTGATTCAACATATGATTGATAAGGTAAAAATGATCTACAGTGGAATTAAGGTAGCTTAGGGCTGACAAAAAAAAAGTTAGGCAAAATAGCACCCGTTATCCACACCCACAGAAAATGTGCAGGCTTAACACAAAAAGGAAACTTAACAGTCATAAATAAGAAATACAATATGACAACATGAATAATTGGTATTGATGAGCATTTATAGTGATGAATTGTATGAATGTGCAATTGTATTGATAATTTGTATGAATGAGTATTGAATCAATATTTGGCTTTAAAATGTGCATTTTTATTATATAGATACTATATTGAGGAATATAATACCAGCTCAGGAATTTAAGATTGCAAGTAATTTGAGTTATATGGAGGAGCTAATAAAAAAATAGTCAGATATCAAACTAAACAGTTGAGGAATCGAGTACTTCCTCTAGTAAAAGTTATTGGAGAAATCATTCGAGAGAAGAAGCTATTTAAGAGACTAAGGAAAACATGAGATAACATTATCCCCAAATGTTTGATCAGTCAAGTAAGAATTTCGATGACGAAATTTCTTAAGGGGGGAGAGTTGTAATATCCCGCCTCCTAAAATTGTTAAGAGATTAAACTATTAGATAAAGTCACATGAGTTATTTCATTTAAGCATTTACGAGGTGCATTTCATTCACATGCATAATATTCGTATACATATATGAATAATGATTTAGAAAATATTGCAAGATAGTATATACACTCGATTGATATATTCCAGGGTATGGAACGAAAATGAATGTGATATGATTGTGCATTCCTAATTTTTTGCATTTAGATTTACCAATAACATGAATTGATGGATTGTAATTAGTGAAATGGGGAATTTATTGTTACAGTTGAGTAACTGATGAGGTGATATATGCATCTCGTCTAAGAAAAATGTTAAAGAGCAAGACAAATTGATACATGAGAATTTAGGTTGATTAGGCCTATGAAATGGGGACATGTGGCATTAGTAATAAGTGACAAATGGCTCAATTAAATGGATGACAAGTGGGTTGAGTATAATTGTGACAAGTGGCCCTTTAACATTGTGATAAATGACACCTTAGACTTGTGAAATATGGAGCAATAGAATGGTGACATGTGTAGCTGTACAAATGATGACATATGTAGCCTTATAATTAGTGACATGTGTATCCTTACAATTGGTGACATGTGTAGCCTTATAAGTAGTGACATATGGAGGCTTAAATGAGTTACATGTGGAGCCTAAGTAAGTGACACATGGACCAATAGAATAGTAACATATGGGCCAATAGAAGGATAACATATGTACCAATAGAATGGTGACACATGAACTAATGGAATAAGTAACATATGGCTTAGCTAATTAGATGACAAATGGCATGAGTACATGAGTGACAAGTGGCCTAGGAAACCAAATGACAAGTGGACCAAGCATTAGGTGACAATTGGAAGCGTTCGAAGAAGACACATGGCATAGCTCTCCATTTGACAAGTGTCTCACCTCTCCCCCACACATTTGTACCCCACAAAATTTTCACTAAAAAGATCATCTTTCTTCATGTTTTTGGTCTTATGTTTCCTCCTCCAATCCCTCACCACCTACTTCCTCACACCATCTCCCAAAACCTTGAGTTCTGTCAACTTTAGTAGTTTACATCTTGTGATTGGAAATCATTTGTATTCCAACTTACTCTTGGAGTATATTTGAATACTTAAGAGGTTTGATTAGCTTGGCAGTTGAGGAGACTTTGTTTGAACAAGTAAGTGATTGATTGCCTTATTATGTTATATGTTAGCATAACATACATGATGATTGATTGGAGATGAAGTGTATGTAAGGTTGATGATGAAGTATGTTGGAATAGGTTAGATGGAGTATCTTAATCTTTAGAGATCCAAATGGGATGATTTGTATTTTATATTAAACTAGAAGCATAGTTATACAATTTTTATGAGGAATCGAATTTGAATTATGTCTCTAAGGGTCTCTAAATTGGGCTTGAAGTTGAGAACTATGTGCTATCATAGTATGAGAATAGTATGTAGTAATTTGGATATAAATTACAGAATACTAAACCAAACTGCATGAATTTGGTTTCATTAGAAACTTAAGACATATAGAAACATTTGTTTAGAAGAAGGTTTTGCCTAAATACCTCTTTTTCTAGGTCAAAATGGTCATACAAAACTGAACTAAAAACAGAGTTGGAAAAGCTAGAAAATGGGAATAGCTTTTACATGAAATATGTTTCTTTTATGTGACATTTGAGACAAAAAGTGATGAAGACACTTTCTTATGATGTATTTAGGCTTGAATGAAGTTTGACATAAACCTAGTATGATGCTTGAATAAGTGATTAAATGCCTGATTGCTTAGGGTGATAATTGAGGGTATAATTAAGGAAATATATTAAGATTAATAGGATTAAGTAAGTGGATAAATTTTGTGGTAAGAGGCATAACTTTCTCTGTGGATGTTGGATTAAAGTCATTTAAGTATGCTTTCAAAAAGGACTCCAAGTTCTAAAACTTCTATACAGACTCCATAAAGAGATTTTGCTGTCTAAAGGGGTCAAATTTTTAAATTTCTATAAGTGTCCAGTGAATGTCTGCCCAGCAGACATGATGTCCCTCCAAATGGACATAAGTGGAGCAGGAAAGCTAGAAAACTTGAGAATGTCTGTCCAGCAGATATGAAGATCGCCTAATGGACATTCACTAGCCATTTGGATTGAAATTGCTTTGAAAGATAGTACATATAGGTATAGGTCCGCCCTACAAACATAAGGTCTGCCTAACGGATATAGATCCAATGAAATTGTGAGAATAACAATATGAAATGAATGAAAGTGATCTTATAATGCTAGAATAACTTTAGTAAATGATTGAGTGATGAAATTAGAATAATCTTGTATAACTAGGTGTAAACCTAAGTTTAAATTAAGCATATATAAATTAAGATTACGATATGTGAATTAGGAAAATATACCCAGAATAGTCAATTAAGCATGCATTGAACATGGAATATATACTTGTGCATGGTTGAACAATTATATAATTAATCAACTTAGCAATATGATATAGAAGCACCAGTTGATCGAAAATATCCAGACATTGCCGGATCATCCAGTACACTATGAGTTAAATTAAATGTGTCAACTCAATTATATGTGTTTTTTCTGTTTGAGTTATACATGTAGTAAGTTGACTTAGATGCATCTCACTATGTTTGAATTGCTCTCGTTTAAATTTTTACATTATGAACTATTACTGGTTTAATTGTGATAATTCCGAATATCAATTATCCGAGGAGATCATTATTTGGGACTGTATTGGAAGTTCTCATTATATGTGAATTTGACTGAATAAGTGATGCTTATCATTATTGTTGAATCTCGGACCAAGGTCTGATGATAAATGTGAATGTGAATGTAAATGAAATAAGTGATACTCAACTGAGTTGAATATCAGACTCTGATCCGATGATTGTGATAAATGACTGTGCACACCAAATGAAAGTGATTGATAGCACATTATATGATATGATGCATTTCATGATATGGGCTTTAAAAATATGATGAAGTAACTTCTGAATTTGGATATGGGTCAGTGTCGGGATCAGTTGTACTTGCAAATATCTTAGTTATGTTGTATTAAGGATTATATCTCTCAACTGTTGTATAATGGACATGTGAATTTTAGAAATGTAATGACATTTGAGACTGTATATGTTTGTGAATAAAAATGGAACAATAGGATTATTAGAATGTTTTATGTTATGTGCGATGAATTAAAAATTTAAAAAATAATTGATTTAACTATCTTCGTGGTCCATTTTCGTGGAGTATGTTCCCGATTATCCTTTGGTATGTCGGGTATATGCTCTATGGCATATGTTTTCTCACAGATATATGGAAATTGAACTCCAAAATTATCCCATCTAGGTATATCCTACATATAAATTCATATTTTTCTACCTCAACTTCTGCTATAAGGCAAAGGATGGAATCAAGATTAGTTGGACATTCACCACTAGTATAAGACTACTATTTATGACTAAAGGTTTGTACAACTTTAACCCAAGCTCAACACTATACCTACACCCAAACCTAGTACTTGATCTTACCATTCGATGAACCATTATCAAGCAAAGAAAATAAATTAAAACATTACCAAAATGATAACTGGTTAATATAATTGGCTCAATTATTGGTCATTATCTAGCGAGATAAGGACATTGAGCTATATAGGTCTATAAGTCTGATAATAAGTCAGAAAAACCTATACATTTGTTTTTTTGAAACTCCAACCTCCAACAATAACTTCTTAGTGATGTCCACCCGAGAAAGGTTCTTACCAGACTCAACTAAAACATGTGTCTAAGAAGACTGCAAATAACTAGTCCTATCTTTTCCATTAAACATAAGGATAGTTCCCTCTATATAGACCTGAAATCTCACTCATTACCATCTTTTAAAGAAAGGAAGAGAAATTTTCTTTCCCAATTATGAGTCCCTTTGGTAGGATTTCCAGTTTTATTCCCATTCTATGTTTGGTAATTAAGTTATAACATCCTGAATACCTCTCAGTAAGAATCAGTCAGTCCATAAATTTGAATAAATAACTAATTGTTTTAAATTCTCTAAATGAAATGCCACAAGGAACTTTTATATCAAGAACCATTAATAAGGTTGCATTTAACCTAAACTCAAACTTTTCTCCTTTAATAACTCAATGCAAAAGTCGTCAAGTAGCAATATTAGATTCATCTAAAATTGTCAGGATAAACACCCATGTTAATAGATCTATAAAAGCACCATTCTCTCATTGACATATAGTTTCCTAATTCTCACAATTATACTAATATTGAACTCCAAACTTATTCCATATAGGTATATCCTACATCTAAATTCATATTTTTCTACCTCAAATTCTTCTATAAGGTAAGGGATGGAATCAATAGTAGTCGGACTTTCACCACTGGTGTAAGATTCCTCAGTATGTATGACTAAAGGTCTGTGCACCTCTAACCCAAGCTCAACATTTACCTACACCCAAACCTAGTACCTAATCTTACCATTTGATGAACCATTATCAAGCATTATAAAGAAAATATATTAAAACTTTACCACAAAAAGATGAGATGCCTCCACCAAATGATAACTGATTAATATAATTGGCCCAAAATTGTCTAACAATAATAATATAAAGAAAGATATAAATGAGCATACAAAAAACTTGAGATTAGTTATAAGGAAGTTGAGCATACTTTAAGACGTCTATTAGTGGCATAAGATAAAATTGTTCGAACATTAGAACTTTAATCGCTTAGACACTCAAGTTTTTTATCTTATCACAAACCTTTAATTCCACCACATACCAAATTCAACATTCAAACTAATTCATTTTTTCCCTTAAGACAAAATTATGGGGAAAACTTTCAAAAAAGGCAAAAAATAAATTTTGACTTTAAGCTAAACTTAAGGTCAAAACTTAAGAAGCAAATGATATATATAGAAATATATGTAAGGGTTAAAGCCAAAAAAAGCCATTATATTACACCATATAAGATTAAAATAACTATCACAATATCACAAACTCACAAGCTACTATAGAAATAATTAATGTTTTTGAGATTGATGTCACTTCTCACTTACTATTTTATTTTTTAATATTATATTCCTCTCTAATTGATATAATCTTCGTAGACCTTATATGAAAAAGCATTTTGATTCTTACGTTTTCATATATTTAGGGGAAATTCTTGAAGAATAAGCAACAATCAAGATATCATATCTATAAGATCAAATCTAGACCAAAAGAATCTCAGAGTTTAAAATTCCATATTTTTAAAAAAAATTAAGGAAATTTCACTAATAAATCCATCCAAAGGCATTGATACAACGGATCAATACCATGAAACAATGTTTCCAAAAGTTATACAAGATTAAGCCTTAATGTTACATCTTGTCTTTAAGTGAGTTTAATAAAGAGGCATAAAGAGTTACAATATAGTTCGCTCTAAATTCCATCTTCCTTTCAATGAAGAGTTAATTCCATCATTAACATTATAAACCACTAATTTTTCTCTAATCTAGTAACAAATTCTATGATTTAGTACATGCTTAAATTTTATAATTCCCTTCACGTTAAATGGAGTACACAGTGCAGTTTAGAGATAGGCTTAAGCAAAATTTATCTCTCCCTATTTTTCTATACTATTCATCAGTCTATTTAAGTATGCTTTCCCAATCAGTTACAAGACATGTCAGGTTCATGATGTGGCGCAACCTAGCCTAAATCTGTTGGTGTAGCTACAGTCAAAGAACAAATGAGGAGTTATTTTAGAGGCTTGACAACATAGGGTGTATAGAAGGTCTGTAGAGTCTAAAATTCTATCTTTAGTTTTCAATCTATTTATAGCTATAAGCCAAATGAAAAAAGAGGGTTTAGACATTAAGGATCTAGTTCATACTACATTATACCATTGGATGATTAAGTTTTATGGTATGAAAAACTTAATATAAGAGGAGTTAGTGAAGCCCCCTATTATTAATAAACTAGATTGGTTTGTCTATCACATTAGGGTTAGGGGAGTAATTTGGAAGATAGATAGCTTTACAATCTTTCTGAGCCTCTAAAATTACTAAGCCACTTGTCCAGTGTATAACTTGCATAACCTGAGCATTGAATGGTATCCTTGTGGTTAGTGAGGTCAACTCCTCCTTTAGGATGAGTGGAGTTTGATTAGCCTAATTTTCAAACTAAAATTATGAGTTCGGTCCATTTTCCATATGGATTTTGGTATAAGTGTAAATTGTCTTCCTTTTCCTTAGCTTTTATACGAATTTCCAAGAATGTTCTTTTTTTATACAAACTGCCAGTAGATGTGCTCTTTGAGGTAATACTCTTTAACTTGTTTTGACTATAGAGCTTCCTTGTCACTAAGCAGTCTCCAAGTCCTCTTGGCCACCAACATTAATTGAATCAACTATAAAGGGATCAATCCAAGTCTACCTTCTTATTTTCTCCATCATAGTTGCTCCCATTTTTTTAGCACCCTTGAAGTTTTATGCTTTTTCAAATTACATAAATCTTTTAATACACATCTCCATCTCCTTGTCAATTCTTTTATGCAGGAGAAGATGTGTGCTCCAGTGAGTGTGCAGACTCCTTGATAATGAGATAATAAGTTATAATCTTCCAACTTGTGAAAGGGCCCTATTCTGCCAGGAGTTAATTCTGTTATTGAAGATCTCCAAAATTCATAGGCAGTGTTGGTATCTTAGCTATTTAGATGAGACAGGGAACTACTGGATTCCTTCACATCAGAAGAGAAGTATATTATCCTCTTTTGATGATTAAACCTTAAATATGATAGCCTGTAAAAATTGTCAAGAGAATTAAACATTAAGAATAAAAAATCATGGTCAACTCCACAAATCATCATAAGATCATCTGTAAAGATGTGAGAGTTCCAATTTATTGCATTTATGATGATATTTAAATCTAAGGTAGAGGTGAGTGTTCTCTTTGATGGATAACACCTTTATGGAAAGAGTGAATAAGGAGGGGGAAAGGGAGTCCCCCTGCCTTATTCCTTTGAACCCTTTGAATAACTTGCTAGGAATTCCATTAATCAATACATTGTAGGTATTAGTGGATAAATATGCAATAATCCATCCAGTGAACTTAGTAAGAAAGCCAAACCATTCAATATAGGTAAGAATAAAGCTCTATTGTAATGTTTTGAAAGCTTTAGAGAAATCCACTTTAATTGCACAACTCTTAATAGTCTTGTTAGTCTCATAGTCTTTCATAAGTTCTTGCACAATTAGAATGTTGTCAGTGATAGATCTACCAATGATAGAAGCTCCTTGAGTAAAGTGGAGGATATGCTTCAATGTCTTCTTTAATTTCCTAGTAATGACCTTAAAGATAGTTTTATACACAATGTTACAATAAGAGGTTGGACAAAATTCCTTCAATTTGTTGTCATTAGAAGTTTTAGGTATCAACCATAAGTGAGTGGAATTCAAATCTTTCAACAGTTTGCTAGTGGTCAAAAATTCTCGAACCAGCTTAACAAGTAATTCCCTTATGATAGGCCAAGTGGCTTAAAGAAGTATGCACTAAACATATTTAGACTTTGAGCTTTACTTAGATTAAGACTGAATACTACCTCCTTAATTTTAAGAGAAGAAGCTGGTTTAATCTTTTACATCCTAAGAAAGAGTATTTTGTTTTCCAATAAATCTTTCTATTTCTTGCATGCTTAATGGACTAGATGAGCTTGATCCTATGATGTCTTTATAGTATTTGACCACTATCTCTTCTATTGTGCTTTTATCATTGTACAAATGATCATCTTCATTAAGTGAGCATTAAATTTTGTTTAAATTCATCTTAGCAAGGATAAATTTGTGGAAATATTTGGTATTTGAGTCTCCTTCCGTCAACTAAGAGGTTCTAGGCTTCAACATCAATAAGGAATTGTAATCCTATAATGCATTATTGTACTCATCTTGTAACACCCCAACTCCTGCTGAACCCAAACCCGATATCGAAGGTGATACTCGGATCCGTGCCCCGCGAGGGTGGCGTGTCACATCACTTAACACTTAACACTGATCATTCACTAAACAAAAGTCGGT
>JANIIA010000002.1:54310260-54330483 GCA_027478495.1 Erythroxylum alaternifolium | reverse complement strand
TTTATGATGATAGTTTAGTGTTTAATGATCATGATAGAGGAGTTGAGATATGTGTAACGTTGATGTTGCAATAAATAAATGTATGTTCTATTTTAATGTATTAATTGTATTTATGAGTTGTTTTAAGGAAGGATTGAGAGACTAAACGGTAATGAAGCTGGTGCTCGAAAATGTTAGTTCAAACATTTCCACTGATTAAGCTTCTATCTTTTAGCCATAACTTGTTCTTTAGTTATTCAAATGAGACGATTCTTGATCTGGATTAAACTAGAGACATATGGATATATTTTTCATGAAGACACGAAATTTGAATTATGTCGTTAAGAGCCTCAAATTTTGACATGAAGTCAAGAATTGGGTGCAGTAAATTGGAAGATGAATGCTGGAAAATATAGCTGTAACATGTTCACTGATTATGCTTCTATGTTTTAGCCATAATTTGTTCTGTAGTTATCCGAATGAGATTATTCTTGATTTGGAGTAAACTAGAGACATAGGAATACATTGTTTCTGAAGAAATCTAATTTTAATTCTGTCTTTAAGAATTTCAAAATATGGCTTTAAATTGAGTTTTGAATGAGGTTGTAGTATTACCCAAGACAGAAATCATGTCTTGTTGATATTGAATAAACTGCATTGATAGATGCCGAATTGGACAAAGGTTTCTCCAGAAAAGTTGTATTTTATTCTCTTATCTTTCAAATTATATAAATTTCATAAATTTTAACGTTGGAATTGAGAGATATGCGTTGTAAAATTTGACAGCATGATCATGTACGAGCCAAAGTTTCAGATGTGCTTAGTCTGTAGTATTTTAAGTATAAATCACAGAATAATTAACCAAAGTGAATGATTTTTAGGTCATTAGAACCTTAAGAGAAAGGAGAAAATTCTTCTTGAAGAAAGTGTTGCCAAATTATTGCATTTTCCTAGTTATAATGATTATGGAATTTTGACCTGAAGGTCTAGAATTTTGGAGATGTTATAAGGAGAAATGAGAGTCTGGATATTGTATGATCATATAATGTTAGAATAACATTAGTGAGTGAATTTTTTATATCAAATTACGAAAGGCATGAGTATAATGGAAATGAAAGATGTTTCTATGATTGTAATTGTGATTCAATAGAGATGAGTAATGAGCATAAGATGTGAATTTAGATAATATACCCGGGATTGTCATGAACATGCATTGTGCATACTTCATATACATACATGTGCATTAATAAACACTTATAATTGTTCCAAATTGTGATATGTGTATATTGTATGATATAGAGGAGCAACTAGAACGTTAATATCTAGACGTTGCCTGAACTTCCAGGCATTAGCTTCGGGAACGACCTATGAGTAACCTAGACGGTCTCACTCAATTAATTGTTTATGTTAGTATATGTTTGAATTATCTTATGAATGTGAAATTTATTGTGTTGATTATGGACAATTGATTGTCCAAGGAGTTCTATATTTGGGATTGTATTGGAAGTGCTACTTGAATGTGAATATGATTGACTATTTGTTCTCAACTTCAATGTTAAATGTCGGACTAAAAGTTCGATGACAAAGGCAAATGAGAAAGAGTGTGAATGTGACTGAATGAGTGTAATCATTGAATATGTATAATGCATTTCATTACATGAATGTATGAAAGATAATGGTAGTTGTGACTGGAGTCACCAGTAAAAGAGCTTAATGCTCATAATGTGATAAGAGCCTTTGGCTCAGTTTCGCATGTGTCCAGTATCTACTAAGGGATATAGGACATTAATTGATACAGCTTGGTATCCACAAAGGGATATGAGCTAGTAAAAAGGCACTTGGTCACATCACAGTA
This sequence comes from Erythroxylum alaternifolium, assembly GCA_027478495.1. Lineage (NCBI taxonomy): Eukaryota > Viridiplantae > Streptophyta > Magnoliopsida > Malpighiales > Erythroxylaceae > Erythroxylum > Erythroxylum alaternifolium. The sequence goes on along the minus strand of JANIIA010000002.1, from coordinate 54,328,649 downwards.
AGAAATGAAACTAAATTATGTGCATTTCATTTACAATTGATATGTTTACTTTTGTATGAATGAAATGTTTGGTATAATTGTCCCAAAAGTGGTATGTGATGCTTTATGAAAAAAATGCAAAGATGTGAATTATATGTCTACATGTTTGATGTGTTGCATGAATTGAGTGAACCATCGATGATGGTTACCTCATCTGAGTTCACAAAACTCACCCAAAATTGCACGTTGACATTTCAGGATACAGAGAGGATTCTAGCTACTGAGAAACTGTACAAGAAACTTAATTTTTGTACTTTTGTGAAGAAGATATGGCTCAAAGGTCGGTCAGCTAGACTGAAGGATTCAGTTAGATCTTTTGTATTTCCTCTTTCATGTAGTATATTTTGTATTAGGATATGATGATGTATATGTACAGATCTTTTGTATGTACATTTGGTATTTATGAAATGAAAAGAGGAAATTCGTTTAAAAAAAATTGGTGACTTTCTTATATAATAGTAGATGCCATGATTCAGCAGGATAAATTACCGTGTGATAAAGTGAAAGTGAGGCGGCAACACGCCGTTGTTATAGGATGTGTACTGGAATGTCATATAGGTGTTCCGATATGTACCTTATAGCAGTGGGGATGTTAAAATATACATTCAAAGATTCTTTTAACTGTAAAGCGTACAAATTTCATGGCTAAAAATGCATTTGTGCTTACATGGTTTCTACAAGTTGCGATTTTTTAAAATCTTTTTAGGACTTAAAATTATTGGAAATAAATAAGAGAATAAGGCGTCAATCTAAAACTTAGACAGTAAGTATCTATTAAAAAGTTAATGGAAAAAATTCGAATAATTTACATTAAGTTAACACCAAATTCAAATTAAATCACATTGAAAACAAGTTTACTTCAAAAATTATAAAAAAATCTAAAAGATTAATTTCAACCACTAAGGCAAAAAGATAGCATATGATTTTCAATTTCATAGGAATTTTTTAGTCATTAACCTTTCTTTATTAAACTTTAACCCTTAATTTGTTAAACTCCAATCAACAACACTCATAAGGTCTATAAAATCTCTCAAACAATAGCAAACAACTCAAATAATAAAGATGATTAAAAGATAAATTACACATAGGATTTAATGTAGAAAACCCTCTAATATAGAGGTAAAAACTACAAAACAAACCAAAAATAAATCCACAGTCAGAACTAGTCCCAAAATAGTGCGTACAGACATCATCTTGACTACTAGTGAAAATTTTTTGATACCCTTCTCCTTATTATATCCCTTTACCACTAGTCTCGCATTATGCTTCACTAACTTGTCACCATTTTTCTAGATGTTAAACTCCCATCAATTCTTCTCAACACCTTCTTATTTTTGGAAAACTTCATTAACTCATAAATCTCATTTACCTTCCATGAATCCATCTCCTCTTGCATTGCCTTGAGCCAAAAGTCTTTGTCTTTGAATGACTGCAATTATGGTAGCTTTTTGGCTCCCCCTCAGTAATGACTAGGATTTAGTCTGAACTAAGGTATATAGTTGAAAGCCTTTTCACTCTAGTTGTCCTTCGAATTTGGACATCTTCTAACACTTGTGTAGGTTCCCCTTGCGTATAATTCTAATGAGCCTCATCTACATTATCTATAAGATATGGCTCATTTGACTCATCTCCATCAAATTACACTTGACTATTTTAATCTTGTGCCAGCTTATATCCTTTGCCTTCTTCACTTATAGGTTGATCAACGAATTAAAGTAGGGGTAGAATCTGTAGTATTGAAAGAAAAACTACCGGAAGTATTCTTGCCTTCTTTGATGATATATACACCAATCTCATACTCATAAAATACTATATCCTTGCTTTTAACAACCTTCTACTTTTTGAAGTCGCAGAGCTTATATTTAAAACTCTTGTGACCACAGCCAATAAATATACAAGGAGTAGTCTTTGAATCTATCATCAACCTCTACTCCTTTGGCATATCCTTGAAAGCTTTGCATCTGAATATTTTCATATGCGTATAAGTTAGATCATTCCTTTTTCACACTCTTTCGGGAATGTCAAGATCTAAAGAGACTAAATGAGTTATACTAATCATACATACTATATTTTTGACTACCTCACACCAAAAGGACTTCAGTAGATTAGACACTCGAAGCATGCACTAAACCTTCCCCACAATGATTCTATCATCCTCGTAGCAAAACTATTATGTTGTAGGGTACCAGGTTTTTTCCTATCTTGCCTTACGCTATGTCTCGGACAATATTCCTCAAACTAGTTATAGGTGTACTTGCTTTTATTATCAGTTCAAAGACATTTCAAAATTTTCTTTGTCTCCTTTTCTACTATGACATGAAATTTCCTAAAGATCTCAAACACTTAGCTTTTTGTTTTTAGTATGAAGACCCAAGTTTTATGAGTAGCATCATTGATAAAAGTAACAAAATAATTGTTACCTCCCAAGGACTCCTCCTCAATAAAACTACAAATGTTGAAGTTCACCAGCTATCACTTAAGTCTTCATTCTAGTAGAACTTTTATTAAATGAAACTAGATGTTGATTTTCAATCATGCAATGAACACAAGGATTGAGAGAAAGAGTGGTTTTTGTAGTGATAAATAATTTAACAGCTAAAATTTGATCTTCTTCTTATTAACGTGTCCCAATCTCTAATGCCAAAAATTCAGAAAAGTATTCTCCTTAAAGACATGTAGTTCTCCAGCACAAACCTTTAAGTGTATCTTATACAGGATACAACACAATCCTTTAGACAGTTTCCACTTACCATCCCAAAGTATACTGACATCTTTCTTAGTCAAGTACATTTATAGACAATAAGTTGAGGTGCAATTTTGAAATGTGTTGTATTATTCTCAAAGTCAACATAAACCCAACATTAGTTTGAACTCAAATGTCACCTATACTGATAATGTTGAGTCTGATTTCCCATCTTCACACTTCAAAAATCACCACTCCTATAACTAGTGAAATATTCCCTCTTTGAAACATATTGATAAGAAGAACTTATATTAATAAACCACTCATAATTTGAGTGAATAATGTGAAGATACTCACTAGTTACATAAATCAATGACATTTCATCATTTATGCTTGAGGTGATTGTTGTAGTGTTATTTTTGTCTTCACCTTTCTAGTTGTATTGCTTTTTCTATTCACTCTTCTACTTGTAATATAACTTCTTTATAAGACCAGGTTTAGTGCAATAGTGACACATCCTAATCTCCTTGCTATCTCTAAATTTGTACCTATTTTTAAACTTGCCTTACCCTCTTAAACTTTTATTATTGCTTCTTCCTATGTTTTATACCACTAGAGCTTGTATGTTATCAACACCAATCTTCTTCCTCCTAATCTCTTTGTTGATCATGCTCTCATTGATCACATACAGAAAAGCACAACATCCAAAATGGAGTTATTGATAGTAATAACCATAGTTTTCTTACTACCTGACAAGGAACTTAACAGGTATAAAGCTTGTAACTCATCATTAAAGATGATCTTCATAGTGGTCAACTTGTTGATGATATCTTCAAAATCGTTGAGATGCTCTGACACTAGTTTTTTTGCCTTCAACTTTAGGTTCATAAGCCTTTTAAACAATAAGGCCTTACTGTGAGTAGTATTCCTCTCATAAAGAGCCTCCAATTTATTCCACAGCTCGAAAGGATCCATCTCTTAGGATATGTAGGTGAATATATTGATATCAATTTATTGTCTAATAGTTCCAAAGGTTTTCTGCTTCATCTTTTCCCATTATTTATCTGTCATCTTCTCTAACTTAGACGACACATCATCTTTTATACTTTTGTCCATATTAATTAGATAATAAAGATCTATGCAACACAAAATATCTTCTATTATAAGTCTCTATATTGAGAAGTTGGTCAACATCAACTACACCATAGAGCTATTACCACTCTCTATACCTAAGTCTTTGATAACAGTTGTTCGACTCCAAGCAATAACCCCCACAAGATTGATAAAATCACTTAATCAATAGTAAACTACACAAACGATAAAGATGATTAAAAGATAAATTGTGCACAAGATTTAATGTAAAAAGAATCCTCCATTATAGAGGTAAAAAGCACAGGACAAACCAAAATAAATCCACTAAATTAAATAGAAAGATACAAGTAGTAAAAAGTTTGGAGCTATCTCGCTCAATAACTCCTCAAAAAATAACCGCAACTAAACTCTCTTTTTAACTCTAAAAAAACTCTAAGATTTGAGTACAAATATTAAAACTTTTCTTCCATCATGTATTTTTATCCCATACAACTTCTACTTTTATCCAACCTTTTAAATTTAAATAAATAAGGTTTTTAAACTAGTCATCATTGGCCACAAGCCCATGTGTGGCAACTGTGTCCCTCAAAAACTCAATGTATGTGAACAGTCTAAAAAACTTACATGGTCAGCGAATACAATCGTGTCCTTCAATAATGTTGGTGTGTTTGACTCCACAAGGACTTGTCTGTCTTCAAGCTTAGTCTTTCAACTTGTACACAATTACATAAACTTACACGTTCATCCACACAGATGTGTCTACCGTTGCCATATGCATATGCTACAAAATAGTTTTCAATCATCAGTTTTTGCCTTAAATATGCTCGAATTTGTTTTTTTGATTCATGAAGATAGTTAATACTTTTGGAGCCTTAATTTAATAGAATTGCTCGAGGGAACATGTCTAAAATGGAGCTGGACCCACAATATAATCATCAAGATCATATTTCTTACAACTTGCTAATTCTTAAGCTTTTGAAAAGTGTCGGTTGGTTATTATTACGTTTTTAATTACTGTCATTAGGGAGAAAAAAGAATACATGATAGCAATTAATGAATATTTGGTACAAACGTGGAAAATCTTTAAAAACGTATCTTGTAAACCAACATACTTCCCAAATTTTTACAAAGAATCTTTCATTACCGAATACAAGTATATTTACCGACCGATTCGTACACACACTCGTTAATAACCTTTTAGCAGCTAACGATACTCGAGATATTTTCTGTACTCTTTTGGTAAACCACAATTATAATAGAAAATCATTCTCCATAGACTTGAAGCATTGACTGACTCTTTTATGTCGAATAAATACTTGATAGGAATTCTGACATTGTAACAACCATATAATTGGAAGCAGATTAATGGTCCACTCACCGGATTCCACTGTAATTGCAAAGTTGACCCGTCAAAACTGGACCCTGAAATATTAAAGCTTACTAGAAACTATAAGTTAAAGGTCTGATGCCCCTTTAGATTCCAAAATACATTAATATATGATTGAATACTGCGAAGGAGAAAAGTATGAAACCATACTTTAAATTTCAGATTGTGAACTGCTTTTAACAGAAAGTGAAGCTGTAAGATAAGGACCACACAGTGCAGATAACCTTATCACCTTACAAACATACCTAGTACTACTGTTGGACGAGTACACCTGGACAATAAGCAATATAATAAAATCTATCTGGTTCACATACGATACAGGTACTTTATGCCAACTACACATACATATCCATAACAGCGCTGGGTTGTGTGTCTCGTAATAATTTCTCAGGAAAGAAAGGAGAAAAAAGTTCGGACCTTGGTGCCTTTAATGTGATCTAAGTCTTGAAAGTGCCTATCAAAGGATCGTTGATGTTGATGATACAACTTGAAAGTCCAGCAATATTAATTTCTCGTTGGAGGGACCTGATATGCCCTAATATAATTAGTGCTCATTGGTTCTAAGTAAACCCTTTTCGGAGGACCCATCAATGCCAAATCATGTGAAACTTTCGCTGTGTGAATACGATAGAAACTTGTCTGTCAAATATCATTCAAGTCTTTGGTTAATACATCTTTGTTCCAGTACCATTTCCAATGACCTCAAGTTGCTCTTTTTCTTTCAGAGTCCACTACACTGAGCTCAGGTAATCTGATAAGAGTGAAGCTGAGGAATCGAAATTGACTTCAAATTTTAATGGCTCTTATGTATATATGGAACTATTAACATAAAAAAATTGACGTAAAAGGTTTTGAGAGGGGGTGATTTCTATGTAATCATGTTTTCTAGTGTACAGCTATACATGTATTTTATTAACTGGACCACTAGCCTGTGTGTCTGACCTGCTATTATTCTCCTTATTTAATTAACCGGGCCAGCTTGTTCATATTTCGGAAAAGTCGTACCTGGCTGGTCCCGCTTTCAACCTCGGACTTTTCTATATATTTTGTTTCTTGTTTACTTGGCGTAAATCATATTAATTTCTCTTTCTCCCTTGGCTTATTTTTGCTGGATCCATGAACTTTAAGATTTACCCTTATTGTTTAACAGTTTCCTCATGATAAGGATTTGACAATTTTCTCCCGCTAGCAACTTGCCTCTTGCCTTTACCTTGGCATCAGTAATATCGAAAGCAACTTGGAGTAGAAAAAGAAAAACAATGGTGACTTGGGAAGGATGAACTCAGATTAACAACTGTAATCACTTCCTTGATCAAGTGAACAAGGAGTAATTGGTCAAATTGAAGGCATTAAATATCCCCAGTAAGCAGGATCGATGAAAGTTTGGTGGTCCATACAACGGTATTAATGACTACATGGGCCTCCTCTTCATTGAGATGGTGAATAGTTTGGTAGTATATAGTGGTCAATGTCGAATACCCCACGTTTTGTAATCTCTTTATGGAGTTCTTGTAGTCGTTGATTTAAGCTGTGTGATTTACTTATCAATATTACCGGCACACGATTTTATGAATCTTAATACGCCAATAGCTATCCTTGTGCTTGTGGTGAAAAGGCATCAAATTTTCTATTCTGGTTATAATATTTTTATTATATTTTATTAAATCTTATTAACATATTTACGTAAATTTTACATAAATATATAAATAAAATTTAATAAAATAGAGTTAAATCAGAATAATTAAAATAGGAGATTTGACAGTATTGAATCCAAATGGCCGTTAAAGTTGTATATGTCAAGCATTTCTCTTGTGGTCCTCCTAAACCTTTGCTCTTCAAACAGTGGAAAGCTCCTATTCCAAAAATTAAGACTTAACGATAAAATTGTCCAAAATACTGGTATCTTCTTTTATAGTTGATTCTTTCTCTTCACCCACGATATGGTTGCCACCAAAATGTCGACAGTAGAATCGATTTACTTTCCAGCAATGCAAGAAAATTATCCTTTATAAGTGTCCAAATCAGATAATTCCCATTTTTGTTATACAAATATTGTTGTTTATTGTTATGGCTTAACATGTAATAGAAGGGCTCTGATCTATCATTTAGATTAAACAAATTAGGGGGGAAACATTACATTAGTGCCACTCATTTGCATGTTCTTTCACATGGGAACTAAATTTCAAATATATCCAACTAGGGTACGACAACCTAGTTCATTACTCTGTTTTAACGATCGATTTCTTTCCTAGTATGATAGTATTAATGAATTATAAATGAAAGCTGTCACAACAAAACAATTTGAAAATGGATTAAAAATGGTTACTTTGTTGTCCAGTTAGATATAACTAATAAATTAGTATACTTAATGATGGCTCTAATCATTCTAAATCCTTAGAGAAGAATCCAAATTGGGAAATAAATTAAGTAGAAAAGCTAGCATAAATTATGTGTCTATGTGCTTAATTTACAAGTGTTCATCGATTTAAGTAAGAATCTTTCCTTTGTTCTTGCGTATTTCAATGAAACCAAAAGGAGATGTGGATGTGGTGTCCTATTTTAATATTTTCATTGGCCTACAATATGACAACTCTTCAGCAAAATGCTTGCCATGATAACGACTGTATAAAACTGAAAAGAATCAATGAAGTAAAATCAAGAAATTGTGACGAAGGAAATTAAAATAGCATCAACAATTTGAACTTTGTAATTTTCAACAGAAAAAGATTGTAGTGTCTTTTCATTAATAAGCGCGCCATCTTAATATGAGAAGAAGCATCGCCGACTAACTGGCGTACTATGGTAAATATGTAAATATTAGGATCATCTATTTTGACATTACATTTATAGGATGCTACTATTTTCTCACAGAAAATAGATTAAGAATTTATTTCTCTAAATTCATTATGTAATTTTTGGTTTTATTTTTCCTTTAAAAAAAAGTTCGTTATGAACGAACTCTAGCAACCTTGGCAACTTAAGGGGGTGAAAGTTTTTGAAGCTAATTTCGGGCTATAAATTTTGTTTATATGAGAATGGCTTGACTTTGGACTTCACAATTACCATCGGCCTATGGATTTTGTTTATAGAAGAATGCCTCACTCAGGACTTCACAAATCCTTTTATTAATAATATTTTAAAAATTATATTGAAAATTAAATTGATAAGATAAAAGTTTTAATATTTAAAGGTTTAACCAGAATTAGACTATTAAAAAATTAGTTAAAAATTAAATAAATTTTAAAAATTTTAAAAATTTATTGAAAAGGGCTATTCTCATCTATAAAAAAATTTTAAAGTTTAATTAAAAATAAAATTATGAAACAAAAATTAATAGGTTTATTTTAATTTATAAAAATATTTAATTTACGAAAATTAACTAATTAATTAATAAATTGATCAATTTTTAATAACAAAAATTATTAAACTAAATCGAGCGAAAAGTTTTAGAACTAAAAAATTAATTAGTTTAAAATTTTCACTACAAAATCGATTGAATATAATTCAATTTTTATTTAAAACATTGAAAAAAATCACTAATTACTTTCCCAAGAAAAAAACTGCTACTTTATAATATTAGAGGCAAAAAGGAAAATTCACCTGGTGTTCAACTCCTGTTCAAATGCCTAATTGTTGATAGCGTGGTCTGCCTCAAAACGATGAAACCATTATAAGAGTCAAGTTCTTCTTTAAATTAACAAGGTATTATTTAATTAAGCATTGTCCCTAAAAACAAAATTGCCAGGTAATTGCTTAGTTGTAGGTCCATGCCTGCCCCCCTGATTCTAGCCATGGTTTAAGCTGAAGGAAACATGGGAACAATTTGAGAGTCAAGTCAACTCTTATCTAACGTACACGCACATATTTCATTTAAATGAAACGTCCCTTATAAAGTTTGGTTGACTTTTATACATCTATGGTATTATTTGGTTTTAACTCGTACGCCAATGCTTCTCTTTTTATCTTATCCTATTTGTAATCCTTATCGACGAACGAGCTGTTGGGTTGTAATTTTATGTTTAGCTAATTTGTATTTAATGAGACATAGAAACATAAGTATATGTTGCTGCACCATTATCTAGGTATACTACATTAGGTAGAAATGAGATTGAATTTGCTTTATTCGTATGGAGTGTATGGTATAGAGTCAAGAGACTATCTCCAACTCTCTATCCAATAAATGGGAATGCTTCACGGACCAGCGATAGAACATTTAAGTGGCATGAAATTAAGTGTTGGAGACTTTTGGGGTAAAGTAAGAGCAAGAGTCACCATTTAAAGACCCTTCCATAGGCAATTGATCTTATCCATAAATTTGAGATGTTACACATGAATACATTTAATTACGATCACATACATACCCACCGCTTCATTCACCGGCGCCGCTATATATCATCGCCGCCTCCCATCTTAAGATCGTGTCAGGTTGCTCCTCGAAATCCTGTGATCGATGCTTGTAACTTGATTTCAAGTCAAATATATTTATTGCACATGCAGTTTCATCTAGAGAAGAACTATAGTACGATTTACAAAATGAATACAATTATATGCCCTTCACAATTAAAATAGGATCTTTAAAAAAATTAAATAAAGAAACAGCGTGTCAATAGAAAAGTGCATGTCGTGAAACTTAAAGAGCTTAACAAGTTCCAAACCTTGATAGAAGGTTGAGCATAAATCAATTAAACCATGATACCAACTTGACCATTCAGCGATGAGCACTAGGCCAGTTTAGAGAGATGTATCAATTGAAAATTTAAAAGGTGCCCAAGTTAACCTTTTGTTGGGTGTAAGTAAAAGAACAGAGACATACATACAGAGAATGTTTATGGATACGTGGGTGTCACGGTACCAAGTAAAAACTAAAAACCGAAAAGCATGCAATTGTCTGACATGGGGACCACGGCAGCGTTACGTAAAATTTATCCGAGTGAGACACTAAATTCGATCAAAAACTCCTTTTTTCAACTGCATAAGTCTAAACACAGCGGTATCATGTGAGGACCCACTCCAACTATTCTAAGGCCACACAGAGGCCAGAAATGAAGGGTGAGATCAGCAGCGTCCGATCCCACTTGGGAGTTTTCTGTCTGTTTGCATTGACTGCGCCTCAGGTCAAGCCATGAGATCCCTCTCTTATTACTTTCTTGCCTTTTGTTTTCACGCTTTTGTGTGTAATAACGGACGAAAGGCGATCATGTGGCGCTTAGTCAAGCCAACCGTTGTTGAATGCCAAACCAATGACTTCACGTAGGTATTCATATGCAATATTATAAACCAGTTTCAGAATAGAAACTTGGAAATTACTCTGCCTAATACGCAAGTGGGAATGGGATGTATGGCCCCGGGGTTCTTTATCATGGGTTCGGGTTGGCCAAAGATAGAATGGGATTGGACTCCATGACTCGGATGGTTTTGGACGGTCACAACTTCACTTTCACATTTCTTTCTTTTTTTGTTTACATTAATGATTCTGACCTCTTATCTCAAAGCCGACTACAACCTGAGTTGGCTAGAAGAGAATGATACATCAGTATAAGCTACTGAATACTGAATTCAACCTCCTTCACCATTCAATAATAGTTTGCTACTCCCAATTGCGGTTGTCATTGTAAATGACAAGAATTATAAATTTCTCGTTAACGAATACTCGTTAATGTCTTTACTTTAGAAATTAAGAGATATCTCAATGACTTTGGCAAGAAACGACAAGCTTGACATTTATTTTTGCTATTAGTTTTAGTTTTCGGTTTTGATTGTCTACAAATACTGGGTGTCGATTCCACTGAAAAAGGGTTGACTTTTGATTAGTCTCAAACAGGAGGTTCAAATTTCAAAATCCAACATTACTTATAAAACAAATTAAAATTCTAAAATAAATAAAACTCTTTTTTCTTTAGCAAATCTTTCCTTTCTTATCGTACCCTAGGGCAACGCTCCCTCAACCAAGCAACTTATGGGCGTGGTTATAAGGTTATTTCATAAAGTGTTTCCTTGTTTGTTCTCTTGAGGTGGTAGTATTTCCTGCGAATGAATGGATGGCATTAAATAAGGATCAAGGCAACGAATACATATTTAGATGGTAATTTTAGAAACCTATAGCTAGGGCCTATATGTTTTAATTTTCCACTATTATTCACTATCCCATATCTCATTCTCCTATTTACCCTATACATCAAAGGAAACTGAACCAATGAGGGTGATTGAGAGATGCAATTGATAATTTTATGGAGGTAGGAGGCCGACCTTCTTTACTCATTTCTAACTAAAAGGAAATTCCTCTAAAAGAAGGCCATGAAAACTTGATAATCAAAATCTCGGGTTCTTAAGAGGGAAAATTTCGACATCACGCGACCTTTTTAGAAGAATTTCAAGTTTCCCATGATTGAGAGCGTTACTACTTCCATGACTTGGAGCGGATAGGAATGAAACGTTTTTCATTTTTAAAAAGGGGTTGAGGAAAGCAATGAATTTTAAGGACAGAAAATTGTTTTGGATAGTATTCGTTAATCACTTAAATTCCCATTCCTTAATCATTCGGATAATATAATAACATAGCAACATCTCATCTTTCAACTTTTCTTTTCCCCAGGAAGAATAGATTTCCCTTACTTCTTAAAAAAATTAATGAGAAAACGACGCAAATCCCAAAATGCTTATTTGATGACAAAAAACAAAAGACAAATCAGTGATGTGTTGACATAGCTTAAGATTAGTTTAATTTCGCAATAAATACAAAATGCGTGTGGTGTCGATTAGTGCTCGTAACATTTTTCAGAATGCCTTAAATATAAATTTATATGTTTTCATAACATAAAATTAGAGTTAAGATGGAAATCAATGAGATACAGAGAAGAATAATCATGCATTTATTCAACTTATATTACTCGTGTAATAAGGATACTAAAAAAAGCTCAATATGACTAGTTATCAAAGGAAAAAGAATTAGTAACTTGGTGTCACATGGTACAAACTTCGCTGTAAAGTGGTTGCAAGTCACGTTTGGCCAACTTTCAATGAGTATGCTACAAGTACCCACACGACATTATCCATTAGCCCGATAAGGTTAATCACATTGGATGAGGCAAAATAGTAGTGTTTGACTAAACAGGATGACTGTAATCTGACATGTAAATTCACCAACTTCTGACCATAATTAATTTCTAAATTTCCCAAATAAGTTAAATTAATAACGGCAAGTTTGCTTACATCGTTCCCACCATCACAACCACACAACAATGGACCAACGGTGGATAGCTGCAAAGGAGTAACATCTAAGGACGATACTTAAATAGATTATGTATTATCTTCAAATAAGTAAACATTTCATTGAAAAGGAAAATAATATGAATTTCCATATTTGTTAATTTGACAGCTCGACATTTCACATTCAGATTGGGCGTATGTGTCTATATATACACAGCCTCTCTCTCTCTTTCTTTTCCAGTCTTTTACAGTAGCAACCTTTGAGGTCTCCTTGTCTAAGTTTACATTGCATTTTATATTAGATTTGTGTCTCAGCCTCTTTAGTTCTCTTTTGTCTGAGTTCTACTTAGTTCTAGTCAGAGTTGCTTGAAGATGCCTGCAGTAGGAGGAATTGGCCGAGGTACTGGGAAGGAGTACCCTGGAAACCTCACCCCATTTGTGTTGGTAACATGTATCGTTGCTGCAATGGGTGGTCTGATCTTTGGCTATGATATTGGGATTTCCGGTAAGGCGTTTTCAGATCATTTATAATGTTATAATTTGGTTAGAAGAATGTAATGGATGTTTTTTAAACGGCCTGCTTGTGTTTGTTTGTTTCGTCATTTCTCTTTCCGAGATAATATTATTACATGTTTAAGGAATTTAGGTGCTGATGGTATTAATGCTGTTGTTCTGCTGGTAGGTGGGGTTACGACCATGCCTTCATTTCTGAAGAAGTTCTTCCCATCCGTATACAGGAAGCAAAAGGAGAACTCATCGACCAATCAATACTGTCAATATGATAGTGAGACGCTGACTCTTTTCACGTCTTCTTTGTATTTGGCGGCTCTGATGTCTTCGCTTGTAGCTTCTACGGTTACGCGCAAGTTTGGAAGGAAGCTGTCCATGCTCTTTGGAGGAGTTCTCTTCTTTTCTGGTGCCATCATCAATGGCCTTGCCAAAGCTGTCTGGATGCTAATCCTTGGCAGAATTTTGCTCGGTTTTGGTATTGGTTTCGCTAATCAGGTTAGATATTCTGTTGCTTATTTTCTCGATTCTGTTGCCTTCTTGCCTTCTGTTTTTGTTCGGATCTAGACATCCGTCTGCTACAATGTCTGGTGATTCTTTTTGTCCGCAAAGAACAAAAGATGTACTGTATATGTGCTAATCCTATTTTAAAAAATGTGGCCTTTCTTATTCCGATTAATCACTTTATCCGGATCTGGTCTGGTATCAAGAGTACTGATATTTCTTTTGATTCAAGAAGAGAACAGCTATTTCAAGTTGCCGCTTAGAAGGCGACAAAGATATGTTCTGGTTACAAAGTTGTATCTGATCCAGATGGTCTTAAGCTGATCCTTGATTCTGTTTTGAGTGTCTGAAATAGAGTTCCCAGCTCTTTTTGGTTTCAAAGAAAAGCTGGGAAGAGAGAACTATGCCAATATTTTATTAAATATAACTAACCAAGCGTCTTCTCTTCTGTAACCCATTGTTACTAAGTCAAACTTAGCTTTCATGACGTCTAATCGCAACCATTTTCCACAATAGTTTAGTGTTTCGATGTTTAGTGCTTTTCATACAACTTGCTATCAGAAAAAGTTAAAAAGTAAGACTTTTCTCCACAATAGTTTTCTGTATCGATGCCTGGTGCTTTTAATACAAGTTGCTAATAGGAAAACTTATTAAATTATGTGTTTGTACAAACCAAATATTTTAAGCATCTTTTTAATTGCATCATGTTTTGTGATTGATTTTGTTAAAATTATCTTATTTGTTTGAAATTGCAGTCTGTGCCGCTTTATCTCTCCGAAATGGCTCCATACAGATATAGGGGTGCTCTAAATATTGGGTTCCAATTATCAATAACAGTTGGAATCCTCGTAGCCAACGTGCTGAACTATTTCTTTGCCAAGATTAAAGGCGGATGGGGCTGGAGGTTGAGTTTGGGTGGTGCTATGGTCCCTGCCCTTATCATAACAGTTGGATCATTGGTCCTCCCAGACACGCCAAATTCTATGATCGAACGTGGGCAGCATGAAGAGGCAAGAGAGAAGTTGAGGAAGGTACGAGGTGTGGATGATGTTGATGAAGAGTACGATGACCTTGTAAAGGCTAGCGAAGAATCAAAGAAAGTGGAACACCCGTGGAGGAATCTATTGCAGAGGAAGTACAGGCCTCACTTGACCATGGCTATACTGATTCCATTTTTTCAACAACTCACAGGCATCAATGTTATTATGTTTTATGCCCCAGTTTTATTCAAGACAATCGGTTTTGGGGGCGATGCCTCACTCATGTCTGCTGTGATCACTGGCATTGTTAATGTTGTTTGCACCTTGGTCTCAATCTATGGTGTTGATAAGTGGGGAAGAAGGTCTCTTTTCCTTGAGGGTGGCACTCAAATGCTGATATGTCAGGTAATTTTACAGACTTGTGATACAAATTTTGGTTTTGGGTGTGAAAATTATTGCTAATTGCCCGAAATGAGAAGCAAAAATATTCTGATGAATTGTTTGTAAATGCAATAAGTGCAGGTTGTAGTGGCAGCTTGCATTGGTGCTAAATTTGGGATAGATGGGAATCCTGGGGAGTTGCCCAAGTGGTATGCCATTGTTGTGGTGCTTTTCATCTGCATTTATGTCGCAGGATTCGCATGGTCATGGGGTCCTCTAGGCTGGTTGGTCCCCAGTGAAATTTTCCCACTAGAAATTCGGTCGGCAGCACAGAGTATCAACGTCTCTGTCAATATGATCTTCACTTTTGCAGTTGCTCAAGTATTCCTTAATATGCTTTGCCACTTGAAGTTTGGACTTTTCCTCTTCTTTGCCTTCTTTGTTGTGGTCATGACCATCTTTGTCTACTACTTCTTGCCTGAGACAAAGGGTATCCCAATTGAAGAAATGGGAAGAGTGTGGAGATCACATTGGTACTGGTCGAGGTTTGTTGAAGTTGAAGACTACGCCAATGGAAACCTTGAGATGGGCAAGGGTAGAGGTCAAGCTCCCAAGATTGTATAAACCGACCTTAAATTTCGTTAGAACTATTTACGAGATAATATAAGTTCTCTTAATTAGTCCTTTTACATGCCTTCACTCACAATTCTATGTATAGGTGAGAATTTGCCTATTTTGAACGGTTATTAATTAAGGTCAAGGCCAATTTCATTACATGAGGGAATTTCAATCAGATCCAAGCATTCTTAGAATGGCAACTATTATTATGATATTCAATACAACAATCAATAAGATTGGATATCAGCAAAATAAAAATAAAATAAAAGCATAACAAACGAAATTTATTGAATAATTTTATCCAAGTATTGAATAATGAATGTGCCGTCTTCTTTATTTCTCATGTTCTTCTCTCTTGGTCTTCTCAAATTCATTATGCTTTGTCATGTATTAAGCAAATTGTTAACTTTTTAGCAATGAAAGAGTATCTCGAGCAACTTACATGTCGATTGATTCATCTCTGCAAATCAGCTGAAGGTAAGAGTTGTGTTCATTTTGGAGAACTAAGAAAAATTACTCTCCTTGCACTCTTTCATTAAGATGAGAATTTCAATAAATTATAAAAGCTATATGCACCACAAACAATCAAATTAGATCAAATAAAGGTGTTATTTGGCGCATGAAATTATTGTTTTTGACAAGAGTTGGAATAAAAAATGGGCTGAAGAGGTAGCCTAACTGGTACAGCCTTTTGAAACTTGTTTTTAGGACATTACCCTCACGGAGCGAATATTATTTTGGAACTATATATATACAATAGAACTACTTTCTTTGAAATTTAATAAAAAACAAATCATTGAAGTAGTAGTTAAAGATTAATAATCAATAATTTAAATAAATTAGTGAGCCTGAAATGTATTTAATAATAAATGCTTGTGTGTAAGTATATGTCATTGTACAAGTTTATCAATACCCTTTTCAAATATTATATTCTTAGCTAGAGATTATGACACTTGTATTTAAAGTTTGGATAAAATATATTAATCAAATTTTGATGTACTATAAAATTCTTATTGTTTATGAAAAGTTTAAAATCAATTATTCTGTTAAAATTTATCATTAATTTTGACTGACATTTTTAAAGCATGTAATACTTTTTTTTAAAAATAAAATTGACTTCATTAAATAAAGATTATAAAGAACATAAAAAGTACAAAAGATCTAGGTAACAAGCTATGATTCCTAGCAAGCAGCTTAGTCAAGGTAGTTTAATCCAATAACCATATCTTTTTTATGTTGGTGGAGAGATTAGCTACAATTCCTCTTGTTATTAAGGACAGCCTGACGTGGAGTATAATTTCCTCATATAACAACTTTGTACTTCTACTTTCTTGTCTGAAAATTTTGCAGTTCCTTTCTTTCCATTTGTGGTACACCATTGAAGTCTAGTTGATCTTTAGTGCTTTATAGTCAGCTTGGTTCGCCATTTTAAAGTTCACTAACTAAGTAATAATCTCATTCTAAGAATCTACTGATATGCCAATGTTCAGAATAGTTTGCAGTTCTCTCTAAAATCTTATAGTATTCCTGAATCTGGTTATGATATGATCTAAAGTTTCCAAATTAGCATTGCATAGTTCACTGTTCAAAGAATTGACAGGGAAGTTGATAATGTTCTTTGTGAGTAGTCCTCTCTTCATTTCCAGTCAAAGGATGAAAGAGTGTGCATAACTGATATGCTTGTCCCAAACAAAGTTTCTCCTCCTCACCCTTGTGTTTGGTTCCTTTTGTAGAAAAATTTTGCAATTTTTTGTACTAAATTTCCTTGATCTGTTAATTGTCCATTGAATTTCGTCTTGCTCTCTTTCATGATAGCTTAACATATTAGCTATTATGATCTTAGCACTTCTACTGTTGTGCTAAGGCCATATCCACTGGATATTAGCTTGCTAACTTTAGTTTTATGATTCATGACCGGCTTTAGTTGTTGTATCTCTTCAACATTGTATATGGGTCCTTTGCAATGCCAATTATCATACCAAAAAAGTGTGCTTTCCCCATTCCCAATCGTATGAAAAAACATGTTTTGCATCCAATTTCTTGTCTCTAAAATCTCCTTTAAGATCCCTGACATATTTTACCTACGATTTAATATCCAAATACTATTTCTTTTGACGAATACATTTTGTATCCATTTCACCCATATATCCTCCTTTTTGCTACACAACCACCACAATTTTTTTGCTACATTGACTCTCTTAATCATTTTTGCTTAATACGTTTCCAACCATCTAGTCTTTAGGTTTGCATTGTTAGAGTAGTGCTCTAAAGTCAATCACTTTTAGCACTTTTGTACTAACTTTATTTTGATTAATAAAGCGAAAGATTTTCATTAATTTGATATTCATTTATAAATGAATTAATATTAATCTTAAATCTAGTTAATGAAGTCCATGATACAAACATATCATGAAGGAAATTATGATGGGATCATGATAATGAGATTCCTATCATGTGTAATTATGTTAGTATCTAAATAATCCCTAGTCATAGGATTAATAGGATAGGACGTTATTAATCCAGACATACTAGCACATGTTATACTCCTTGATTTGATCAAGCAGTGGATCTTATAAACTATAAGCATGAGATGCTTAGAGTTAACATGTGGATGCTTACTAAGGGTAGTAAGTACATCAGATGACCCGCAATGAGATTATCATATGGATGATCTATTGAATGTTAATGATTAATCTCATCATAGCAATGATGCAAATATCCTTAGACTTAAGATACTCAAGGATATTTTGGATACTAATCTTGTGCTTTGACATCATTCCTTGTTACCTCAGGATGAGGTCGCTCTTAGGGTGGTGATTGGGTACAGCTATTGGTATTTGAAGGTAATTAGATAGCCAATAGAGAATTCACCACTCTTGATAGAAGGAGATGATACCTACGAACTCTTGTCGGGGTCATTACTCAGGAGTTTCTAGCAAGAGCAGTTATGTGTCATAAAGAAAGTCTTCAATGACACATAGAATAATGAGAT
>JANIIA010000002.1:54254150-54265053 GCA_027478495.1 Erythroxylum alaternifolium | reverse complement strand
AATACATCGTTTGTTATGGAACAAATAACATTACTGTCATGTTTAAAATAACACAAAGATTACTTCGTTTGTTGTGGAACAAACAATGTCGTTGTCATATTATATTTAAGAATTATAGCCAATATTTGGCGATGAATAAAAAAAACATCGTCAAATGTAGACCGTTGGCGATGAATTTAGAAAAACGTCATCCAAAGGTTAGCCCTTTGGTGATGATTTCATGGAATCGTCACCAAGGGGTAAACCATTGGCGAAGAACTAAGACAAATGTCACCAAAAGATTGACCATTTGTGACGATTTATGAAAACAGTGGACAAAAGGCTAATCTTTGGGTGACGTTTTTATTGAAGTATCGCTAAATCAAGGCTTTAGCGACGATTTTATAAATCATCACCAAATCTTTTCATATATATATTCATATATTTAATAAATTTTATGTAATATAGAAATTCTATAAAATGGTATAGAATTTATATATAATAAATAGAATTTTGTGGCACCTTATAAAATTGTCTAATAATATATTTTAACAGAGAAAAATAGAAAGTATAAATTTTTGTAATATTAATTGATTTTGTGTTTATAGTTTTATAAATTTTTAAAATGACATTATTGTTAACTAAATTTATTTTTAAAATTAGAATCATTATCAATAATATTAAAATTGATTTTTATGAATATGATAATAATATTTAATATTGATTTCTTTTTTTACTATATTGCAACTATTTTTAATTATAGTGTAATTAATATAATTATATATGGTGATTAATATAATGATGTATGAATGTATAAATAAAGAAAAATTTTCTCACATCTTTGTTATCATATTATTCTATTTAATCATAATTCTCTATTTATTGTACATAAATTATATAATGTTATATAGAATTTGTATATATATAATTTCTGTAATATATATAGTGTAATATATAGAAAAAGAATTTTTGTATTCATCACCAAAAGTGAAGCCAAAATCACGTCGTTTTATGAAATTGAAAACCAATTACCCAAAAATAGGACATAAATTGTTTGGATAGAGCTCATAAATAATTAGGGGTCGAAAACATAGGCCCATTTCTACAAGCAACAAACATTCTAAAGTTCTATTAGGATTTACTTCAACGGTCTAGATGAATTGGAAGGTTCAAAACCATTTGCTTGGAAATACATTTAATTTCAATAATCCTCAATATCTAACCTTGCCTCTCTTCACCTTCAGGAGGTAGCAGGAGCAGTAGTTGTAACAACCCAGGCCTTATCTAAACACCCACCCTCACTCTCCGTCATCTTCTTCTTTATTTTCTTCCTTTCATAGGTAATTGTTTAACTTAATCCACTTCTCTAGTTTTTGCTTGTACTTCATATTATGAGGATTGAATTAACTATTAAAGCTTTTTCCTTTGACACTACCACTGTTGGTGATGATGGCGTAGATTTGTACTCTTTTTTGGAGGCTCATTAAGATTATATGTTTTTCTTATTTCTTAGTAATATAAATTTTATCATATGAAGTTGTCTCAGTTACTAGATCACAAATTTAACATTGCTAGAATGTTGGAACAAATTTGTGGGGAAGTGGGATTATTGTGTGCGTGAATGATTATCTAAGATCTCCAAAGTCATTTCCTCAAATTTTCTTCTTATTTACAATGTTTCTATTGTTTGTATAAGTTCAGGTTTAAGATGGTCTCTCTTGTTGATGCTTCTGGTAAGAAATAATGCATTATATTTATACCTATGTTCAAAAATTAATGCTTGGATTGATCACACCTATAAAGATAAGTGGTGAACTTTACCTTGATTGATAAGAACATTTGTATTAGATTTGATTATAAAAGACTTAAAAAAGTTATATGGTATATGTTGTATAATTTGGTATTGTATTTATCTAGGTTGTAACATATGTTTGTCAAATGTTAAAAGAACATTCAAATAAGAAGTCTTCTACTCTTAAAGAAGTCATATCATTTATTACTCTGGGGCATGTGCTTTAGATTTTATTAATCTTCAAGGGTGAGTGGTAAATTTTTTTTTATCTAATACTCTGCATATTCCTCAAATCTCCCAGACTTCAATTTCATTTCAAATATTTTGTCTTGATAATAATTACATTTTTAAATTTTGTCCATCTTTCTTTATTACTAAAAGTTAGAAAATAACGCAAGAACTCCTGAGACTCGTTAATGAGCATGACTTATATATCAATTTCCAATATCCAATTCTCCTACTACTAATCCAGCTAAGTCTATTTCTTATGAAGTTTGACATTCTAAGCTTAGTCATTCTTAAGCACACATAATATCCAAAATTGTTCAAAAAATAATTTGCCTATGTTTAATAAAATGTCATTTTCTCCATATTAGTCTTGTTTAATAGGAAAGTTAGTAAGAATACCTTTAGTTGTTTTTAAACACCATACTACTTCTATTTTTTAAATAATTTATTATGATGTAGTGAAATCATCTCATATTCTTTCTAACATTAGTTTTAAATATTGATATCAGTTTTGTTTAATGGGAAAGTTAGTGAGATTACCTTTAGCTCTTGTTAAACACTATACTACTTCTCCTTTTGAAATAATTTATTCTGATGTTTGGGAACAATCTCATGTTATTTCTAATGTTAGTTTTAAATATTTACTTATATTTAATGATGAAATTATACAATCAATTAGATTTTCTTTCTTAAAAATAAAAGTGATGTCTATACGGTCTTTTTAAATTTCAAACTATAGTTGAACAAGCAATTCAATATTTCCATTTAGATTAGGGTGATGAATATCAACGCTTGAACAAATTCTTTACTTTAAATGATATCATTCATTGAATTGTTTGTCCATATGCGCATGAACAAAATGGGATCACTAAATGAAAGATAACTCACTTTATTGGAACTAGTCTAACGCTATTAGCATATAGTTCATTTGATTTCAAATATTACCCATATGTTTTTGATACCTTTGTTTCTCTCATTACTAGAATACCATATCCTATTATCAAAAATAAATCACCTATTTTTTATATGGTCAAAATCTAAATTATTATGATCTTAATATTTATGGCTATGTTGTTTATCTTCCTTTTAGACCATACGAACCCCAACAACTTTGATTTTTGAAAAAAATGTGTTTTTATCTTGGTCCATTAACTTCTCATTTTAGTCATCGATGTTTAGATTTGTCTTCTAACTATATCTATATTACAAATCATGCAATTTTAATGAGATTATTTTTTTCATGTCATTATTCTATTCTCCAGTCTAGCTCAATTGCCTCCCATTCGATTATAGGGGATAAGTCTCATTGGTTGAAGTTATCAAATCAATTTCTATTCCTTTTTATAAGTACACCCCTTAACTCTAATCCCTCTCCCTTATCTACTTCTCCTATTTCTATATCTCAACCACCTTCTTCTTTTTTACCAACTCTTAGTCCTACTCAATCTCGATAACTTAATTTAAGCTCACCTATCTTTGCCTCTTCTCACAAGTTAAACCTCATTGTTGAGCTCTCCTCCTATCCTTGTTAACCACCACATAAAATCTACCAGCTCATCCCTCACACCTGCTCCCATATCCCTTATTAGAACTTACCCTATGCAACTATGTCCATAAACTTGAACTATCGTGTTGTAATAATAGCCCATCCCTCTCTTTTAAAAATTAATCCACTCTTATAAATTAAACTTAACTCTTTCTCTCAAGACAACAACATTAAGTTTGAAAAGATGCCACAAAAAATGAGTACATTATTTTAATGGATATTAAAACTTGGTCTCTACTCTATAATTAGAAACAAGTGGGTCTTGATAATTAAATGATACACAAATAATTCTATTTTCCAATTTAAAATTTTCTTTGTTGTTAAGGGTTAAAACTAGTAATGTGGTTTTATTTATGGTGATATCTTCAGCCCTATAGTCAAAGCAACCACAATCAGAATCATCATTGCTATTATTGCTATATATGATTGGCATCCTCAATAAATATATATGTCTAATGCTTTTTCATATAGCAATCTTGTTGAAACTATCTTCATGGAACAATTGTAAGGATTCATTGATAAAGAATGGCTATATTATATATGTTGCTTATACTAATCTCTTTATGGCTTAAAACAAGTACCTCGCGTTTGGTTTCAATTAGTCAACTTTTTTTTAAAGTACTCTCAAGTTCAAGGTATTAAAGGTAGATTCATATTTATTTTATTTATATCATCATTGGCTCTTCTTTCATCTTAATTGGTTGATTTCCTCATTAACTCGAATCAGAATTTCCTCTTAAAGACATTGGTCAATTGCTATATTTCCTCTATTTCCAAGTCAATCATACATCCACACGCATTTTTCTAACTTAATATAAATATATTCATTACTTGTTAGAGAAGATTAGTTTATAGGATGCTAAAAGTTGTTTTACACCTATGGCAACATCTCTTCCATAAACTTATGAAATTGGTAATTTCTTTGAAGATGCTCAACTATATCACTAGATTGTGAATGCCTTATAATATGCTACATTTATAAGGTCAAATTCTGCTTTTAAAAAAATAGACTATGTGAATTTGTGCATCAACTAACTAATGTACACTTGATAGTAGTGAAATGCCTTCTTCATCACTTGAAGGATACAATTAATCATGCATTTTTCTTTGCCAAAGATAACAAATTTTTCTTTACTGCTTTTCTAACAACAATTAGGGAGGCTATCCTGATGATTGCCCATCTACCAAGTATGTATACTTTTTATATTGACAAATCTCTAGTCTCCTAGAATGCTAAAAAGAAACCATCAATTGCAAGATCCTCTTTAGAGAGTGAATACAAAGTCACTTGCTAAGATTACTATTGAAATTTTATGGGTATAATCTCTTCTCGAAGAACTTGATGTTTTAGGTTCCACAAAGCCTGTATTATGGAGTGACAGTATTGGTGTCATATACATGAGCAATAATTTTTCCATGCTTGTACAGAACACACAGAAGTCGGTTATCACTTTATCTAGGAACAAGTTAAACTTGACAATATTCAAATTAATTTATTTTCTAATAAAGATCAAGTTTGAGACATATTCATTGAGCCATTGGGGGTCTAAAAGTTTCAATTTCTCTCTTCTAAGCTACAATTTATTGCTCACCCATCATTGACTTGACGAAGTTTTTAAGGATTGTACTTATCTATGTAACTACTTAATTATTATAAGGCTTTTATCCTTATCTATTATATATAGGTCTTATCTTTATTATTAAGGGTTATAATTATCTTTGTAACAAATTAATTATTATACAACTTCTATCCTTATCTTTATCTACTCTTTGTTACAATACATGAATAAATAGCATGTCATTTATTGTATGTTGTTTAAGAGATATTAATAAAGTTGATATCATTCTCTCTCTTTTTTTTAACAAATATAACCAATTTGAAGCAAAATAACAAAAATTTAAGGAAGTTAGGCATAGAGATGAGTTGTAAAATTGAGAACTTTAAGGCTTAAGTCTTATTAGCTTATCTTAGCGAGGTTTTTTTAAATCAAATAATAATTAATTCATACAAATTCTCTAAATTTGGACTGGATACGTGGAATTGAAGAGATTTCAATATTTAAATTTCATTTAAAGTTTAGAAAATGAAATGAACCACATATTTGTTAGTTTATGCTTTTACAGCCAATCAGTTGGCAGTAATTTTATGTATGACATTATTATTTAAATTAATAAAAGCATATTTTATCTTTATGTATTTTTTAGTTACATTTGATTTTTTTAATACTAAAGGTAAAATCCTTAAAATAATTATTGTGTAATTGAAATAATGATAAAATCATAATTATGAGATTTAATTTGCATTTAAGTATTATTCTTAATTATTCTTAGTTAGGGTTTCATCAAGACAGGATACTGACATTATAGTAAAACTAATAGCACACGTTATATTTCTTTCTTATGAAGAAAGTAATTAATCTCATAAATTAAAGTATGGATATACTTAAACAAACTTGTGGGTTCTTATTAGAGAATAAGTTCACTAAACTAACTCAATTATAAGGATCCCAAATGAAATATTACTTATGTGTTTGTATATTTCTTCATGATGATGGTTGTATAATTAATTCTTATACTTGAGATTACTAAAGTAATTTATCTGCAAATTACTATATTTTAATGCTAGATATGACCTATTCTATTTATGGTAGCTCAATCAATAGTCCTTAGATATAGCACGAACCATATAGAGATACTTGAGTAAGTTAATATAGGATTCGTCACTATAAAGCAATTAGAGAGACAATTTTATTGTTCTTAATTAGAAATTATTTAAGAAATTTTTTAGCCATAGTGAATTGAGATTTAAAAAGGTATCAATTATAAATGAATTACTAATTAGCAAGAATGAACATGATTTGAGTTAAAAAATAGACATTGTATCCATACTCTATATCTAATTGAAACATTAGATAAAGAAAGGATTAAATTATACATCGTAATTATGCATGGACATTGTTAGATCTCAATCTTGATATATGATTATCAATTATTTAATTATAGAATTAAAGATAAATTGATATAAGTTTTAATTTATCTAATTATAATTTATAAGTATTTTCAACATATTAGAAACCTAATGGGTCACAAACAAAATAACAGTTAAAAAGATAAAAGTCAATTTAAATTGAGTTGGACTTAATTATGAAGTTTGAGAAATTTTAGTAATCAAAAATGAGATATTTGATTTTATTAAATTAGATTGTAATTATAATTAGATTTGACATTAACTATAATCAGAAAATTTAATTTTAATAAAAACCATAATGTCTTTTTCTATAAATAGGAAATAAACATAAGGGAGCTACTACTCATGCCTTCTCCTCTCAAAAGGTTGAGTTCTTTTTCTCTGCTCTGTGGAGACTATTATAGGTTAAGTGTTTGGACAGCTCAAAGTTGCCACCTCATGAAAAAAATTTTAAATGAATTTGAATTAGGTACAATTAAATTACCTTATATGATTTATGTTTTTTAAGTCATTCAATTATGAAGATCCAATCTAGAAATCATCAAATTTTATTTTTCTATTGCACCCATGATTAGATCATGGTTAGCTTTTAAGCAGTGGTATTAGAGCCTTTTTTTAATTGGATAACTTGACTAAATTTGCTTGATTGTTATTGATTTGATAAAATTAAGGTTTAAAAACTTGTTTGGATGCATTTTTACTAATTAAATCTAATTAAAATTATGTTTTAATTTTCTAAAAATTGAAATAAAATTATGATCTTTGTTTAAGTTTTTTGGAAAAATGGACAACTACCTTAACATGCTTTATTCTTATTTCTAAAAGCCCACAATGGCATGCCCTCTAGTTTTATTGTTTTTAGAAAACAATATCTATTGATAACCAAATACACTCTTATTTTTGTTTAAAGTTTATGGAAACCAGTAAGCTCTTTGTTTTTAGTTCTTTCTCCTAATGAACTTAGTGTGAGGGCATCGAGATTACATAATCTAAAAATCAAAGGGTGAGGGCATCACGAGACAGACTGAAAATGAAGAGAAAACTAAAATCAAAGCGTATGATCGTCAGGGCTGTGTAATCTGATTTAGGGAATTTTTAAACAACAATGTCGCTTCATTAATCTTCATTTGTTGTGCTAATTTTGGCTTACATGTATTAATAGTTAAGGTTCCTGAAACACATGGCAAGCCATATCAGCAAGCTTAACAGAAACACTAACGTTGAGCTATAATTGAAAAAAAAATTGAAAGTTTAAGCATTTTATTATTACTTTTTGATGTTTGGGCTTCAATTGAAAATTTTGAAAGTTTGGGCATTTTATTACTACTTTTTAAAGTTCAGGCCATAATTGAAAATTTGACGAAAGTTTGGGCTTGTTTTAGTAATTAACCCTTAATTTTTATTTTAAGATTTTCTTTAATTAAATTAGTTTATTTGAGATTAAGTTGGTTTAAATTCCTAATAAATATAAGAAAAGGCCTTTTATAATTGTTTGATAATTATTTTCAAAGGGTTAATTTTATTAGGCATAATTTTGAAATTTAGTTTAACTTTCAAAGACTCGAATTATTAGATTAAATTAATAATTAAATCAATAATTAGAATCAATCGAAGGTTTTAAATAATTTTCTTTTTATAATATGATTACGTAGGAAATAATTAATATAATCATATTATATTATTTTATGAGACCTGAATTTTTGAAATTTTAAATTCCTAAAATAAATATAAAGTACACGTTAAGAATGTGTTAGCTTTCTTTCATTATTTGAGAACAAAACTAGGGTTTTATTTATTATGAAGCTCATAAAGTGACTCAATGCCCATTTAATTTGAATATGTTTTACCTTAAATTAATGGGTCCTACTTAACTAAATCTGTATGATTTAGATGAGTGATTGATGATCATATGAATTTAGAAGTAAGGTTAGGAATAATATATAAGATATATTTTAGTGAAATATTTTTACTTAGCATATCTAAGAGTCATAAAAGATGTGATTGGTAAGAATGTTATTTACTTAATTTAAATTAAGTTAGTTTGTTGAGTGACTCAAGATTATCATAGTTTGAATGGGATCATGGCCCACTAGGAAACTATTTGATAATTTCTTAATATAATAATAATGACTATTATTTTGAATAAATTATTAGAAGTAACCAAATATTTATTAAAGTCCTTATTTAATTTTGTTTTATAGCATAAACTAATGCTTGCTTTTCTATATATATTTTTAGGTTATTATCAAAGTTTAATACCAATATGTCATTACGGAGCATCATAGATGCTATCAAGCTTACTGGACCTAATTTCTCATACTAGTTTTGCAACTCGAGAATTATTCTCAGGCAAGAAAAGAAACTATGTGTTTTTGACATTATTTTTCTACTAGAGCCTAGTTAGGGTGAAAATGATGAATTTTAGGGGAGATATTAACTTTATATTGATGATGTTAAACAAGATACATATTTGATATTAATTAGTATCTCTCAAGAGCTTCAAAAGTATCATGAGAACATGGATGCTCTTAATATAATTTTACATCTCTAAGTAGTTATTTGGTGCACAAAGTAGGGAGGAGAGATATCAATTTTTCAAAGCATTATTTCAATGTAAGATTCCAAAAGTATCTTTAGTGGAGTTATATGTAATAAAGATAGTTAGCTATATTGAAAAATTATGCCAATTAGGTTTTGTCATAGATAATGAGTTAAGCATTGATATGATGCTATAGCCTTTTAGTTTGAGCTAAGGATGGCAATAGGTTGGGCCAAGCTTGGGCTTGCTCAACTCTTCCTATTTTAAAAAGAAAAATGGCGTCATTTTATGACAAAATGATGTCACTTTACATTACTAGGCTCGGGTAGGCCCGAGGCTTGACAGCCTGAGTCCAAGTTACGCTTGAGGATAGGTTACTAGGGCTTGAGCCCAGCCTGAGGCCTAATCAACCTAAGCCTGGCCCTTTGACTTCGGGTTAGACTCGAGCCCTTTTGCCATCCTAGTTTGAGCTTTTCATAGTTTGTTATGAACTTCTATATGAAGCAAAAATGTGTGTCGTCGCCTAAACTAATGAATATGCTCAAGACTGTAGAGGCATGCCTTAAGAAGGAACTCATTTATGTTCTTATTATGGATTCTTTAAAGGGCAAGAAAAATGGGTCTCAGAAGAATAATAACAAGAAATAAAATTCTTATGCTAAATTTCAAAAGCCAAAAGTTTAGGGTAAGAAGAAGAACAATGATAATGACATGTATTTTCATTATGAAGTTGATGGAAAGTTAAAGAGGAACTACAAAGCTTATCTTGCTAGCCAAAAAGAAAAGAAGCTTTAGGAAGCTACTTCTTTAAATATATTTATGATTGAGATAAATCTTTCTACTTTTGTTCCACATTCTTGGGTTTTAAATACTAGATCTGGCTCTTATATTTGTAACAAAATGTAGATGTTAACAAGGAGTAGATTGTTGAGAAAAAGTGAAATGGACAATGAGTTAGCAATCAAGTAAGAGTTACTACATTGGTTTTATGAACTTATAGTTTAACTTTGCCTTTTGGCCTTGAACTAAAACTAGATAATTGTTAGTATGTTATAGTTATTACTAGAAACATTATTTTCATTTCTTGTTTAGATTTAAATGGATTTATGTTTGTTATTAAGCATAAAAGTTGTTTTTTTTATAAAGATGGTGTTTATTATTGATCTACATTACTTACAAATGGTTTGTATGAACTAGAGAAAAGAAAGTTAAATGACCAAAATCATTATCATTTATGGCATTGTAGGTTAAGTTTTATTAATCAAACTAGAATCACAAAGTTACATAAGGAAGGATAATTTGACCCTTTTGATTATGAATTACATAAAACTTCTGATTATGAATTACACAAAAAATAGCGAGCCATGGCCCGGCCAGTGGGTCGGGATAGCCCGGCCCGCCGATGGGACCGACAAGCCCGTGGTCGACCCGTGGCCCGACAGCCCAAGGGCGAGCCGAGCCAAACCTAGCTCGTCAAAACGACGCTGTTTTGTCGAGCCGCAGTCTGGCCCGGGCAAACCATGGTCGGCCCGTGGCCTGCCAAACTCGGGCCAAAAACGAGCCGGGTTGGGCCGAGATTGACATCCCTAGGAAAGATGACCAAACTTCCCTTTATTGGGAAAGGAGAGTGTGCCAGAGAGTTACTAGAGCTTATACATTCATATGTATGTGGCTCTATGTCTACTTAGTTTACAGGTGGATACTCATATTTCATTATGTTCACAAATGATCATTCTGAATATGGTTATATATACTAAATGAAACAAAATTTTCAATTATTTGAAAAATTCAAAGAATTTAGATTTGAGGTTGAGAAAATTAACACATTTACATATGATCGAGGTGGTGAAT
>JANIIA010000002.1:54216603-54234210 GCA_027478495.1 Erythroxylum alaternifolium | reverse complement strand
CATATATGCATAATATACATATGTTGTAAATATGAAAAATAAAATAAAAAAGTTTATAATTTATTAATTTTAAAAAAAAACAACAATTTTTAAATTTTTTTTTAAATTTTATTAAAAATTCGGGCCAAAAACTGCTCATCGGCGGGCCAAAAACTGCCCACCGGCCATTTCGGCCCGCATGGGCCGAGCCACGGGCTGGCCTTCTGTGGCCCGCCCTGGTCATGGG
The DNA here is from genome assembly GCA_027478495.1 of Erythroxylum alaternifolium. NCBI lineage: Eukaryota > Viridiplantae > Streptophyta > Magnoliopsida > Malpighiales > Erythroxylaceae > Erythroxylum > Erythroxylum alaternifolium. The sequence goes on along the minus strand of JANIIA010000002.1, from coordinate 54,233,984 downwards.
TCGAAATGGCCATACGTAATTTTTCGAAGGGCTGGGTCGGGCCATCGCCGGCCCAGGCCCAGCCCGTCCCGTTGACATCCATAGTTAGGCTACGCTAGAATTTGTATCAACATGAATCTCTCTAAATCTTTACCGGATACTATACCTATCATGTGATTGGGACTTGATGGTTCCCTCTATGAGGACAAGGTTTTAGTCCACTACCCATGGAAGCCGTTCACTGCTGTCCAAAACAAAACTTGGGTTCCTACGGGTAAGACCTTCCTTACAGGAGCCTATGAGGAGCTAATGGGACTGACTGAAAATTCTCAAGTAGAACAGCAAGAAGTCAACACTTCAGCCTAAAAAGCTGAAGACAGAGAGGCCAGCATTGTAGCAGATGAATCTGAGACTATCACAGAACTGACAGCCAATGAGGGATCATTAGAGAATGCACGACATGACAAGGAAGAGGTCAGTGCTAAAGAAAATGGCGATGCTCAAACTAAAGGAGACAATGTTGACATGGAGGAGGATGAAGAGGGAGACTATAGAAAGGATACTAAGCCTTCCAATATGAATCAGTCCTCAGAAGGATAGGGGCATGTAGTATCTCTGGAATCTCATTCGGTACATAAGGAGGAAGACCCTATCATAGGGGAATTTTTGGCTGTAGCTAAAAGAAAAAAAATTAGGAGCAGAAGACAGGGCTCCAAACTTCCCTTAGTTTAATTCATGAAGATGGTGGCATGGAATGTGTGGGGGATTAACTGCCCTAAAAAGCTGGCGGCTTTAATGGAATTTGTCTGTCAAACACAACTATGGATTTTTGCCGTTTTGGAAACTAAGCTTAGGTATGGTAGAATGAAAGTACTGAATAAATTAGGCTCTAAATGGAAGTTTGTCTCAAACCACCAAGCTCATAATTATGGGAGAATTATCATCAGATATGATCCTAGCTTGGTGGATATACAAGTCCTCTCTGTGGATACGCAAACTATACATCTAAACTGCAAGCTATATCAGGTCAACCATCATCTCAATATCTCTTTCATCTATGCCTCTAATCATGCATTTCAAAAGAAAGACCTTTGGGATAGCTTGGTTCGGTTTTAGCCTACTGTCAATGGTGCATGGGTTATATGTGGGGACTTCAATGATACCTTATATCCCACAGAAGTTGAGGGCTAAGTCAAACAAAGAAATCGGTGTACTAACTTCAATGACTATATGGAACAGTTGGTAATTGTTGACCTTAATCAACAGGGCCATTTTTATACTTGGAGCAACAAACAAAATGGAAGGTGGGCTCTAAGGAAAAAGATGGATAGGGTCATGGTGAATAGGAACTGGTTGTCACAGTTCCCAAATAGTGTTACATCATTTCTTGATCCCTTATTCTCGGATCACTCTCCTATGCTAATCGAACACCTAGCTCATATTCAAATCAGCAGGGGACCATTCAGATTTAACAACTTCCTAGTTGAAGCTGAGGGTTTTCCTGCTGCTATGCGTAAAGGACTGGATAGTGAAGTTGGAGGGACCTTTCAATATAAATGTGTGAAGAAACTGAAATCTATAAAAGGGTAGATGAAAACCCTGATGAAAGGTCAAGCTTCCTCTACTCATCAAGCTGTTAAAATAGTTAGAGAGAGATTGGAACAGGTGCAGAAACAGATCGACCTAGACCCCTCTAACCTAACACTGCTACATACTGAAAAAGACCTAATTGTGACATACCTCTCAAAGGCAAAGGAACATGACAGCCTATTGGAGCAAAGAGCAAAAATGACTTGGCTAAAAGAAGGGGAAAGGTGTTCTAGATTCTTCTTCAATTCTATCCTAACTAGGAGGAATATAAATAGAATCTGTTCCTTAAGAATACAAGATGGTATGGAACTTTCAAAACAAGATGACCTGTTGAAGGAAACAGAGAGACACTTCAAAAAATTCTATGGTTTCTCTCAGATCTGCCCTACTTTAGCCAATCTTGACTCCATTATTTGCAATACGATTTCTCAAGAACAGGCAACAGCTCTCACAGTTCTAGTGACAGAAAATGAAATAGAAGAGATAGTGTTTCAGATGAATCCTAACAAGTCTCCTGGCCCTGATGGTTTTAACGGATATTTTTATCAGAAAACCTGGTCTGAAACTAGACCTATGGTAAAGCAAGCTGTATTGGAATTTTTCTCAAAAGGATCCCTTCTAAAGGAGATCAACAAAACACACATATGCTTGATCCCTAAAATCTCTTGCTCTTCTACTTTGGATGATTATAGGCCTATTGCATGTACTAATGTCCTAAACAAGATTATTTCTAAAATCATTACAATGAAGAAGGTACTGGACTCAGTGATATCTGACAACCAAAGTGCTTTCCTACACGATAGAAGGATTGGAGACAACTTTGCTATTGTACAAGAATTGATGAAGGGTTATCAAAGGAAGCACAGTCCACTAAACTATACAATCAAAGTGCACTTAAAAAAAGCTTTTGACACTATAGAATGGGAGTTCATTCTTCGGACCCTACATTTAATGGGATTCCCAGAGGCTTTTGTTAAGTGGATCGAGGCATGCATAATAATCCCTTCCTATGCCATTCTAGTTAATAGCTCCCCAATTGAAGTGTTTAGGAGTTCTAGAGGCTTACCTCAAGGAGATCCTCTCTCCCCATACTAATTCATTATCAGCATGGATGTACTCAGTATGTTTATTCAGCAGAGAGTTGGAAATTGTAAGTCCTTTAAATTTCATACCAACTGTAAAAAAGTTAGGTTGGTAAACCTATGCTTTGCGGATGACCTACTGCTTTTCTCAAAAGATCATGGTAAGTCTATAGAACTACTCATGAAAACCTTGGCTGACTTTAGGGACTTCACAGGCTTAGAGTTTAATCCAAACAAGAGTCTTTTCGTTTTAGCTGAAGGGGCCAACGTAATGGAGAACACAATCTCCTAACTAACAGGTATGACCAAAAAACCACCTATTTGGGCCTTCCTATTACTACTAAAAGAATTCAGTTCTCAGAATGTTAGCCCCTGATTGAGAAAATCCAGAGAAGGTTGGGAATGTAGTCGAATAAGGTGCTCTCCTTCGGTGGGAGGCTTCAACTAATCAAGGCTATTTTGAATTCACTTCATATCTATTGGTTTTCAAATATTTCTCTAGCAAAGGGGGTGATCAAGTCCATTGAAAAACTCTTTCGTAGATTTCTGTGGGAAAAACCTCAACTTAAACTCCCATTTTGCTAATGTTAAATGGAAAGAGGTGTGCAAGAGGAAAAAGGAAGGAGGCCTAGGACTGATCTCTATTGCCTCCCATAACAGAGCAGCCCCAGTAAAGAACCTTTGGAATATCCTATTGGAAAAGAAGTCTTTATGGATTAGATGGTTACACAGCTACATCTTGAAAGGTTATAGTATCTGGTTCATCCCACTCAAGCCATCATTATCATGGTCATTGACTCAACTCCTGAAACTCGGTTCTATGATTGAACCTCTAATCTACTGCAGGGTCGAGGATGGAGAGAAGATCTCCTTTTTGTTTGACAACTGGACCAGCCATGGCCCCCTTATTAAACACCCTCAAGCTATCCAAATATGACATGATGTGCCCATTCATGCAAAGACCAAAATAATCCTAATAGGTGATCAGTGGAATTTTCCAGATGCATTACAGTACTTGACCCCCTCCCTATTCTCCTAACATCCACAGAGGGGATGATTACTACTGTCTCAACTTCCCAACTAATACATTCAGCATTGCTAAATTTAGAAAATCGCAGTCTCACAACAACTCTACACAAGATTGGTTTCTTGTAGTCTGGCATAAAGCTTTAATGCCTAGCTACTTTATCACATTATGGCTAGCAGTCCTCAATTAATTGAGCACTATGGATAGACTTCATTATATGTCTACCAATTCTGTTTGTGCTCTTTGTGAGTCAGAGATGGAATAAAAGGATCATCTCTTTTTCAGATGTTCCTTCTCATAAGACCTATGGGAAAGGATTAAATCTCTAAACCATACTCCTAATGCAGGTTCCACTATTACTGAAGCCTTGGATTGGCTTCTGAGGTCGTCAAACATTCCTAAATCTTCTGAGAGCATCTATGTCATCTCCCTCGCCTCCTCTGTTAAGGAGATATGGCGAGAAAGAAACTATCGAAGATTCCAAAACAAATTTCACACAAAGCAGGAGGTAACCAACTCTTTGATTAGAGGAATCAGAGAGAAAATCCTCATCTCTATCCATCCCGAGGATTTAAACCCTAATCTAGCTTTCTCATGAAGGATTAACTAAGAGTATAAGGCTGAAATAGAAAAGGTACTAGTATACGTACCAAGCTCCTCGGATCTGGCCGTGACATACCCAGCACTGGTAGACGGATCTGGACACCTCACCACCACTATAGGAGGCAGCAAACAGAGGAAAGGAGTTCATTGAAATCTTATAGCAGAAGATGTGAGGACGACATAGCCTCTCAAGAAGAAGATGGTTACCTTTGGAGTTTGTGATGATTCGGGGTTACTCCCTCCCTTGCGAAATGCATCACCCGACTCCCTAAGACTCAAAGATGGAGGCCAGAGAGAGACCTTTTCTACATAGATTCAAGAGGAAACGAACTTCCTCTACCCATTTCCCAATTTGGCGTGCTCTGGAGGTGCACAGGGAAAGAAGTTAACGATTTTACCCTAATTACCGATCTTTGCATTGTTCCTGTCTATGTAGCTTGCTCATTCCACACGGTGTTGTTCCACTAATATAGCTTATGTTATTTACAGTGTCGTAGTACTCATGAGGAGGTTGTTCTGGGCCTTGAACTCTTTGTACATTCCTTTATTTTAATTTCATTCTTTTAACTTTAAAAAAAAACAATGATACTATGCTTGAGTTACATTTTTGTTCAGATTTTTCAACAAAATGGGCTCCCTAACTTTAATGAGGATCATAGATTTCATGGTTTCCTTGGAGGTGTGTTTATTTGCAAAGCGTCTAAGATTTCTTTCTCTCTATATAATGTAGACATAAATTCTAAATGCAACATTGTATTTTGTTATAGGATTATAACTATATTTTGTTATAGGATCATAGTACAATAGAAGTTATGAGAAGTATCATTATATTTAGAAAAGGCTTAAAACTTTCTTTCTCAAACTCCTTACCATGATTACCCTTAATAGATACAATAGAGAGTTAAATCCTATTACTAAAATCCTATTATTTTCAAAACTAGAGAGTATAATAGTACTATTATATGATTAAAAAAGGATAAAGAGAAAACGTTAATAAAAGATGGAGAGATTGAATTTGAGTAAATAGGTAGAGATAACAATATGGAGTTTTCTTTATTACCCTACATAAACGCACATGAGTAAAGGCTTGTACCTTTAATTCTAAAAAAATTAAAGTAATCACATAAAAAATAGTAAATCAAGGAGTAAAGATTAAAGAAAAAATAATATGAGAGGAAAGGTGCCAGTTATTCGTTATTATTAAGATCATTAATAGTTTGAACCATTTCATCTACATATATAAATATTTTTATGTAAACTACACCCAATTATGCAACAATTGTGTTAAGTGAATAATATTCATCATATGATAATTAATAACTAAATATGCCTTTATCATCGAATATTTGTTCAAAGTAACTTTTAGTTAGAAGAATGGTCTTTATACCTGTGTCAATATAGAAAAGATAATATAGTATATGATTGTTAAAATTATTAATGTAACCAAAACTAACATATTATAAAGGATTGAGTTTATCCTGAATATCTTTATCACTTAACTAATTTTAAGCACATATAAGGGGTTCCACATTACAAAAATGAAGTCAAACACGATGAGAACTAACTATTTGACTGTTAATACTAAAAATAAACTTTGAAGTAATATTACATACTAGAATTGCTAAAATCTCTTGTGCATTTGCTTGTATGATTGAAAAAACACTTCTATGTGTCTTCCATAATAAAAATACATTGAATTATAACTTTTCAAATGAGGTGATAACACCTTCCTCTAAATTGTTATCCAACTCCATCCTACTATAAAAAGTCCTAGCCTTTTTTCTTTAATAAATTGTTCAAATTTTGGAATCACACCATTTATATCAAAAATAGATGAATATGTTGCTAAAGTTGAAGCTAATACTAAACTATTGTGATCTTGATATTTGTCCAATCATAGTTGATAATTATTAAACAAATCATATTATAACTATTTAATGACCAACATATGCTTGAGGCTGATTACCATTTAAATTTTGATAATAAAAATATATCCCCCCATCTTATATCTCATTTTTAATACATAAATGACTACCACAGTTTGATTTATCATAGACTAATAAGTATTGAGTTTCTCTATCATTTGTTTTGCCATGACTAGGGTCACCATATTGGAATAAAAAATCTAAATGGATAAGGTCACTTAATTTAACACATATGAGTAAAGCAGTTGTACAGAGTTGGATATTATGTTTCCGAGAGAAAATCAGTAGTAGTATAAAATATCTCTAACTTTGCACAAGGAGCTTTATCCTAATCCTATTGATCTTTTATCAATAGGCAAGTATATCTTTATCTCAACTTGTTAAAAACCTAGATATATTTGGTTTCCAAATCCAACATCTTGAATGTTAAATTCCATTTGGTTAGATAATCCAAAACCAACTTTTTGTGCATAGAATGTGTAATTATCGTATAGTTTCTTCAAAATTTTCTAGTTTTTGGATGTTTCTTTCTAATACACTATGTTACCCTAGATTGTATTTATCACTTCCTTTATTACCTCTAAACCATCCATCATAATCAAATTCACAATATGCAAAAAACAATGCCTATAGAATAACCTTCTCCTAATTAGCAAGATGCCAATCTATAACTTGTTCTTCAATTTTTCTATAGCAAGATGCCACTCTATAACTTGTTCTTCAATTTAAGGGCTTAGTGCTAATGTTCAAATCCATTAACCATTCCACCATCACAACTGGCAAGCTTTCATTTATATGTAATTCCAACATATAAAATAGACCTACCATTTAAAAATACAAATGAATATCGATTATAACATAATAAATAAATAAATATTATTATTATTAAAAAATAATTTACCTCAGTAGTCAACTATATAAAGTCTAGCCATTAAAAATATAGTGTGCTATCACTACCATATAACCTTTATTTTGGTTATCAACTATCCATATATTTGATGTGATATCTACTAGTCTGTGAATATTCAACAACATCTTCAATATTTCTTTTTTTGATCATTATAAAATTTGAAAATTTCTTTCTTCATGGTATTCCAAGTTGAGATCGTGAAGGTCAATTAGAATGGGGTGAGAAATATCCTAAAGTTTTTCCTATTGACATTCGAGAGTGGTTTTTATCACCAACGATCATCTTAACTAGTAAAAAATTTGATTTGTTACTGTTATAACATGTGGTAGTCATTTTATTCTTCCTTCTTATTAGGTTAGGGGTCAAAATGTTTTATCTTCTAAAACCATCTTCTTTCTGTTTCATGACTTTATGTGTCTCTTTAAATAAGTGGTTGCAACTGTAGAAGCCCCGATTAACATCTTATAACAATACTTGCATTCAACCTTTTTAACTCCATCCTTTGGTATAGGATTAGTGAATTGATTCCAAAATTCATTATTCAATGAACATGTTCCTTTAACGTAAATCGTTTCTTAACCTGATATATTACTGTTAAGTATTGTATCAAAATTGTCTACTAATATACTATTTACCAGATTAGAACTCTCCACTGAAAGAATATGCTCATCCATCTGAAATAATCAACATATATGAATATGATGAATTGTATGTTTAACATATATGAATAAGAAGTAGAAAGTATATGGTATTGTATTTCCTAGAATAAATCCAAATTTTAAATCAAGCTATTTTTAGATTTGCAAACTTTAAGAAATTTGGGTGCCTTGGTATCTTTAAGAATAAAATGTAGAAATAAATTTATGAGAGACAACTTATTGAATATGTACATACCATATATAGTTATTGAAAGGGTAAGTGGAAAAAAAGCTTTAACTTATGGATGAACATATAATAGCCCTATAAAAAGTTTTTACAAAATTTTGTTAGCTCAAAAAGTGTTGAAAATCACACCACATAGCTTGTAAGAAAATAATTGTGAGGAAAAGTAGATAACCGAATTCAAAACTAAGGCCATAATTCTGTCATTAAGTTCCCACTATATCTCATCTAATTAATCCTGGATACACTACTAAATTTTTGGGAAGATGTATTCATAAACCTAAGAAAAACTACTAGTTTTTTATAGGATCTTATATTCCAATAATCGTGTAAATACGCACATGAATTTTATCAAGAAGCAATAATGAGTTCTTCCATATCTTTCATACTTTCCCTCTAATCTGTTAATTTTCATTTTTAAGTATATATACCAATAATAGCATCTGATCAATATATTTAACCAAGATTATGAACATAAGAGAATTTGGCTTAAAACATTATCCTTATAATTTGCTCATTCACAATAAAATGTTAATTATATTGCATTTCATTCTTGTAAAAATTACATTCTTATAGAGAATGTATATAAAACAAAAAAATCGGATCCATAACTATGTGCATAGCTCTTTCCTACACATTTAACTACATACAAATTGGAATTGTCAATGAACCCAAAAATTGAAAGTTTTATTGATGATCAGAAATTAATCTCACATGGTCAGCAAAAAAAACACAATTCAATTATATTTAATCATATATTTTTCATAAGCCTATGGTGATTCATAAAATCAGGATCAAAAGTTAGTTGAATGGCTCTAATTATGCTTGAATTGGAACTTATTTTCTATATCAATCACATAGTATGGCTTTAAATAGTTTTAAGTGTATTTAATTAATTTTCAATTCGGAGGTAGATTACTGAAAGGGATAGACATGTTTTTAGTTCTTAATGAATATTACCTAAAAGTGTATTTTCTTAACTCAAAATAAGATATAGGCAGTCAAGTGATTTAGGCGAGGAGACTATTAAAGAGGAGAGGGCAACACAGGAAATGAGATTATCTAAAAAGGCGGCAGGTGAGGGCAGATGATAATATGTCAACGAGGAGTGACTGAGGACAATGAGAGACGATGAGGATGACTATCTAAGGAGGATCTAAAGAAAAGAGAGGAATGACTGAGGAGGATCTACAATTACAAATAATAATGGTTTTCTTTCCATGTTGAAATGATGTTATTACTGATTCAACTCTATGTCGTGAAATAATGTCATTTCGCTAATAACAAAACGACATCATTTTAACAATGGGAAAAATGTCATTTAAGTTTTGAGCTAGGCCCAGTTAAGATGCTCAAGCCCAAACCTAACTTAAAGCCTAATGTTTTCTAGATCCTATACCAAAACTTGGTCAAATTAGGTCCAACAATTGACTTTTGGTTGGGCTAGCTCAGGAAAAAATTCTAAACCTAGCTTTGAATAGTCTATCATCATTGTGTCCTCTCCTTCTAAACCTAGATTTGAGAAGTCTTTTCTCTAGTTTTAGATCTTTTTTGACAAAGTCATAGGAATTTCTTCATGACATACACCCAATGTCACCCACTTGAAATCAAAATTGCATAAGCACATATATCAAGGAATTAAAATCTAAAAATAATATACATATAAAATGATTAAATTAACAATGCTTGGTCTCTTGAATTTTACAACTTTGAAAACAATGCCAAAAAATTAATTGATGTGTTCTCTACTATCTTACAACAAGACTACAAAAAAAATGGACTTATCATTTTGGTATAGTATTGTGATAAGTGAAGTGTTAGCTCCACGGGGATAAAGTAACACTAACTCTAATCCTCATACTATTCTCTAGTCAATAACTAAAAAAGTGATTAGTTTAACCTAATTTTAAGTTAACCTAAATAGATAAAGTTATCACTAAACACAAATAGTAAAATAATCAATAAGAAGAAATCAAATATGATATAATAAAATTATCCATATCATCATCTTGTACTACTGATTCAATTATATAGATCGACAAAATCTGTTAGTGCAATAATTTGTCACATCTTGGTGTACAAACATATATCCCTTGATTTAATAACTAATACAATTATCTGATTAACTCATTTAAGAATGCCTTAGGATTTTTGAACATTCATAAAATATCACCCTAATACCAAAATTATCATGCACATTTATTTTTAGTATTTCATTCAATCATCAATATAAGTGCCTAGTCAATTAATAAGTAACTCCTTTTGACAATGTCTATATGTACATTTATATAAGGCTTTAGCTTTCTTTTATGTATAACCAACATTAACAACAACATAAATACTTCATAAATATAGAACTTTTTATTATAAAATATTGAATCAATCCATATATAGATAAAACCAGGGTTATATCTTAATCTAGATGTAAAATAAAATTAGCCACAAATCATTCTTGAAATAATGATAAAAAATAAAAGAATTGTAGAGTTCAAAGATAAGGTCCCCCATTAAAGATCCCAATCTTTTATGTCATCTACCATGAAATTACTCTTTATCTCTCTCCTTGTTAAATGAAGGTGTAAGATGTGTTCTAAGGAATATTTCTCTTTAACGATTGCTTGCCTTAATACAACTTTAAGAAAACTAAAACTAAGACTAATATCTCTTAATTTGTATTGGCATTCTATTATAGACATGGTTGTATCCTAGGTAATTGACTTTACCACTTCTCTAATCTTACATCTAAAGAGGAATTTAGGCACAAATAAGAATGTATTTTAACTTTATATCACACTATATCTTTTTTGGAACATAAAACAAGCACTAATATGACTATGTAGGAGGTCATTTCTTTTAAATTGATGTTCTAGTGAGAAACAAACCCTAACACATAGCTATGTGCTAGGCTAGATTTAGCCTCCTTCTTATCCGTTTCTATTTAGATAATGATACAGGCTATAATATTCTCGTTTCTGAGATCATATTCATCCAAAGTTTCATATTCTTCTTAGTTTTGCTTGAAACTTTTTACTCCTTAGCTAACATCATTCCTAAATAATGTTTAATCAAGTTTTAACTAATCAATATTTTAGGAAAGTTCCAATATAGCCATGGTGTGTCCCCTCCTTCAACAACCTTCGCCCATTGTTGGCCCACCCTTAACACTCAAACTTTCCTTTTTTAGCAACTTACAAGACAATACCAACTTCACCATAGAACCAGGAAATGTTGTTAACCAAACCAACAAACAAACCATAAATATGAAAAGCCCCATTACTAATATATCACCTCTTCCTCCTAACCACTCTAACCCTCTAATATTTCCACTAATTCTTAGAGCTAAACTAAGCCTTAACTAAACTTTCATAATGGGGAAAAAATTCCTAGAGATCTATAGTGGGTGGTTCAAACACATTTGGAAAATTTAGATACATAGAGTTGAAAGAGGAGGACCCTAGACTACCTCTAACTGAGGTGCTGTAACAGGGAACAAAGAAATGGAATACTGCAATAGTTGGCCTTTTCTTAAAGAAAAGGCTTGCATTCTTGGTTAAGAGTGGGCAAATGTAGCTTGGAAAAAACTGTAACTGGTAAATATGATGGTTAATAAGGATTGACTCTTTATGTTCAAGTTCAATACTAAAGAAAATGTCAGATAATCATTGAAACAAGCCCATGTCATAAGTTAGATCATCTTATTCTCTTTAAAAGGTGGCACCTTAGTATTAATCTTAGCAGAAGTTCACAAAAAACACTTCAATTATAGGTTAATATCCACACAGTACTGCTGGAATATTGGCCTATAAAAGGAATAAGTCACATAACTAGCAAAATTAGGAAACCATTGGGCGTGGATGAAAACACTACTTTGATGAAGAGGATAGGTTTTGTAGGAGTATGCATAGATGTTAACATTAAGAACAAGCTTCCTGATTCCTTGAAAATTATGAGGTCGAAGGTTAATGCAAGCCTTGAGGAGGACCAAAGAAGTTACTTAAATATGGAAACCAAAAAACAAATAAGAAGTAATGCTAGCTATAATATGGAATGTGAAAGTCCTTGATGGCCTAAATAAATAATTGGATATTAAGGATTACTTAGTCCTTAAAAAGCCTAATTTTGTATGTTTCATGGAAACCAAAATAGAGAAGGATATGATTGTTAATTGTTTGTGATTCTTAGAGAGGGACTGGAAGGTTTTGATTAATTATGAGAAACACTTTAGTGGCAGAATAATAGTAGGCTACAATCCATCTAAACTGGAAATGATCAAATGGTCCTTCTAAAACCTAGCAATTCATTGTGAAATGATAAGCATCAGGTCCATAACTTCAGTTTCAATATCTATAGTGTATGTATCTAATTTTGAGTTCCAAAGGCAATAACTATAGGAACAATTAATTAGAATTAATAGGAGTATAAAGATGCCTTGGTTAGTTATAGGTGACTTTAACTACAGTCTTAGCTCTAGTGAGGCATGGGGAGGTAAGAATTTGCCCAACCAAAATTCAAGGGACTCTAAAAGCTAGTCCAGAATATAAGGTTAATTGAACTAACATCACTTGGGAATTTATTTACTTGGCAAAACAAGTAGGTGGGAGAATGATACCAAATTAAAAAACTTTGCAAAAGCATGGTGAATGCAAAGTGGCCACAACAGTATCCTTTAAGGTCATCCACCTTTGGAGAAGAAGTTACCTTAGACCATAGTCTAATTATGATAGATCTAATGGACAAAGAAGAGGCAAGGAAAATCCCTTTTAAAGTGTTTAAATACCTGATGAAGCATCTTAACTTTAGAGATGTTGTAATGGAGTGAAAAAACATAGTTGTGAAAGGTTCCTAAAGCCACTGCCTTTGTAAAAGATTAGAAGTAGTCAAGGCCAATTTTAAAAAGGTTAACGAAGATTCTAAAGACCCCATACTGCTGGAGAAATAAAATGCGATAAATGAGATTTTAAAATGCTAGGAGATAATTATGGTAAAACCAGGAGATAAAGAACTCAAAAGGGAAGAGGCTACCCTAATACATAACTAAAATAGCACTATTAAAAACACCAACTCTCAATTGAGATAAAAATCAAGGATGTTGTGGCTTAAGGATAGAGAGAGGAGCACAAGTTACTACTTCAATTCTATCAAAGCTAGGAGAAATAAAATCTAAATTAAGCAGTTGACCAGGGATAGCAATCGATTATGACTTAACAGGCTCAAATTTATTATTTTTAAAAAAAATGTTGTCATTTTTTATCAAACGACATCGTTTGTTCTATTGACCTATGACCTGATAGGGCTAAGCAATCTCGGCCCATGGCCTGATTAGCCCTGGCTAAAATTGGGTCAGATAGGCCAGGCCATATTTATCATCCTTACGGTTGTTAGATAGGGAAGGGAATAACTTTTATAATGATAATATAAATTGGATAGCCTATTAATACTATAGGAAGCAGCTTGGTACTAATGTAAAAGTTCAGGAAATCTTATATGATATATTAAGGGAAATTAAATCAATTTCAAATCAAATCTAATAAAAGAGGTTACAAGAGAGGAGATCTAAGAATCCAAGTTCTCTATTCACCTTAGAAAAGCCACCAACCCTGATGAGTTTAATAGAATATTTTTTAGCAAAATTGGGACATCATTGGTGAAAGTTTAGTTAGATAGTCAAGGAGTTCGTTTAGAAAAGGAAAATCCTGAAGGAGTGGAACAAAACCTACTTTAGCCTCATTCCAAAGCAAGGAAACAAAATTGAGGAGTTCAAACCCATATCATGTAATAAGGTAATAAATAAGGTTATAGCAAAAATACTGGTAAATAGAATCAAGAACAACTTAAGAAAAATCATCAATCTAGCTCAAAATGCTTTTATGAAAAGGAGAATAATAGGTAACAATGTACTAATCTGTCGGGAGTTACTCGAAAGATACAATTCCAATACCTTTATAGAAAATTGCACACTAAAAATAGATCTTACAAAGGTCTGTGATTCAATAAGATAGAAGTTTATCTCTAAGGTGTTTGAAGCTGCAAGATACCTAACTAAATTTAAGGAATGGAGGAGTGAATCTCCATAACTTCCTTTGTTTACTAGTGAATAGAGAGCCAACCAAATTGTTAAAGGCAAGGAAAGGGAGACAAAGGGACCACTTATGCTCTTACTTGTTTGTTCTTGGCATGGAAGTCTTATCATGCTCTTTTGCAGGGAACACTTCCAATACCTCAGACTTCAAGTACCATTACAAATGTAAAGGTACCAAGATATCTCACTTAGCTTTGCAGATGACCTCCTTTGTTTTGCAGGGGTAAAAAACTCAATCAACTTGCTAATGAATCCTTTGGAGAACTTCAAAACAATGTTATGACTAAGATGCAACCTAGCTAAAAGTAGCTTCTATTTGTCAAGAAATATGATTCAAAGAGTAACTACAAGAGCAATAGATTTGGGATTGAATCAAGCTAGTTTGCTTATCAAATACTTAGTGCAATAGATTTCAACCCCATAATAGACTCATTTAATAAAAGGATTAACCACTAGTGTAATATATTTTTCAACTATAGGGGAAGACTTTAAGTTATATATTCAATCCTCAATAACCTGGTAGCTTACTAGGTAAATAATATAGCATTACCCAAAAGCATATTGAGAGAGATAGATAGGAAGTTAAGGGAATTTTTATAGGAAGGAACCAACAATCAACACTATAATGAAAAAGTGAAATGGCCCAAAGTTTGCTCACTAAGAGAATATAGGGGCCTAGGCTTCACCTTAGTAAAGATGATAAACAAGGTTTGTCTAGCAAAGAAACTCTAGTGGCTATGCAAGCAAAAGGAGAAAATCTAGGTAAGATGAATATAAACTGTTTATATAAGGAACAACAGTATCCGGAATACTTAAACAAATCAAAACATATCTTGGATCTTAAAGCAAATCTTGTGGATTGGACAATGGATGCATGAACTAATCACACATAGGATTGGAGATGGAGAGGCTACATTATTTTTGTTTGATAACTGGCATAGTAGGGCCTTTTATATAAGATTGAGGAAATTTGGCACTTCAAACTAGTAATCACACATAATGCAAAGGTTAAGGTACTCATAAGCTATGACCAATGGAAGTGGCCTTTCCATTGCAACAGAGGAGTAGGCATAATCGTGGACAATCTTCCCCTTGTTAACCCTCTAATCAAGACTAGGTTCTTGCTAAAGATGTTCTCTACAATACTTGGTGTTAAACTCATTTGTTTTCATTGAAGACCATGAGGGCTAGGCATCACCTTGGTAAAGATGATAAACAAGGTTTGCCTAACAAAGAAACTCTAGTGGTTATGCAAGCAAAAGGAGAAACTCTAGGTAAGATGGATATAAATTGTTCATATGAGGAACAACATTCTTTGGAATATATAATCAAATCAAAAAATATCTTGGACCTTAAGGCAAATCTTATGGACTGGATAATGGATGCATGAATTGGAGATAGAGAGGCTACATTGTTTTAGTTTGATAACTGAAACAGTAGGGCCTTTATATAGGATTAAGGAAATTCAACACTTGAAACTAGTAATCACACTAAATAAAAAGGTTAAAGCACTCATAAGGAACAACCAATGGAAGTGGCCTTTCCATTATAATAGAGAAGTAGGCATAATCAAGGACAATCTTCCCCTTCCCCCCACTGTTAACCCCTAATGAAGATCAAGTTCTTTGGGAAGTCAATGAAAACAAAGGAGTTTAACACTAAGTATTGTAGAGAATATCTTCAGCAAAAACTACATCAAAGTGAAGTGGAAGAATTTGGTATGGGACAATGACATCAAGCCATTTCATGCCTTTAATCTTTGGCTAGGACTGGGTGGAAGACTAACTAAAAAGGACAACATCAAGTTTGTTATTCCATTTAAAGACTGTGAGTTATATTAAAGGCATACTGAAACTATAACCCGCATTATGGTTGATTGTTACCAATTTAATAGCAATTGGAAGAAGATACTAGGCCTTTTGAACATAAGGAAGTCAACCTCCACTTGAAAGGAAGTAAGTGAGTGGGCTTCAAGAATCAAAATGGCAAATAAAGCAGACTATAAAATGCATAAAATATTCTTAGCTACATTGGTTTACAACCTATAGAAAGAAAGGGAGGACAGCATATTTAAGAAGCAAGCTAAAAGCCACGAGAAAACTTTCCAGATAATTATCCTTCAATGTAGATTGAACTTTATGGCTAGAGGCTTGGCAAACCACATTTCTTATAGCTTGAAAGAAAGATGGCTACTAGATTAGACATCCATTTAATGTAATTTGTCTTAATTCAGTAGACATATTTATATCTTTTGATCCTAGCAAACATAAATTCTATATAACCCTTGGTATCAATGAATTCTAGCAAACATGAATTTTATATAACCCTTGATATCAATGAATTATCTTTATAAAAAAAATCATTCTTAAGCAATATATCTATAATTACCTAATGCATAACATAACACTAAGCAAATTCAAGGTAACTAAGATGGAAAATATAACAAAATACTAAATAAAATATATTTACGTTATACACATATTACATATCCAAATGTCCAATATAAATACATACATCCTTACTAGTAGGCATCAAAATTTCATGTTATGATTGGAGAGATCACATAAAGGAAAGATAATGTAAACAAATTTATAGTAGTTCTATAAAAATATTTTACGTACATCCACTCTTTAAGTAGTTTTCCTTTAGATTTCATTATCTTCTTCTTTGAACTAGGTAAGGAGGAAACTTTTTATAAGATCTTTCTTTTCCTTTGGTAAAAAGTATCTCTTTTACAAACTCTTCCTTAATAGTGAAGAAAAACCATAACTTTGATATCAGAAGAAAACTTGAATAGCTAACTCCCAAATGGATTCAACTTAAAGATATCCTTACTTTTCTCACTTTAATATTCTAGGATTCAATCTCAATCTATAATGAATGCAAGTTTTTCAAACACTTAAGAAAATTCCTCAAATACGCTTTTGTATCAATAAAATTTCATAAAGATCCTAAAAAATAAACCAAGAATTTATAGCCAATAAGTTTTTAATGACTAGTTTTTGGAAGCTAGTTGATAAATGCCATTCTTCTAGTTGATGTCCATTCATTTTGGGTATCAACCAATGTTATGAATATCGTACCGAATTTGGTACCGGATTAGATTCTAGTACGGTACTGTACCAATACCGGTCAATACCGAGTAACATTTCAGTTAATTTTTTAATTTATGAAATAGTCTTTGGTTTTTTAAAAAAATTACAAAATAGTCCTGAATTTTTAACCCTATCTCTAAAAATCAAAATAATAAATAATAATCACAATTAATATGAAATAACAATAATTTTCAGATATTTCACATATA
>JANIIA010000002.1:54181744-54192401 GCA_027478495.1 Erythroxylum alaternifolium | reverse complement strand
TTTCCCCACGTCATCTACAATTGATATGCCTGTGATTATGTTGACCGAAAATGTAAAGAAAACGATTTGAAGGATTTTAGCAGTGCAAGTGGTTTGTTAAACTTTTATTTTAATGGACTTGCAAGCTAATTATCACTTTTTCTAAAGAAATATGTAGTGGCAGGTTTTTTCTGGTTGAATTTTATAGGTGTGAGGAAGATCAGACTTGAAAAGGATTTGTAAATCTTGCTAAGTTCAGTTTCAACTCAGGGTCATCGTTTTCAGTATAGCTTTCATGGTCGTCAGCTATTAAAGCTGATAATGGTGGAAGTCAATGCTTACAATTGACACTTTCTCTGTCTCCAACTTTTGTGATCTTCATTTTACTTGTATATGGAGCGAAGTGTTTCCTATGCTACATAAGGCTTAGAGGAGTGAGCAAACTAATTTAATATCACAAGTTACAAAGTGAAATTTTATAACGCAAGTTGGCATTACAGAAGAGGGATTGTATTATTTGATTGTTAAATCGACGTTGAACAGATAATGAACATGTTACCCCAACTATATAAAACTATTACTCTACCTAGGCAGTGGTATCATATGATCGAGGAAAACTCATAAAACCCAAATTCCTCCGTCTCTCGGCCCCTATGTTTAACATACAACGTTATTGGCATAGAAAGACCCAATACAAAGAGCACCAAAACCCATGCATCTTTTGAAAGAGAACTTGTAACTTAAAGTCAATTTGTGTATCCGAATATATACCTTTAACACCTTTAATCGAACTCTATACATTAACAAGAGGTTAAAAAAGCAGATTTAACCAAATGTTTATATATAAACATAAATTAAACTTTAATATTTCATAACGATTAAATAGAAAAAAGTACATTTTTAACCTTATTGTTTTATTATAAAATAATTTAAATTTAACATTTACAAGCATTGAAAACACATTAAATAATATAAATTTTAACAAAACTAATCATCTATTATTTAAATATTACCTTATTATTAATATAATATTTTTTACAATTTAACTCCAGTGTAAATAAGTGGGCTTCATTATCATAATTTAAAAATAAAAATCTAAGAAATTTGGTTGCCGCCTGCCCGCTTCTAAAAGTTTAGGTTGTATCTACTAAGAGGAGCTTCAAAGGGCCTGGGAAGTTGACCCCAGTAGTGTAGATGAGTCATGGGATAACAATTTAGGAGAGCATCTGCTTGTTGCTGCTTATGATGGCCTACCAGGTCAATCCGTTGGGATTGGCGAAGAGGCAAGTCCCTGAATTAAATGTAAATGTAATTGGCTGAGGGATAAGATTGAAACCCCAACTCCTATGTAATATAATCGCCAACGAAGAGAGGTTATTATTGACAGGTTGATATGGAGTACACAATTTGAGAACTTCTTAGCCAAAAACTAGACAAAAGGCAAAAATATTTGTGCTTGAAGGTGGGGAAACTTTGATTCCTGGCATGAAGGAGATGTTTGATAGGTCAACTGGATCTTGGGGGTGGAAACTATAGTTGTTGGAACGGCTCGTAGAGGAAGACTGAATGTCCTATAGGAAATGTTGTTCAAGGAATCCCGAAGTGCACTGATGTGGCGATGAGACGGTGCGAGTGCACACAACGCGGCTGCCGACCAAAGATTCTTATCGGTCTTAATGCCCCTGTGTGCCATTGAACTGAATACCAGCGAGTGAATATAGTGCTGGTGCGTGGGGCTCTTGCCACAACACTAGCCACTCCCTCAGTTCCGAAAGCAGTAAAATCAGACATATGGAAAAAGGGAAAAGTATGTGCACATTAATGATCCTCTTCTTATTCTCACAAAATGAGAAAGCCTTGTACAATGGGATTGTGCTTTTCGCCTTTTGTAAATTTTCTGGAAAATAAGGGAAATCGGACTAACGATGCCAAGAGATCGGAGTTGCTGACGGTGACACACTGTATCAAAAATCGATGAGTAGAATCTGACTAGTTCTTCCCCTTGATAGTGAATGAATTAGCTTCCGATAAAACCAAAAACTTGTCAGTTATACCCCACTTTTATTACACAATAGCGCATATCAACGTAGTTGTAATTCTTGAACAACCATCATGGATATTATTAGCCTTTATTATATCCAAACGTCCAAAACGTTTCCCATTTTTATTATTATTCTTTAATACAACAAAACGGTCATTTTTTCCATCTATATAAATAGCTTGTCTATCTTGTTTACGACTCACACTTTGTTCTTTTTGCTCTCTCCTGTAGTCACGCTTCTACTCCTTTTTTCCTATAAAGGCACACATCTTCTACATAAAAATACCTTTTATACACATACCTTCTTGTCTTTTCTATTCTGCTTTTGTTTGCTTTTATTAATTTTCGGAGATAGTTCCCACTCTGTCATTTAGAGTACACCAAAACTTGGTAGAAAAGGCGTTAATCGTGGGGTTAAAAATTGTTATCTTATTGCACCATAGAGGGAGAGTTTCCAACTTAAGATAGTGATTTTCACAACGCCTTGCATTTTATATAAGTCGTTCCAATTTAATTATTATTGTTATTTTCGCTAACAATCTAAGTCAGAAATATATATTTTAT
Source organism: Erythroxylum alaternifolium (assembly GCA_027478495.1). NCBI lineage: Eukaryota > Viridiplantae > Streptophyta > Magnoliopsida > Malpighiales > Erythroxylaceae > Erythroxylum > Erythroxylum alaternifolium. Next base: position 54,189,817 of record JANIIA010000002.1, on the reverse strand, counting down.
TGCTACTGTTTGTTGGAAATTACTGCGATTTTGCTGTTGCGTATTAATTTTGGTAAAAGTTAGAAATCGAGGTTGTTTTCTTCGTATTGTGATTATTTCGTGTGATTTAATGTCATATGCAAATGAAACCAACTTAGGTTCTGCACTGACTGTTCCCTACATAAGTTCATCCCCTATCATCGTTGCCCGAAAATTATAACTAACCTAACTATATTAGCGCCTCTAGATGGAAGAAAATTTAAACGACGGTATGAGAAAATTTTGTTTTACTTTCAACAATACGAAATCGATTATGTACTGTTTTAAGAGACTCCTAGTGACAATATTGACCCTAAGACTACTAAGGATAATCGTACCGTTGCGGGAGTATTACTGAATCATATGATGAACCCTTTGTTTGATATTTACTGTAAGTGCAAAACTGCTAAGAAAATTTAGGATGCTTTAGAAGTGCAATATGGAACGGATGATATCGGTACTAAGAAAGATGCAGTTGCTAGGTGGTTAAAATTTACCATTGTTGATAATAAACCCATTATGGACCAACTACATGAGTATGAAAATCTAGTTGCTGAAATCTTTGCTAAGGGTATGAACATTTGTGAGTTGTTTCAAGCTAATGCATTTGTTGAGAAAATACCTACCTCATGGAATGAGTATAAAAACTAGTTAAGGCATTAAAAGAAAGACATAAAACTTTAGGAGTTGATAGGACATATAAAGATTGAGGATGCCAACCATGCACAAGCTAAGACTAAAACACTCACCCTTGTCCCTACTGTTAAGACTCATGTGGTAGAACATAGAAATGTTAATAACTTCAAGAAGAATGGTGGACAAAACAAGTCTTTCATAGAACAAGAAGTGTTAGTTTAAGCGCAAAAGGATTGATGGTGACTATTGGTAGTGCCACAAGCTAAGCCATCTTGTTGCTAATTGTCAAGCTAGAATCAACTATGAGAAGAAAGGCCAAGGACAAAAACTGTGATAACTCTGGAAAGGAAACAAGACGGGGTACCAACAGGATAACCAGAAGAGCTTTGGTAAGCCTCAAGTTAATATGGTTGAAGCTGGTGATGACAAGAAGATCATTACTACTATGGTGTCCGAAGTCAACCTTGTTAGAAATTTGGTCGAGTGGATCATTAACACAGGAGCCACACGCTACGTTTGCACCAACAAGGACCTGCTTAAGGGGTTGAATGATGCTGCTGATGGTGAATTCGTATACATGGGTAACTCTAGCAAAGTTCCTGTCTAAGGAGTTGGCAAAGTCACTCTCAAACTCACTTATGGAAAAGTGTTGGCATTAGAAAATGTCTTGTTTGTTCCTAATGTATGTAAAACTTGATTTCTAGTGCATTGCTTAATAAAGTCGATGTTAAACTGACCTTTGATTCTCATAAGTTAGTTCTGACTAAGAATGGGAACTTTGTTGGAAAAGTTTTGTCATCGGGCATAGTTGTACTTGACATTGAAATGAATGCATCTACTTTTTCTGCTTATATTCTTGAGTCTTTAGACCTATGACACTCTAGACTTGGGCATGTGAATATAAGGTCTATTAAGAAGATGCAAAGTTTAAGCTTGTTACCTAACCATATCACTAATGAAATGAAAAAATGTCAAATTTATGTTGAGGCTAAACACTCTAAGAAACCTTTTAAATCAGTGACTAAGAGAGAGTCACAATTGTTGCACTTGGTGCACACAGACTTGAGTGATTTTAAAAATTGTATGAGTAAACGAGGCATAAGATATTATATTACCTTTGTGGATGATTGTTCTAGATTTACTAAGATTTACTTATTGAAAAATAAAAGTGATGCAGAGGAAATGTTTATGAAATACAAAATTGAGGTTGAAAACTAATTAGAAAGGAGAATTAGGAGATTAAGGTTTGATCGAGGTGGTAAGTATAGTACTGATTTCCTTACTGATTATTGTGAAAAAGTTAGGATTATTCATGAGCTTTCAGCCCCTTATACACCTGAACAAAATGGAATAACGAGAGGAAAAACTGAACACTTAAGGATATGATGAATGCAATGTTGATTTCCTCCGGTTTACCTAATTTTATGTGAGGAAAGCTATTTTTTCATCTTGTTATGTTCTAAATAAAGTCCCTCATAAGAAAGTAGATCAAACCCCTTATGAAATTTGGAAAGGTTATCCACCAAACTTGCATTTTTTGAAAGTATGGGGGTATCTTGCTAAGGTTGCTCTACCTGAACATAAGAGGAAGAAAACTGGGCCAAGGCCATTGATTCAATTTTTGTGGGATTTGCCTCTAATAGTGCTCCCTATAGATTTATGGTTAAGGAAGAGGGGTCTAACACTTATGGATCAATTATGGAGTTAAAAGATGCATTGTTCTTCGAGGATATATTTCCTATAAAAGCGAGTGTGCAAGTCTTTAGAGAATTTTTCGCTAGTTCTTCTACCAATGATGACATAGAAGAAGAGGAAATTGTTGAACTAAAGAGAAGCAAAAGAGCTAGAGTATCATAAGTTTTGGTTCTGACTTTATTACTTACTTTGTGATGACAAAACCTGAGGAGATAGATGATGTTTTTATAATGACTTATATTATTGAGGAAGATCCTAAAAATTATGAGGAAGCAATGAGATATGTGGATGCTACATTTTGGAAGGAAGTCATAGATAGTGCATTATAGTCAATCATGTCTAATAAAACTTAGGTTTTAGTTGATCTACCTCGAGGGTGTAAGCCTTTGGAATGTAAGTGGACTTTCAAAAAGAAATTGAGACCTGAAGGAACCATTGAGAGGTTCAAGGAAAGACTTGTGATTAAAGGCTTTAAATAAAAGGAAGGATTGTACTTTTTTTATACTCACTCTCTTATTACTAAAATTGCATTTATAAGGATGTTGTTTACTATTGCCTCGGCATTTAAGCTTCATGTGCACCAAATGGATGTTAAGACAACTTTCTTGAATGGTGATCTAGATGAGAAGATTTATATGGTCCAGCCCGAGGGATTTAGAGAGCTTGGTCAAGAGAAAAAGGTGTGTAAGTTGGTTAAGTCTTTTTATGGACTTAAACAAGCTCCTAAACAGCGGTATGAAAAATTTGAAAGTGAGATTTTCAAATATGGTTTCACCTCTTGTGATACTGATTCTTGTATTTACGTGAAATCTGATGTCAATTGTTTTGCAATCATAACTCTTTATGTGGATGATATGCTTATTTTTGGTACTAGTTTATCTATCATTAATACTACCAAGAGTTTGCTAAAGTCTTCTTTTGATGATATGAAAGATCTTTGACCTGTGGACTTTATTTTGGATATTAAAGTTGATAGAACTGACTCTAGTTTTATGTTAAATCAAACTCATTATGTTAAGAAATTTTTGAAGAAGTTTAGTTACTATGATGTTGTTCCAATTAAAACTCCCCATGATACTAATGCCACTTTAAAGAAAAATTTTGGTGACAGTGTAAACCAAGTTGAGTATACTAAAATTCTTAGTAGTGTGATGTTCTTGATGAAGTATTCTCATCCAAATATTGCATACTATGTGAGTAGACTTAATAGATATACTCATAATCCTAGCCAAGAGCATTAGAATGAATTGATTCGTTTGTTGAGGTATTTGAAAGGTACTGTGCATTATGAATTATCTTTTGGTGGTCATCTTCCTGTATTGGAGGGGTATTTTGATACTAATTGTGTTACAGAGAGTGATAATATACACTCTACTAGTAGTTATATTTTTACCTTAGCAGGAACTGCTGTGTCTTGGAAATTATCCAAGCAAACATGTATTGCGAAATCAATAATGGAGGCTAAGTTTATGGTTTTAGAATTGGCATGACGGGAAGCTGAGTGGCTAAGGAATCTCTTAGCAGATATCCCACTTTGGGAAAAACTAATTCCTTCTATGTTCCTTCATTATGATCCGTAGGCTGCCATTCATGTTACTAAGAACAGGGCATATAATGGCAAAAGTAGACATATCAGATTAAGGCATAAAATTGTCTATACTTTAATTAGATATGGTGTAATTTCTCTAGACTATGTCAAGTTAGAGAGAAACTTAGTGGATCCATTTAAAAAAGCTTTGAGTAAAAACTATTTTCAAAGCAAGCTAAAGGGATGAAGTTGAGCCCAATTGTGTAGTAATCTTGTGATGGGCACTCAACTTGGGAAACCAAGTTCAATGGGTCAAACAAAGTTATGTGGTGACTACTTACTTGTATATTATTTGGGGAATAATACTGAGATATTTCGTTATTGAATAGTGTCATTTATCATGACGTTACTGTGTTTGTTGAGATCATATTGTTTAATCCTTAATGAGTTTCATAGCCCAAGTTTGGGCCGTGTGAGTAGTACAAACTTGATGAACTCACCTACGTGATTGTGGAGGGCTAACCACCCTCTTATAAGAGTATTTGAGCTTTCTCTCTAAAGTGATCATGAGACCATGACATTTTGAGGCTGTTTATACTTCTAGCAAGTTCTATCCCCGAAATTTCTTGGACACTAGGTTCAAGATTTAGTTCACCTAATTGTTCTACTATTTTTTCTCCTAAATTGTTACAATTTATTTCTCAAATTTTGGACCAAGTAGGGGATTATATTGATTTTTCCAAAAACTTGTTCGTTATACCCATTTTTATTACACAATAACGCATATCAACGTAGTTGTTATTCTTGAACAACCATCATATATTTTATTAGTCTTTATAATATCCAATCGTCCAAACCGTTTCCCATCTTTATTATTATTCTTTAATACACTCAAAGGTCATTTGTTTTTTCCTATATAAATAACTTGTCCATCTTGTTTACGACTCACACTTTGTTCTTTTTGCTCTCTCCCATAATCACGATTCTACTCCTTTATTCCTATGTAAGGCACTCATCTTCCACATAAAACACCTTTTATATACATTCTTTTGTCTTTTCTATTATGTTTTTGTTTGCTTTTATTAATTTTCAGAAATAGTTCCTACTCCACCTTTTGGAGTGCACCGAAGTTAGTAGAGAAGGCAGTAATCCTGAGGTTGAAACTTGTTGTCCTGTTGTACTATAGAGGGGCAATTTTCAACTTAGGGCAATAAGCATTTCAGATAAGCCATTCTAATTTAATTATTATTGTTATTTTAGCTAACATAGTTAACCGATTCAATCTTCTGCATCTGCTTCCAACTAAACGAAATCAACCAACACTCCAAAACAATAATAACCATCTAATATAAAGAATATATATACACCTAAGAACCCACGTCAAGAGAACGTTGATGAACTCAGAGGGACATAAAGCAGAGGAACTGGGCTTGCAGAGAACACAGACGATAAGGTCGTCCAACAACCCATGGAAAGAATTATAGTCAAAATCCACATACATTTTCTCCCAAATTCTCTGCCTTTTCCGATTAACTATTAACCTTCTTCAGCAGTAATTTGACGTAAAAACTAAAATATGGGTTTGTTTCTAATGGCCAGTGGGCATACGTGTACATTGCTTTTCAAAGGACTTTGAACAGAAACAAAGCGGTCAGTTCTTTCTGTGCCTCGCTTGTGCTGCATTGTTCTGTTTTTAAATTCTGATAATGTTGCTCACTTGTAAAATATAGTAAATAATATCAAAGCAATAATATCATGACATTTGACAGATAATTAACTTTATCAAAATTTTCTGAATTAATGTATGTTTTAAATATTTCAAAAATGTTAAAGATCAAATAGAACACTTTAAAATGTCAAAATTCAAATTACATTCTAACAAGAATATTGAAGATCAAAATACGTTTTTTATCCTGTTTAAATTGAGCATTGACATTCTAAAAATATTCAACGTAAACCTTCCGTAGATGAAAAATATAACAAAATATAATATCAACAATCTTTTACCACATCATTGATGATGTGGTAATAATATATTACTTTTTACATATATTTTTATCCAACAATACTATCAGTACTCTACAAGATTTACTACTCTTTTAAAAATGTACCTAAAATTATATAATTAAATAATAAATCTTACTGATTTTAATTGTCCTTCTAGCATCCCTCCCCAACCCTCTTGGATCTCTCAAAATTAGGGCTATATTCATATCCCTATATACAATTCTCTGTTCCCTTCTCTAGTAATTAAGGGTTGGGTTGGGCTTGGGATAAGAGACTCGAGCCTTAGCCCAATCTAGCTCAGAGCTCAATTTGGCCTCTTGCCTTTTCTTAATTAAAAATAAATAATTTATAAACTACAAAATTGTTTAAATTTTTTATAACATATTTTATTATCCAAAAACTCATTTTCATTTAAAAGTCAGTATGTGTCATTTCATATAAAAAAGTATTTTGCATTTTATTACTTTTTCTAATGAAGTCTATTATTATACGGCGTCAGTTTAATTTTTAAACATAGTCTTAAATGTTCTAAATTACTTATTTTCTTTCAAATTATGTCATTTCTAATAAAAATTCATATTTATTTCGTTTTTATTAAATTAAATTTGTTAAGTCCAATGCCTCACTTTTAACAAAAATAACTAAAATCTATTTTTTAAAATTTTAAATTAATGTCATTTTAGATTATTATCTCTTTGTTCACTAATCACTATTACAAATGGTTGTCTTAGTGCACAAGGCTCCTCATTTTGTAAGAGTCAAAGAAGAGACATCACTAATCACTATTTTCTTATCTAATCTAACAACAAGATGGTGTTTGATTAATTCAAAATATTTTTAAAAAATCAATTCTTGAGTTTGCGTATGCCACAAATAGCATAGTAATATTATGTAAATTCTTTTATTATCAACATAACATAATATCGTTATGTTAATATTATCCGAATGGAAAAAGATGCAAAAAGTTTTTAAAAAATCAATTATAGCTTAAGAGTGGAGAATAAAGTTGAATAAAAATGCAGAGATAATATTATAGATTATTTTTCATTAACCTACATAAAAGCACATAAGTAAAGATTTATATCTTTAGTTGCAAAATATCATAGCAAACATATGAAAGAATAGTAAATCAAGAAGTAAAGATTAACTTGCAATAAAGGAAAAGGAATAGCTACTTGTTATAATCAAGATCATCAATAATTCGCACAACTTCATATACATGTAGAAACATCAAACTTTATTATTTAAATTATACCTAATTATGAAATAATTGTGCATTAAATGAATATTCAACACATGAAAATCAACAATTTAATATTTTTCTGAAGAAATTTTTAGTTGGAAGATTGGTATCCATACTTGTACATATATCAATATAAAAATATAATATAATATATAAATTTTTTATAATGTTCTTCCAAGTTGAGAAAAGTACTTATATTACACTACCATTATGTGGATACATTGGGATTGTTACTAAAGATTAAACTTTTGGAGTGTTCCACCGCATGACACGAAGAGGGTGTATACAAAGGTAACACCGCCAATTGCAAATATGAAGGTCATTACCTTAGTCTCCAAGCACCAAATTTAGTCATTCCTTCTTCTCGCAACTCTGCATATTTATATCGAAGTTGGAATCTAACACCTAGTCCTTCTATAGGTAGAAGTTAAGCTTATAGCCACGGGTAGATGATCATTTTATCAACCTACTTGCCCATTGATCTAGATAATTGCCTTTAGCCATCAAATTCATATTTCTATAGTGGATTCTAAGTCTAAGGGATAAAAGAACTGAGGAGAATCAGTCACTAGTTAGTATCTCTATCTTCTCCCAATTATCGAAAGAGTTGTCTTCATAATAGTTCTAGAAGTTACAACAGAGCTTTAGTATAATGAACTTTAGACTGGTTAAGGAAACTAATTTTAGCGTAGTTAAAACCCAATTCTAGGACCGTATAGAAGTGTCCATCTGGTTAATTCTCTAACCTATTTAATTTTTCTTTTATGTTACCCTATTAGAGTTACTAAGGGTAAGCATCAAAGGCACTTGTTTAAATATATAGATCCTTTCTCAACAAGGCTATTAGCTCAAACTTTCCTCAATTTATCAACTGGTTTGTAATTCATGATAGCTCTAAAAATGAATTGAATGTATATATTCCCCTTATGCATGTGGTTCTAATCAT
>JANIIA010000002.1:54120309-54130814 GCA_027478495.1 Erythroxylum alaternifolium | reverse complement strand
AAAGCTACTATTGACATAAATTCTTATTTTTCCTCCAAGAACTACTCCTAATTCTTAACTCAGTCTAAAAAGTTTTCTGGTTGATAAGGATGTTGTTTTGCGATGTAAAAGAGCTTGGACTAGATGGTTCTATCATTCATGTATTTCTTTAAATGCTTTAAATTTACCATATTTTCAAGAAGCAATTGATGCTATACTGCTGTATTACCCCAACCATCAAGCATCTCTGTCACACATGGGCGTGAAGTCCAGAACTCAGAACAAGCTGAGTTATAAGTCTATCTTTAGTTAAATGTAAAGTTTTTCATATAAGTTAACGTAAATAAATGTAATATTAAAAAATTGTTATTTATAAAAGGTAAAAGAATTTATAATGTAATATAATAAAATATTATTTAAAAGAATAGTTTATAATATGATACAGTAAAATGTAATTTACCATTTTACATTCTATCCTAAATCTTTCAAATCAAAGGTAACTTATTTTTACTAAATGAAATGTAAAATCTTTCTCTTCTCTTTTATTTTATTATATTATATTATAAACGATTTCTTATAGAATTTTTTGCTAATAATTCATTAATCATATTGAAAAGAAGGTTCATGATGTAATATAATAAAATGTAGTTTATTATTTTACATTCTATCTTAAAATTTTCAAATCAGAGCTAATTTATTTTTACTAAATATAATAAAAAATCTTTCCCTTCTATTTTATTTTATTCTAATATATTGTAAACTACCTCCTCAAATGATAGAATAATATTATATTCAGTTCCACTGCGTTAATATACATCCAACCAAAGATGTCATATCTGTTATCTCCATAACCGTACTGTCTTGAAATGTCAACTATTCTTTTCTTTTGTTCGTTAATAATTCATTCATCATATTGAAAAGAATATAAATGTCCATCTATTTGGTAAATAACAATAAACTATTGTAACAAATAGAATAATGGAATAGCGGGAAAATGTGGATTTTTATGATAAACACAAAAGTGAACATCGAAAGGGTTTGAGAAGAAAATTTATTACCTCTAGGCGAAGAATTATTCATTTTCTTCTCGACGACTCGTTGTGATCCTTTTTTTGAAAGGCTTCTCTGCAACTGTTTCATTCATTAAAAAAAAACCATAATTAACAAACAAGCACTTGTTAAACAAAGCAAACATACTAATTTATCTACTCTTCCTCTGACACTATAGTTTCTTCGGTTTAAAGAACGGATTGAGAGTGGAAAACATTTTAAAATGTTTTAAGTGTATCCCTTGTGCCATAAATTTATGACTTGCAAGAGTCTAGAATAGAGATTCAAAGACCTACAATAATCCTTGAATTTGCATTGACGTCCTTGTTGCCGCAATCGGAGAAGCTTTCCATGTCAATAAGAAAGCTGTCAGATTTCTCCGCCGTGTGCAGCAATCCATTTGCATAATCCAAAACGGAGAACTTTGGAGTTCCCATATGCCTTTCTAATCGACCATCCTCAAAAGGAGAGGCCTGATCCAATATAAAGAACAAAAATGAGAGGAAAAAGAGAGAAGTTGATAAATGAATAAATGGAACAGAGGAAGAGCGACAGAAAGAAACGAACTGTCTGTTACAGAAAAGACAATGTAACTAATCCAGCAATTAATAAAAACAACCACATGGTAATAATTAACTGGACAGAAGAAACAAACCCAGAACTCAATGTGCCGTTTCACACAAAAAAATCTCATCCTTTACGAGAAAACAAGATTTGTTAAACAAAGCCAAACAAGCAGAAAGCAGATTCTCATTTACCAACTTCGTTTTATCCGCAATTTCCATAGAAAACGGAAGGAGGAACCAGACTCTGAAGCGTCACCAAATTGCGTATCCAATAAGGCAATGACTATCCACCGTCTGACTGGAACAAAATAAGGCGACCCCTTGTAAGTCAAAGTGTTAATAGAGGCATTACAACAGAGTGAAAAAGGAAAATATCAACCCTCAAAACTAACAGACTTGGTCGTTCTTATTCATCAGTCTATATGGAAAAAAGAAACCGGAGAAAAGAAAATCACAAACCTTTGAACAGAATCGAGATAGGCTAGAGTTGGTTTTGAATCTTCACTAACAAGGCAGAAAAGGAAAAGCATATGCGTAGTGGCTTTTGGGTGACATGATACGTTGAAGACGAACGAACTGACTCTAACTACTCTTCGTTGTCTTGTAGATAAAGGCTAGACCTTTTATTTTCCTCTTTTCCTCCGGGAGCTCAGAGAATCAGATGAACAGAGTCCACGTGCGTAGCGCAGAAAAACAAGAACAAAGGAATTGTCAAAGCAAGCAAGCCTCTCCCTGGATTACCGTATCATTTATTTTTGTAATCACTCGTTAAAACTTTAAGAGGGTAAAGTTCAAATCACACGTCAGCATGTAAATAGAGGAGATTCTACACTCGTGACTTCAAAGGAATCGTCTTATTTAGTCAGGTTAAATTTAATATTTTTTTAGTTTGTGTTAAGCTTAGGTCAACTTTATTGATGCGGTGAGAATTAATTATAATTTGTAAAAATAATACAAATAATATAGTTGTTTTGCGTATTTGACCTTTGAGTAATCTCTTGAAAATTTCAACTTGATATGTATAAAAATTATTAAAACAACATAAGTAAAGTCTCAACATGCAAAACTCCAGATGGGTCAATAAATTTGAATGTCTGTAAAAACTTATGGTGTAATAGAGATAATAGTTATGTATAATTATTTTATTGAATATCCTTATCATAGGTCCATAAATATACATTATATACTAATAATTTGTCATTTTCTTATTGGACTTTGTTTTACTTAATTAGATCATTTATATGACATTTTATTATTTTTTCTTAACTAGATTTAATTTTCAAAAACATTATTTTAATAATGAACATGGACAAATTCTAATTATTTTGTCCCTTGGGACAAATGCTGTGAAATGATCTTGGTTGACCTTATGGAAACAATTTGATCTAAAGATAATTGAAGGCTGTCATTCATTTCGAAAGACTTTTGATACCAAAAGATATAAGAAACATGCATTATATGTTATAAGAGAGTGACAAATAACAATGCTACTTGAATAATCTATAATGTATGTAGCTTGTTTGAAAGTTTGATTTCTCTAAAGTTAATGTTAAAATGTAATGGAAAAATTATATTTCTTTCACTATATGCAAAAATATATTAGAGAAATCCTTTATAACATGCATCCCTCTATGTCCCATAAATTACTATGTATCTCAATTGACCTTCCGGGTATGTATCCTTAATCATAAATTTTAACTGTTCATGCATTATAGCTTAGACACTATCATTTTGCAATTAGGATTATACCTTAAGGAAGCTTGATTTATTACTCAATCATATACGTTCATATAATTATCCAATTCTCACTCACAATTACTTCATGTTCTTCGATGTTCATTTCTTTATATCTAATGCACATTATTCATATCCTTTGAATCATATTTTCATTCATAAAAACATCTTAATTCATTTAACATAATTTCCATATTTCAATATATTGATATCAAGACAAGCAATTCCTTAAGTTATAACATCAATTAACAACCTAAACTTATCAAACATTTAACCAACTTATCTAACATCAAACTAGGTTCCTTTTAAGCCTCAATCAAGTCCAAATGCATCAAGGTAAAGTGACTTATCCTTAGTTAGTTCAAAAATCACACAAAATAACATTTTCTTCACTTCAAGGCATTTCCCACAATCGTGTATACAACTCCCACGATTGTGGGATGAGTGACCCGAAAGTTCACCATCTAATTCCTTCAATTTTTTTTAGATTTTAACATCTTTGTACCAACCTCAAAACATCATCTTAATAGTCCTTCAATTATATCTGAATTAGACCTTAATTATACTCCAATTCCTCCTCAATTTCATCTCCAATAACAACTCAAAATTATTCAATTGGTAGCTCAAAAACTTTCATACATCAAGAATCAAAACAAAAACTGTCATTCAAGCATCAATTTCCATCACTACTTCAATATCAATACTACATTCTATCCATCCCTAATCATTTATGATAAAAGTTTTGTTCAAACATAGCATAATAGACTAGTATTTCATTTCCTTGCTTAGCTTTAATGCCACCTGAAGATCAACTTTCTTAACCTTACTTGCATGCAAGATCATTTCAAGAACAAGATGAAAGTAGGATAGACTATAGCAAAGGCAAAGAGATGATAACTATCTTTGTGAAGGGTATTGCATGATTTGGTGTGGCAATTTAGCAAAACTTAAACCAAAATATAGAGAAGTAAGATATAAGCAATTTTTGATGGAGAAAAAGAAGAAGATGGTGAATGTTCTAATAGAAACTTCTGCTACATTAGCTTACTCCAACTAGGTGCAAGGTGTCACCATTTGACTATGGCATTTGTCACTAGGCATGCCTTCCATTTGTCCTATATTATAGCTGCCAAATGTCACCTAATTACTAGTCCATTTGTCACTCAATAATTGATCCATTTGTTAATTAATTACCCATGCCAAATGTCACTCATTTATCTATGCCAAATGTCACTCAATTTATAGGCTTAGTCATCCTAATTTTTCACATGTCAATTTGTCTTACCATTTGACATTTTTCCTAGACTAGATGTACATATTAATTCATCAATCTCTCAATTGTAACAATTGATTCGAAGTTACTAATTATAATCCATCAATTCTTATCATTGGTAAACCAAAGTATAAGGCATTGGAAATGCACATTCATATCACATTTATTTTAGTTTCCTACCCCAAAATATGTCAATTGGGTGCAATTTGTCTAACTCACAATTCATGTGTGTATGCTAATATTATGCATTTGAATACAATCATAAAATCATGTCATAAATGTACTAAATTCATTCTATATGATGCCACTCATGTGACTTAGTAGTCTAACACTTTAAATCCTTCAATAATTTGACAGACGGGATACTACAAAATATCTTAGAGGTCTAATTACATCCAAAAAGCCTAAATATGAAGACTGCTTACCTTTTAAAGAAATGTCCATAAGGAGAATATGTGTTTAGAAAAATAAATTTTTTGTCTTTTATTGGCAAACTATAACTTATATCCTTAATGATGAGAAATTTACATTAACCACCTTTTCAAGCCTAAGAAGCTTAATAATAAGCTAGATAAATGCATCAAAAACTTCTTATGGACATGTAAAGCAAAACATTCTAAAGGGTCTAAGATAAAATGGAAGCAATTACGGTGGGAGAAGCAAGAGCAAGGACTAAGGCTAATATCCTTATAACTGTTACAAACAATCCTTGTAGCTAAAAGGACATAAAGATATAATGAAAAAGAATTATTATAGTCCAAGGGGGTTAGTGAGTATTACCTTAAAGATCAAGGCATCTTGCAAACTATGGAGAGAAAGTAATCTTAGACTTTTATATAGATGTTGAGAGGTATGGATACTTAACTTTGGTTAAACAATTAAGCAAACCAAAGTCTATTAATTCTTGTAGATGATTTTTCCTTCTCAATAACTGGACTCCCTTTTAATGCATGGGTTAACCAGATAATCAATGAGTAAAGATAGTTGAGAAACATCAAAGGATCTAAGAGGTTAGAGAGCTTTCTTTCTAATTACAATCAAGGCCCAGTGTAAAGGATAATGCTATTTGTTTGCCTGGAATAAGTAAAAAATTCAGTAAATCCCATGTCTCATCCCTTTCAATACTTATGGCTTAAAAGTCGAATGGTACAATATAGTTTGGAGGAATACTATAGTTCCCAAAGTCTTCTTTATTACTTGGCTTGCAGTCAGGGATAGGATAAAAACCAAAGACAAGATCTATAGAGCACCAGATCTTCTATAAGCTCATTGTAAGCATGCTCTTAAAACTATCTCCCACCTATTTTTCCATTGCTAATATTCCAATTCAGTTTGGTCAAGGCTTCAACACATCCTAGACTGATTTGTATTGAATTACACTAGAAAAATATATTAAGTTTGGCCGATAAACATCTTAAGAAATTGGGAAGTGATAAAAGTGCTTCAGTTTTTCATTTAACTATATGGCCTACTCTACATAGAAGGAGAGGAATTATAAATTATTTAATGATATTTCTAAAGATATGTACACCTTGTCTTATAGATTATACTAGAGATGTAATATGAGTTCACAATGCTAATTTGAAGATCAGTCCTCAAGTGAAGAAAAGATGGAGCAATACTGTAATATGCAAAATGTCTGGGATCAAGATTTTGTAACCTATTTACTTATCATTCTAAGTCATTTGATGGTGTAATCACCTGATAACACAATTGTATTGATGCCCCTAATGAAATTTATTCTTTAAAAAAAACCAATAAATGGAGAGAATACAATTTTAAATTATAGTTGTCGGTAGAAATGCCTTTCTTTGCTAGGCAAAATATTCGCTCAAGGTTACATGCTCTAAGTTTCAATATTTTTAACCTTATTAATTATTGCAAGTGCACCGATCGTTCGTGTAGTACCTAAGGTGTCGATCCCAAAAGGAAGGGAACTAGTCCTAAAATCTAACGGCAGCTAAGTTCGCAAAACCTAATTAGTAACTATTGCAGAAATTTAAATCAAATAAGAAACAAGTATGAGAAATTGAAACACCCAAAGAATGAACAAAGCAAATTCACACAAGTAATCCAAAATCTAACCTAGAAGTGATCAATTGAGAGAAAGGGGAAATTTATTCGAAATTAAAGAAAATTTTCCAATTATGAAATTTTTCGACTTGACGGGCCTAAACGAACTTAGGGTGAATTACTCTCTCTTGAGTTATAATTCTGAACTCTAATTAATAATCCCTAATTCAAATTATGGAAATTGTGATCTCTCAATCCGCAATCTGTCCAAAACCTAAATTAGTTCTAACGCTATCTCCTAACTGCTGGGAATCTGTACTCGATCTCTCGTTACACAACTCCACCAGCTTGACTCAATTCTCTACCTATTGATTTACCTAACTCTTGTTAACCTAAATCGATGATTTTTACCGACTCATCCTCTCAGTTTATTGCCCAGTTATGAAGAATCAAATTGAATCACAATAAATCGGAACGAAACACAATCTAGATAATTTTATTAATCTCAAGAATAATTAAACTCGAAGATGAATTTTGACAAAAAAACATCAACACTCAACAACAAATATTTCTAATCAATCTCAAAATTCCATACATCAATGAAATCAAAATAAAAACTAGAATATACTGTTAGAATGGATCTCGCGACAACTACAGGAAACTACCTGTTATGGGAAGGACGTCGTGTCCAGCGTATCTCTGTGCCTATCTTGCTTCGTCTCCTTCCTCGATCAACTGATCTCTATCTAGGTTTTCACTCGAATTTTTAGCAAAATTTCACATTTGTGCAGCTCTCTCAGCTCCTCTTCTTTCCCCTTGGCATCTGTCTACCATATTATATTTATATTTTCGAGGTTCTAGGTCAAATTCAGTATCGAAACAGTCTAAAAATTTGTCAGAAACTTGACTTTTTCTGTCAGCTCGATGCAGTGCACGATCGTGGCCCTACCTACCACGATCGTGGCTGGCACTTTTTCCTTTATGTCACGATTGTGGCCTGAAGTACACGATCATGGCCTGACTCGATGCTCTTTGTTACGATTGTGGCTCCTGGTGAATGATCGTGGCCTGACTACTTCTGATTCTTTCTCTTTTATCACGATCGTGGCCAATGTGCACGATCGTTGCTTGTGTCTTTTACTCCAAAACTCTTTAAATCTTCACCGTTCTTCCTTGCTTACCCTTTAACACTAGCACACAAATCAAGGTACCTAAAAAATATACAATTTAAGCTCAAAGATTCAAACTAACCCATAAACTTAAACACACAAACTAATCTAATTAAACCCTAAATGCATACTAAACACTCAATTTAACACACAATGCATAACAAATTAAACCGTAAAATATCGTACAAAACACTACTATCGACATCTCCACACTTAAACGTTTGCTTGTCCTCAAGCAAATAGGACAACAAAACAAACAAAAAAAACATAATAAACACACGATGCAATAATGTGACAATGACTCTAATCTTCATGAACTAATTTTAATTTTGGATATACTTATTCAATTACGTCAAATCATTACCATACAAAATTTGTGTCTAGGGGCTTTGAACTAAATATACAACAGACTCAAGACAAAGTGTTAACCTATTTACCCTTTTTAATTATGCACACACATTAATAATTTTTTGCTCTCTCAAACTTGGTAACTGTTCCTAAGTATAGTTCAATGAAACTTCAAGCCTATTATAAGTTTGGTAGGTTTTTATTTAAAACACGCAATTTTTTATTTTTTATATTTATTTATTTATTTATACTCAAGACTTAGCCTTTTACCCAGAGGCAAACATTTGTGATGAATGTCGATTCGGTTACTTAACTAAGTCATTTATAACAGCTTGGTTGAAACGTCATTACAACCTTTTTACGCGAAAGCACACATTTGTGATGCTTGTAGATCCGATTACTCAACTACATCAGGTTTTGACTGGCTACCAGCTCTATTCATAACCCAAAGGTTAGCGGAATAGTGATTATTAAACACATGTCTTTCAGCTATTTGTTTCCACGAAACATACTAGTTGAGCTACTTAACTTAAAAGGCCTCAAATTATGAATGATGTGATAATCTATAAGGTGTTAAATTTACATTAAGCCCTAATTAGGCTTTATATTTATTCCAAAGCCCCCCTTAATTCACTAATTTCACAAGCCAGTAATTATTCACAACCTAATAAGATATGTCCAAAATTAAAAAAAATTCACTCAATTTGAGCCATTGACACATTCATGCACTTCACACCATGCAACCTAATATTATCATACGGGATGTAAAATCACATTTAAAAGAAAAAACACAGAATTCCTCCCCATACTTGAACAATACATTGTCCTCAATATGAGAAGGAACATACATGAAGGAACATACATGATAAACACCTAAACGAAATAAGATAATAAAAATTAAAATAACAAAAATAGATAACAATAATGATAACAAAAATAAAAATTAAAAATAAAAGAAAAATAACAACACAAAACAAAAGAAATGGAGAAAAATAAAATTTAGGTTAGTTTTGGATCCTAAAGAGATGGAGGCTGTGATGGAGTAGGAGGTGGTAATTGAATACCCTGAGTTTCGAAATATCGATGGAGTCGGCGGATCTCTCGGCTCTGGCATCTTTGAGTACGCACCACTTACTTTAATGTTTTGTTGGTTTCGGATATGGCATCCAAAATTATTGTCCATCGTTGGCCCTCTTCTTCCTCTTCTTCTGATCCCTCGTTTATAGATGCCTCCTGGGCTTGCTTAAATGGCATGAAACTTAAGCTTGCCTGACCTGTCTTGATCTACGCATGTGTCTTTTCATTTATTTTCTGTAGACTCATATTGGTGGAATGAATGATCTCTGCCCGATATAAATGATGTTGGTCAAAGAACTCAGGCAAATGCACTGTTAGCCTTATCTGATCCACACCGAATTGTTCTACAATTGTGGAAACCAGGTACCCCCATTCCCAGATGGTTGCTCCACTTTCGTAGAATTACAGCAAGAGCATTTAGCATATGCGTGGATGTGCATGCTGGAGTACTATGATCCATGCACAACAGTAGGAACAGTCCTTGGTGGAGCACTTGTTGGTCTCTGGTTTGTCAAAGATCAGCTGACATATAAATTTGAGAAGCAACAAGTGTTCATGGGAGTGGATAATATTATTGTGGGCGTTCTTGGCATAAAAATGCTCAATGCCAGTAAGTTCACGCCAGGAGACACTAAAATCTTCATGTTGATCAACGATGGTGGATTTGGGGAATCCACACATCTATCATATATGTTCAATTGTTAATTCATATGTGCTCCCTCCCAATCTAAACCACATTTTCTTAGTGTTCTTGTAACACCCCACTCCCGCTGAACCCGAACCCGATATCGATAGTGATATCCGAATCTGTGCCCCGCGAGGGTGGTGTGCCACATCACTTAACAGTTAAAAGTCGGTATAATTTTTTTTAAAACCACACACATCAATTACAGAAAATCAATAACCAAAATATTCCACTTTGTTTAATAATCATGTGATACAGGCAATGAAATTAACAGAACTTTTATTAGCCACTTGGGCCCATTTCCAATTACAATATAGAATTGTTTCAGTTTCTCAAAAGTAATACAAACTGTCATATTCGATTACAAATAATACACAAGTTTTGCGGAAAATACATTTAGTAACATATAAAGAAAACCAATGCAGACGCGAACTGATCCCGACCTTTATCCTTGACTTGCATGGAATAGGCATACTCCCGTCGCCTAACGGGGTATTCTTCTGAGTCCTGAAAAATAATTGCAAATTTTGGGTAAGTTTTGCGAACTCAGTGAGGTAACCATCATCGATGGTCCACTCAATTCATGCAACACATTAATCATAGTACAATTG
>JANIIA010000002.1:54043462-54085163 GCA_027478495.1 Erythroxylum alaternifolium | reverse complement strand
AATTAAGAAGGGCCATAAAAGAAAGACTATAGTTCTAACTTTACTTTTTCATTCACTTTCACTTTTACTTTATCTCTCTAGAATTGAAAACTAAAACAACTCTCAAATCTCTCTACAAATGTTCAAACCTCTCAATTTGTTCCAAATCCTACCTAATTCCTAGGAAATATGCTATGCATTAAGCAATTAGCTAGACGAGAGTAATCAGGACAAAATCAAGTTGCGGGATGTGGGAGAAGAAATAAAGCAACAGACTTTGGAGCACCCTTTCCAATCTACACAGAGGAGGAAGGTACTCGTTTCTAATCTTTAAATGCTAGACAAATAGTACTTCTTAAATATTTTGATCTTGAAACGCTCAATTGGTTAGAAATGTGCGAAAGGGTAGAAAACTTAGCTGAACTAATCCAGTGGGCCCAATTTATACATTTCCAATTTCCTATTTATCAGGAGCTCACTTTGGAATTTTTCACTTCACTATCCTATGACCCTAGGAACCCCAAGGAAATATGGTTTAGGCTGAGAAGAAGTTTATAAGCTAAACGTAGAAATCATGTAGGATATGTGTGGGTTCCCTAAATCCTCCATTATCGATCAACATGATGGTTTGGATCCTTCTCAATATTGGAATGAACTCACTGGAATAGAGCAATTTCATGCCAAGAATTCCCAGAATAACATAATAAGGTCCCATAAGCACTTGTTGTTGCACAAATTCATGTGCCAGCTAGTTTTTGTGTTGTGATGCATAGATCATAACATTCTAGTGTGCACATCCACAAGTGCTAAATGCTATTGCTGTGACTCCATACAAGAGTAGCAACAATTTAGGAATGGGGTACCTAATTTTTGCCACTATTGAATATTATGGCATGGACTTTAGTGGGTTAACTGTTCATCTCTCTGACTTCCTAAACCATCATCATTTATGGCAGGCTAAAATCCTTAAGTCCTACAATATGGAACTTTAGGATATCAGCTAGAATACATATGTTAAGATTAGGGCTAGTTAGGCAAGGGCGAGTTCGAGGTCAGCACTGCCGTAGTAGGCAGAAGAAGACTCAACTAGTGAAGAGTCCGAAGAAGTGGAAGAAGAAAATTAAGGTTGGAAGACAGTCTTGGAGGTAATCTCTGCAAATAACAAGACAGTTATTGATACACTTGCAAAGAATACCAGAATGATGAAGGAAATGGCCAGAATGCAACGACACCAGATCTGGGATGTCCATCGGATCCATTGATATTTCGAGTTTTAGGGTATTCAATTGCCGCCTCTGACACCATCATCACCTCCATCTCTATGAGATTTTGTCTAACCCATTTTTCTTTTTCAAATTAGTCTTCATTTTGATTTTGATTTATTTTCTGTTTATTTTAATTTATTTTATTCTTTTCTTTTATGTGCTTGTTTGTTCCTTCTGATATTGAGTACAATATGTTGCTCAATAGTGGGAAGGGTTATGTGTTTTTCTTTATATGTGATTTTGCATATGGTATGATAGTTGTAGGTCACATTTTGTGAAGTGTTTGAATGTGTCAATGGCTTAGATAGAATGAAATTGATTTAATTTTGAACATAGTCTATTAGGTTGTGAATAATCATTGCTCGCAAAATTAGTGAATTAAGGTCTTTGGATAAATAGACAACTTAAATAGGATTTAGTGTAAGTTTAGCACCCTCTAAACTACCACATTCATCCATAATTTGAAGCCCTTCAACTTAAGTAGATTAACTAGTATTTTTCATGAAAATGGGTAAAAAAATGTCTTATGTTCTATTTATATCTTGGAAGCCTTAGGGTTAATTCAGGGTCAAAACGGACCGAAAAGTCCTACAAAACTTAACGTCTTTAGCTACTTTTTTGTCTGCTCGATGCAAGCCATAATCGTGGCCTTATCTGCCATGATTGTGGCCAACACCTAACCCTCTCTATCATGAGCATGGCCCAAAGCGCATAATTGTGGCCTAAAGTCCATGATCGTGGCTTGGGTCCTATCATCTCATCTTTTTCTATCACGATCGTGCCCAATTGTGTTATGATTGTGGACTATGTTTTTAGCCCGAAACTCTTTAAAACTTCTTTCATCTTCGCCATTTACCTTGAAACACTAACAAACACATCAAGGTACCTCAAAATATAACATTTAAGCTCAAAGATTCATACTAACCCATAAAAAACAATTAAACATATAAACTAACACAATTAAAACCTAAATACACACTAAACACTTAAATTAACACTAAATACCTAGCAAATTGAACCCTAAAACATAATGTAAATGAAAACTATCAATGGAACTTTTCTTCATGGTAACAAAGCTATAATATTAAGAAAACTAGATGTCAAACTCTAGCACAAGTGCAATAAACTAGGTTTTTTTTTAACTTTCCTTTGATGATGATTTTCTTCTATTATTTAGGCTAGTTTAAATTCCATTAATCTTCTTATCAACTCTCTTGATGTCTCCTTCTTTCTTTTAGTAGGTGCTTACCTTAATATAGGACTTTGAACCACTTCGATGAGAATAAACCAAAAGCATCTTCTATTCAAAAGTCTTCTAGTAAACATTTCAATAAGGAAGCTTATGTATTTAGAAAGACTAAACCCCTAGTGCAATAAATCATTTTCTTATGGAGTAAGATTGCAACTAGTTATTTCAATACTGAGAAATCTATAAAAGTATAGGTGTTCCCACCAAACTTTGCTAAAAGGAATTATGAAATCAATTAATAGGTTGCTTAAAAAAATTTTATTGAGTAAAATTAATAAAAATCATGGTGTCTAAGGTTAAATGGTTTAATGTGCATTTACAAAATGTAGGATTGGGAATTACTTCAGTATGAGGGATTAACAAATTTTTTTTTATCTAAGAGGATCTGGAAACGCTATAAAGACAAGGAAAATTACTTAGAGAAATGGATCCACCTTAATTTTTATAAAAGGTATAGTATATAGACCATTAAATTAGGTTCTAACACACCATGGTCATTGTAATAGATTTTTTACATAAGGGATATGATGCAACACTCCTTGAACATCAGAGTAGAGATGGTATAAGCACTTTTAGTTTAATCACTAGTATGGCTTTGGTCCATTAAGAAATTAAGTGAGTTTCAATCACTCAAAGCCATTCTACTTACTCAAACTATGGTTTAACTCCTAATAAAGGACAATGGTTGGTCCAAGGCTATTCACTTCACTGAGGAATTTAAGGAGATATAAACAATATGCTAGACTACTCTCGTAACTCTTCCAGAGAAGACATTATATAATAGACTAATGATATCTATTTGATGTTCACTACTACATCTTACAAGAAACTCCTATTAGAATCATGGATGCTAAAAGAATAGTCTATTTTGTTATGGTATTATATTTTAAGTTTTTCTTATTCCTTCATCCTATGGTGAGAAACAAGTAGAATGTTAGGAATAAAGAACAGTCTCAAATTCCCTCTACTTAACTCTAACGGTGTTCTATGCTTAGATTCTTATGAGGATTTAGATTTTTTAATTGTAGATATTTGTTTTTTTCAATTGTATATATTCCTCACACTTATAAAATCAAAACCTAAATCTTTTCATTTTATATTATAATTTCCCTAATTAGTCAAATACAATTATTCATACTTTTAGAATTTAACTAGGTGGCAAAAGGGATAAAGGAATTGTTTATGTTGACTTTTGGAGATTTGGTTTATCAAATTTGATTTGAAAGAAAAAAATAATTTTTCTTAATGGGCCATTTAATTTTGAAAATAGTTTACATAAATTAATACTAAAGATTAGGATTGCTACTACTGTAAAGGAACTTCCTAAACATATGTCTCTTAGAGTGTGTGTTAACTTAAGATTATGAAAGATTCCTTTAATGATTTAATCTCTCATTGGAATGTATCTGTAACTACATAGATTTCTTTAATGAATTTTACTTATATTTAAAAAATATATTGATGAAATATAATAAAACAAACCAAACGTTTGCATTCAAATTAGTTAATTATTCTTCCTATAAATTGAGAATCTTAGATCCAACAATCTATTAAACCCTATATGCTTCCAAGGTTAGAGGAATTAAATAAATCTATATTTAATATTTAATATAGCAATATATTGTAAAAATTAATAAACTAGTGTAAACCCTAAAAATGAAGTGATGCAATAAAAAAGATAAACAAAGAAAAATAATTGATACTAAACCATAAAAGAAAATCAAATCTCATGGTTTAATACCTCCTAATTTATTAGTTTCCATCAACCAAGCATAAAAGAATACCTATGTTTGGCCATGGAAAAGAGAGAAAGGAAATTCAAAGGAAGAGAAGTGGTTACCTTATTAAAAACCTAACAAAACCTAATGATAAAACTAGGTCCTTCTTGCTTTTCCAATAGGTTTGATTTATTTTTTATGAAGTGGACATGACTTGAGACACATTTGTACCTCAAGTTGTGGATCTCTCTAATTACACCTTTTTTCTTAAAATTTATTTTAAAAATAAATATATTAACAAAGAAAATAATCCATATAAAACATCAATGAAGTTAACATTTAACGCCTAGTCATTTATAATTCATCAAGTAAGTATGATTATGATATATTTATATATTACATAGTAGGGAAGTTCCACTCATAAAAAAGTGGAAATTCCTCTAGCATATCTTTACGAAAAAAGTGAATGATTATGATATCATAGATTTTAAGAAAACTAATTCACTATTTTGCATTAGGATTAAACCTTTATGTTATAGCTATCTCTTCTTTGCATTCACTTTTTAATATGAGTCATTACCATGTTCGAACTTGATACAATTTGAATATGTCCAAAGTCAAACCATGAAAGTTTTATATGTTGTTCTTAAATTTCCATATAATCTATAATCTTTTCAATAAAAACTAAAGTGAGACAGTTTTAAACAATCCAAAAAGTACAATCAAAGATGTCTAATGTTACCCTATTATCTTTTTTTTTCCAATAATCATCTATGAATCCATTTTAAATAAAAAAATATATAATGGTAAATTTAGTAATAAAATAGGTGTAAAGGAAAAAATATTAAAAGGATAGAATATGTCATTTTGCATTCATTTGAATAGAAGATATAGGGCATTGCGATGGCATAGGTGTGCATAATCTACACTAGAGGTTTCTAGTATACCAATAAGGATGAAAATTGAATTTTTAGTGAAGCTAATAATTAAAGAGGTATTGAGATGTAATGTTTTTATCTTGAATGAGGAGAAGGCTCACACTTGTGGCATAGTGGTCAAAACACTATATTAATTTCATCAGTGGTTGCCTAATACTTATTTAACTTTGTTGCTTCTTATACATTATTGTTTCATATACTTATGCAAGGGTTAAGGACGCCTATTTCTTTATAAATGCTAAATTTTTTATATGTACTCCTATAGGAGGAGTTGTTGTAATGAGGTATGTGTGTAGGCATTATATAATAAGGACTAAAAAAGGTAGAGTTGTTAGTAGAATGGATATTTAATGAGTAGAGAGATTTTGATGTCATTCCCAATACCGAATACTTTTGGAGAAATTACGTAACATTACATGGTTTATATAAGAGAGTGGATTTAAATATTTTTAGGACTAAGTAGTTTATTTTTGTTAAAGAGGTTACGAACGATGATTAGTGGGTGAAAGTTAGGGAGTTGAATTTTTGTTTCTTTGATAGACTTAAGTGAGAAATTAGTATAGTTGTAGTAAGGGAGTTTCCATATGCATTTTTAGGAGGCTTTCTAAAATTACTAATAAGGATCCATGGACATTAGATAGATACATTGATAATTTCAATCTTACATGTCAAGTTGAAATGGTGTAATTTGTGATTGCAGGACATTACCTTTTCATGTCATATTCTTATATGGTGTATCTAAAGAGTTTCTAACCTCAGATAGTGTTGTAGTTTTTAAATGGCCAAGTAATTAATTGATGTTTTTAGAGCTATTTAAAAAAAAGTGAGGCAATTGACTTTAGTAAAAATTGGGTTGTTACTTGCAATAAAAAACAGATATCGTCTAGTAAATGTTGTGTTTAGGCACCACTTAATTCAGGTTGTGCTTTGTTTAAGATTCAAATTCAAATAATAAATATTGAAAAATAAATAAAATCAATCAAACTAGCAACGAACAAATATTGTAACAAAAGTGCATAAAAATTGATTCAAGAATTGTAAAGCGAAAATTTCAGCAAAACATAATTAAACTGAGCAATCACACAGGCCATAATGGAAATCGATCAAAAAATTAATTATGTTATGAAAGAGGGAATTTTACCTATCATTAATGCTAATCTAGCCATTTATGTGTTTATGAGGTGTCAGTTCTAAATGGTCATAGTGTTGATTACTCTCTCTTGAGTTATAAACATTAAACCCTAAATTGTAAACCCTAATCAAATTATAGAACTTACAATCTCTTAATTCACAAATTACCCACAATTTTAATTAGTTCAAAATCTCTCTAGTAAATAATCGAATCTTGGATAGGATATCTCTCCATGAAATTACTGACTAGATTGATTAAATGGTCAATTAGATCACCTATCTTTTATTAATCCAATATAATCATTTTTATCTAGCTTTCCCTCTTGGTTTGTTACCGAAGCATGTAAATACATTGATCAATCACAACACCCAACCAATAAACACAAAATAACTAAATCAACATTTTTTGAAAGTAAAATTCCAAAGGAAAGTTTGGAACATTATCAACAAACCGAAATCTAGTTCCATATAATCCATATCAACTTTATACATTTAAGTGAAAAAGGAAATGAAGAGTGAATGGAACTTAGGTTGGACAAACCGGGAAGGTAGTGGTGTCAGGATACTACCTAATGCAAGGACCACCGACGTCGGGATCCAATTTTCTTCTTCTCTGTCTTATTTCTCTCTCTTTTTGAGGTTTCCAAATGGAGGCTGATTGTAAAAGCTCCTTCCTAAGATTACATCATATGCTTTTCCAATTAAGGCAACCCTAGTGTCTTTCCAGGGGTCCGAAATGTCTCTTAAAAACTCAAATTTGAAAGCAACCTTATGTCTATCTGCGTGTAGGCCACGATTGTGGCCCTTAGTGGCATGATCGTGGCCAGCTTGTTTGGGTCACAATCGCGATCGTGGTAGATTCCCCACAATCTTGGCCTTGTGCTCGAGCTTCTGTCACGATCGTGGTCTGCAGGCCATGCATTTATTGATGATACTATATGTTATTCCTTTTTCTTTTCTTTATTTTTCTTTTTTTATCATTTTATTTTGTTTTTTTCCTTTTCTTTTCTTAATCATAATAAAGAAAAAATGAACAGAAAACAACAACTATAAGCAATGTGCTTTAAAAGTAGAAGAACTAAAATTTGCTCAAAGCATCCAAGAAAGGAAAAAAATTATACCCAAAAAATTCCAAACTAAAGTATCACTTAGCACTCATTAACTTGTGACTAGGCAAGCTAATGTGGTTTTTGGGTTTTAAAATGAGGTGATTTCAAGAAACAAATGGTTAAAGGCTCAACAGGGCTAACAAGGGATAATAAAATGGTAGGTCATTTAAGCCAAAGGTTAAAACAAACAGGGTCTTAATCATTTCTATCTAGCATGGATCCATTAGATTTAAGTCAATTGAAAGCAAGTTCTGCAGGTAATTACCCAAAGAAGCATCCCATAAACAAGGAAATGAAATGACTATAGTATGGAGTCATAAAGGCTCAATTCCTCATATAGGCTCAAATTAAAATCCATTATGCTTCTATACACTGCCTTATTGCTCAAATGTCAAGTTTTGAGTAAGCTTGTACAGCCAACTACTCTCATCACTCCACATAGTTCACTCTCCACTAAAGTAGCCTAATTTGAGTTGACGCATGCATTTAATTTCGTTCCAACTAACCTAATAGAATCTCATGGCAACACATTCATTGTAAAGATTCAAATGTAAGGGAAATGACACACTTAATACTAACAACCTAACATGCATCCTTAATGACATGCAAAAATGCATACATAAATGCAAAGACTACCTCCCTACACTTGAGTAACACATTGTCCTCAGTATGAGAAGGAGACATAAAAACACACAAAAAGGGGAAATTAAGTAAAATATATGAAAAAAAACAATAGTAGGAACTAAATGGGTTAGACCACGAACTCATAGTGATTGAGGCAGGGATGATGTGAAGTGACAGTTGTACACCTTGAGCTTCGAAGTATCGATGAATCTAACGTATATCCTAGTATTGACGTTGTTGTGTGTAGGCCATCTCCTTCATTGTCCTAGAGTTTTCTGCAAGTGTGTTTATAAGTGTTTGGGTGTTGGCAGTGATTACATTGAGCACCTTCTTCCAACCAGGTTCTTCTATTTCTTCTTCCTCTTTAAACTCATCGCTAGTCAATTCCTCTTATGGCTGCTGAGGTGGCACTGTGCTAGAACTTGTCTAACTAGCCCTGATCTTCACATAAGATTTTTGGCTAATGTCCAGAGTTCTATGTTATGGGACCTTAGCATTTCAACACGCTATAAGTGATGATTATTTAGAAAATCAGGGTGGTGGATGGTTAGACCACTACAATCTACGCCATAGTACTCAGCAATAGCAGAAACTAAGTAACCCATGCTCAAATTATTGCTTCTCTTACGTAGAGTCACAAAAATAACATTCACAAGATGTGTGGAGGTGCATACTGAAATGCTGTGATCCAAGCACCACAACATAAAAAGTTCCTTCATTAAGCACTTGTTGGTTTCTAATTTGCAAAGATAATTTGACATATGAATTTATGTAACAACAATGCTCATGGCTTCGTATAATATTAATGTGGGCATTCTTAGTGTCGAGCTACTCTAACCCAATGAGCTCATTTCAATAGCGGGACATAATGCAACATTAATGGAAACTACAAATATCACACATAATTTCAAGGTTTAGCTCATAAGGTTTTCCTCGCAACCTGAACCATATTTCTTTAGGGTTATTGGTTTCTAACTGAAGGGAAGTAAAGAATTTGTGGGTAAGCTCCTAGAAAAAGGATATTGGAAGTGTATAAATTTGCTCCACTGAATTCTTTCTGCTAAATGTTCAAACCTATCTTGCAATTCTAACCTATTTAGTATAAAAAAATTGAAGTATTTTGGGACTACTATCTGCTTAACCCTAAGGGATTGAAAGCAAATACTTTCCTCTTAGTAGATTGGGAAGGGTGCTCTGAAATTTGTCACCCTTTTCCTTCGTCGACAACTATTATGTCTAGTTTCTATCGCCTTTAATTTTCTTCATATCTTGATTTTGGTTACAAATATTTGTGTTTTGAACCAAATGTGAGATAAATTAAGTGGAAATGATGTGAATATTGCATGAATGTTAATTGGATTATTTTTTGAATTTTACATATAAGTAAAGTTTGCATGAAAAGAGAAATAAAAAATTAAAAAAGAAAAGAAAAGAAAATGAGGTGTTGACAAGTGTTACCACCTCACGGTGGTGATAAGTCACCACTTTAAAGGTGATATGGCTTGTCAACACCTCACTGTGGTGATTTGTCACCACCTTAAAGGTGGTAACAAACCATGCCATCTTTAAGGTGGTGACTTAAC
Organism: Erythroxylum alaternifolium; assembly: GCA_027478495.1. Lineage (NCBI taxonomy): Eukaryota > Viridiplantae > Streptophyta > Magnoliopsida > Malpighiales > Erythroxylaceae > Erythroxylum > Erythroxylum alaternifolium. The sequence continues at coordinate 54,075,567 of JANIIA010000002.1, read as the reverse complement.
ATTTAATTAAGTTAAATGTTAAGTCACTACCGTGAGGTGTTGACAAACCATACCACCTTTAAGGTGGTGACTTAACATTTAATTAAGTTAAATGTTAGTCACGGATCACCACCATGTATGACTAACATTTAAGTTAAATGTTAGTCATAGTGGTGACTTGCTATGTCACCACCGTACATGATCATGGGGTGACTTAACTAGTCACCCCGTGCAAGTTCTTTGGACACTAACTTTAAGTCTGACATGTACAGGTTAATGGTGTAACAACCCTACAAACCAAAACGTAGTGTCAGGTTATAAAAAGAAGAGGAAGCAAAAATGGTAAGGGTTGGCGACTGAAAAGAAATCATCTTTCATTCACTGTTTCATTCATTCACTCACACTTAGACACTAGAAACATGGGACACACAGAGAGATAGAGAGAAAAAAAGATAAACAAAGAAGGGAAACATGGTGAGTTAGGAAGAAGAGCAAAACAATAGAGAGTTAGAAGCTTGGGAGAGGCCGAAAGCGAGAGCTAGAGCTGAATCCCATTCAACTTGAGTGAACATTTGTCTAAGGAAGAAGTTGAAGCAAAAGGTGAGAGCCAAAGCTAGAACCTTAAGAGGGACTGGTGATCTTCACAACTCTTAATCCGATGATTTGTTTGCTTATTCTATTCCTCATTTATTGCTTTGTTTCTTTCATTTTCCTGTTTTTTATTAACCGACTTGTACTCTTATTAGTTTAGCTGACTGTTATTTTTTTCTTTTGATAATCCATATGGTATTCACTATTTTATTATTTCTTTAATACTTTTGTTGAGAGTAACATGCAATTAAAGTATTTAATGATGATGAATGTGGTGATATCCGTGATGGGCTGATCTCTTTTCTTAAGAATTAATGTAGCTATTTAGTTGAATATTCTTTATTGGAATATGAATATGTTGTCTTAATTATTACTGTGGTTTCTAAACTAAATGGATGTAATAGAATGGTCACACTTTGCATCATTTTAGTGTTAAATGAAGATTTGGGAGATGAAGTCTAATATAGATCGAGAAACTTTGGAAAATTAAGTTAAGAACTAGAAATATACTAACTTAAGTGGTAATTGGTAGTCGGGTTTTCAAAATTAATTTAGATAATAACTTATTGAATACAAAAGTTAGACTAGTTCATTATTTAAATTGAATTAGAACCTAACAATTAATTTTAGTAAGACAACAATCCAATCATTTTCTCTTAATCATGAATAGGAGATTAAATCAGTGAAATTAATTATCACGAGTTTTTCCACTTTGCTCAATCTATTTGTCTTTGCTCCCAATTGATTCTGTCTACTTTTCAATTTAATTTTCAAATTTTCCTTAAAAGCTTTCACTCAACAATAGGGATAGAATGTTTAGGAATGCATTGTTTTTATTTTTATTTTTAATTCAAACTTAATTTAAGTTGACCAATTTCACCTTGGTGAGAGACAACCTTGGGTTATCAATTACAACTTTCTCATATACTTGTGAGTAAGACAGCCTAGGTCTTTTTAAAACATTTTGAGCATAACAAGTTGTTGATGTCGTTACTGGAGAGGTGTTTAGTGTTTTGAACTTAAATTAATTTTGATTGTTTTTATTTGCTAAAGTGATATTGATTGTTTCATCGATTATTTTGTTTGTTTATGCTTACATTTTTATTGTGTTATTTCTTTGAGATGTTTTAGTAATTTTCTTATTAATTCACTTTTGTTTATATTTGGTTTATATGATCAAGGATTTCTCAGGAAGGTGAACTTACTCCTTTTATTGACAACGTACATTAGATAATAAAACTTCCAAGGGACTTTAAAGACAATCTCGATGAATTCAAACCAGAAGATCAAGAGATGGGTGAAAGGTAGTCAGTAATGATGGAGTATGCCAAACTAGTAATTGCTACTATTACTTTATGCATTCATCTAGGAGAGGCAGCCAGAAATTATAAGTTGAAGATTATCCACTATAACATATTGCCATCATTCTATGGGATTCCTAATGAAGACCCTTTAAACTTCATTTGAGATTTTTATACCACTCTCCAGGGATTCTTATTGGATGGTCTAAATGAAGATCAACTCTGGATGAAGTGCTTCCCATACACATTAAAGGATCAGGCCAAGGCATTGCTAATGACTTCATTGATTATATGGGAAAAGATGTACAACAAGTTCATGGTAAAGTTCTATTCCCATCAGAAGACTTCTGAGATACAGAAAAGGATAGCTACCTTTACTCAGATGGAGAGAGAGCCATTCTATGAGGCGTGGTAGTGCTTCAAAGTCTTGCTCATTTAATATTGATAGGTGCTTAATTGATTATGAAATTATTACATAACACATAGCGATTACTGATATGAAATTGCTTAAGGTACTCACTTTGACTCATATGTTATTTTAGGCATAATTCAGGAGCAAAGAAGTTTAAGTGAGTCAAAAAAATGAAATTTGGGCCATTTTTTGAAGATTAATTTTCACTTGTCTTCGTGGAGCAACATGATAAAAATTAAAAGAAGAAAAAATGCAAAGAATAGTGAATGAAGATGAACAACTGGAAAAAGAGACAAAAAGGAGAGTACAAGATGAACAAAAAGTAGTGCAGGAGGATAAGGTAGGAGATGAAACGCAACACAGAAGCAAGGAGTAACTAAGAACAAAATGGTGCAGTATGAAGCAGGAAACGATGCTTGCATAATGCTAATGTAAACAACTACATTAAACATAGACAATGACTGCATTCAGTCAAGACATCAGCGAGGGTTTTAAGCACAATTGAACAGTGGTGGTGGATGATCAATGTTTATTTGTCACATCAAGGAACAGTAGCAAATAGAGAAGAGAGCAGCAGTGTGGAATAAATGATAGGTGCAGTGAATAAGAGTTACTAGGGGTCTCCGGTAGGGTTATTCACCATAGGCTTAAGCATTTTCTTGGAAGTCACTTATAAAAGGCTAGACATCCCTACACCAATTTGGAGGTTATATTGAAGCCCACGACCCGGGATAAGTGTATTTCTTTGTTTTTGTTATTTCTTTTTCTCATTAGAAATTGATTGTGTTATCCTATATTAATTGATTTGGGTTTTGTGTATGGATCATCAAATTTTCGTTATTGTTTATAAACTCATTGGCTATATGAAAGGATGATCTTAATGTGTTCATTGAATCATTTAATTGCAAACCTATTGTTAGAATTTCGATATAATCTGTAACTATTATGTTGAAATTCATATGTAGCGACTAATGATTTGTAATCATTAAGGATAACATGACCTAGGTTAAATGACTCATCGTATGTGGTTGCTTCCTTGATTAATCGGTTTTCTTAATCCGTAATGCTACTGCCTAATTAAATCTAAAGATAGTATCCTCGATTATTTGGTGGTTAAGTTTGATTAATGATCATATTTTGATTAAACAAAAATTAAAGGAAAGCTTGAGTTAATTATTAGCCCACGATTAATAGTTGTTAGGAGAGGTTTGAGAATAACAAATCAATGAAATATGCTTAATTTTTATTTTTATTTTATTTTCTTATTTGAAATATCCAAAACCCCCTAGACCTAACTGGTTAACTTCATTTTAATAACTTTACACACACTCTCTGTGGGATCGACCTAGACTCACCACTACTATAATAGTAGTCTAGTTATTTTATTTTGATTAGTGTTATGATGCGTTGTCAATTTTGGCACCGTTGTCGAGGAGTGTGGTGTTTTAGTTTTGTTTGTGATTTAATTGGTGTTTTGTATATATTTGTTCGTAATTGATTTCTTTTCAGTTATTTCGTGATCCTTTCTTTACTTTGTTTTACGTTTATGATTTATTAAAAAAACCATGGATGGAATTAATTTTTCATTTAACTCTTACTCTCAATCCTATAACTAATGTTAGACTGATCAACCTAACTTTAGTTGTGGATGGGATAATCAACAAAGTTACTTCCATGATAGTTTGCAGGATGCATAACAATTCTCGTATAGACTAGATATTTCTTACCACAATTCAAGTATATCTCTGGACTACTATATCAAGACCTTTAATGCTAACAATCTTCAATTTCAACAAGGTATGCAATAGCTTCAAGAGAATATACAACAATCACAACAGGATATCCCATAATTCCTGCAGGATGAAAGACATTCTTAGTCTAGTTGCCAAGATTCGAAGATCTAGCATGATTTAGGTACATCTTTAGAAGAAATGCTTAATATTATTGCTGCTAACAATCCTCAAGTTTAATAGGATATGCAACAGTTCCAACAGAATATGCATCAGCTATTTCAGCAATATGTATAACAAATCTGACAGGATGCTCTGCAATTCTAGTAAGATACACTGCCTCAATAGGAAGATATCAATCATCTGGAATTGCAAAGCAAAAAGGAACAACCATATTAACCTGGGATGTACCCAATGGATGTTTGTTTAGAAACTTTACAAAGTGATGAGGAGATTAAGACTTTTAAGGTCAATCCTCATCAAATTGCTTGTGTTGAAGAAGTTAAGGAGGAGCTCAAGGCAAAAAAAGTGACATCTTTTAGCTCGAAGGTAAATACTAAGTTTCATTTTATTGCTGAGAATGACTCTTTACTTTTACTTAGCAGGTTAGAGGAATTAAACGAGGAGGAAAAAGGTGAAGAGACATTCAAGATCTTTCAAGAAAGCATGGACTTAGTAGAGATCGAAATTCTAAGGATAAAGAGGATGCTAAATAGGAATGATGATCAATTAAGGCCCTATCTGGAGCAACCTCGCATGGAAGTGGCGCTAAATGTAATACCTAAAGATCATAATTTTGTTACTGAGGAAAGTATGGAGTTGAGCCAACAACCCTAAACTAAGGCACCCTTGGGAGGCAACCTAAGGGAAGTAAATTTCTTTTCTTTACATTTCTACATTATTTTTTATCTGCATGTGTGTTTTTGAATTTGTTTGATCTATTTTTTTAAGTATTCAATTAAAATGAGAGAAAGAATAAAATAAATGGAGCAAAAATTTTCTCATTTTCTATTGCTTCTAGGATTACATAGTCATGATTAGATAATGAGTTGATTAGAGAATTTGACAGAAACTTTAGCTTGTACTTTTACTCTTGTAATTGGTCGATGTGCATTATCTTTAAAAGAGTAGTGACTAATGGTAGACAAAGCTGGTGAGATTTTGAGCCTTATTTGATTGACACATCATATCAGTCTCATTGCCTTTTGATAATGTGTGACCTTCATGACATGTACATCCTAATTTTGCCTTGAATTTCTCTTCGAGACCACATTTTTATTATATGCATTAACATGGAAATGATTAGGCATTCTTTGTTTCACAAGCAACATTAGCCAAATAGCTTACCCCATGAATATGATTATCCCCTTTTAAGCCCTTTTGGAGCCTTATTAGCCCTTCCTTTTGTATCAACCATATTACATGCTTTATACTTAACCAAATGTCCTACACAAGCCATAAAACTAGGGGAACATTTGTGATTGTTGAGTTTTTGGATGTACAAAAGTGTGAGTGTGGGGGTGTAAATATGTGTGGGTTAGTTAATGTTGAGATGTTTGTTACATCTTATCATTGAAATTCCCATGTTAATGTAGTTTCTTTTAATGTTAAAAAAAAGAAAGGAAAGGAGAAAAAGAAAAGAGAAAAGAGAAAAGCACAAGAAAAGAAAAGAAAAGAAAATGAAAAAGAAAGAAAGAAAGAAAAATAAAAAGATTAAAAATTTTTTGTATAAATAAATTTATCAAGGAGGAAGTGCATATGAATTTGCAAAGTTATTCAGGATGAATGCATCTTCCTGGAGTTGTAATGAATGTGTTATTTGAGTATGTAGAATATGAGGTAGATGTTGGCTTAGAAGGTTTACTTTTGTGGTTTCATTGTATTGTTGGCATTAATTGTATAAATGTTCCTTCGGATTGGTATATACGTCATGTGGTTTATGTGTGAGAGCGAAATGGCGTTGTGAAATATAAATGTTGCATTCGTCATAGCTGATGGCAGCCAGTTTTTAATGGGTGTTGCTTTTTTCACTAACTTAATGGCTTTCATGCTATTTAACCCAAATACATCTCACCTTACCTTTGCCTACATTACAACCTTAAAAAGTCTTTTGATCCATGATTTTGCATGTGAAAAGTAGTGGTAGAGAAATGAAATGATATGCAAGTTTTGAAATGACATGATCATGAATGTTATCGACTGTACCTACGGATATATTTTAGTCAATCACATTTTTTGAGTCTACCATTTAATTGCTCAATTTTTAAAAATGATGATTGTAGATTAATCATGAGTAAAAGCTTGAAATGTTGACTTCTTTCTATGATTTTTGAAAGTCATTCATCTTTGTTTATGATTAGCTAAGGACTTCTCTATGAAAGACCTTGGAGAAGCAACTTATATTTTAGGGATAAGGATCAAAAGAGATAGATCTAAGAAGTTGCTTGGTTTTTCTCAATCTACAATAGACAAGATGCTGAAGAGGTTTAACATGAAGCAGTTCAAGAGAGGTTATCTTCTTATAGTACAGAGGGATGTTGTGAAAGCAGACCTAGAGAGGAATCTTTTTAATAGTGGTTTTTTCAAGGTGTAATTTAGGGCTCTGTTTTCTAATAAACATAGGGTTACCTCTCTAGTTCCAAGGTCCAAACTCAAAAACCTAGGACAGACATATAGAATCCCCAAGGAGCTGTGAGAGGATATAATTGAAGTGTGTTAAGGGTTACCTAAAAGTTCCTTAGTGACAGACTCTTTAGAGGGGTAAGGGCATTTGTTAAAGAAGAATCCTATGAGGTTGACGCTCTATTTGTCTAGTCAGGCCTGAGGATTTCTTATAAGGGAGAGATATATTCAGTTAAGATTCTTCAGCTAAATAGATGTGTTTAATGATAACATTAGGCTGACCATCGCCTATAATTTAGTTCTAGACTTTTAATGGGGCTGGGATAGGGGAAGTCACTTGAGAAGAAGTGAATAAAATGGGGATAGGAAAAGGCTCAGGGTGAAGAATAGGAAAGGGAATTAACAACCTAACCATAGGAAGTTTTTGAAGGTAGGGAGGGGATAACCTTAGACGAGGATAGAATGGGAACTGAATTCTTTGAGGAGGAGGTTCAAATAGGGATACACGAGGAGTTGGGTTAAGAAAGACTAAATGTTTATTGAGTTAGAGATTAGGAAGAGATGGCTTGAGAAGAAGTTTGTAGCATGTGATGAGAAGAAGATAAAGGAAGAGGGAGAATGTTTGAGAAGTTTGAGGATGACAGAGGAGGTTGGTGAACTAGAGAAGATGGTATATGAATGAAATTTAAGGTACAAGCAGCTGAAAGACCAATCCTTATAATAAAAAGAAAGGGTTTTGGAGCTGGTGGGAAGGAATGGTAAAGCTGTTGGAATACTTGTTAGGATTTTAGAGAGAAGTTAAATCCTATCTCATTAAAAAACCCTAAGATTAATGATTTTAATCCATATTGTTGTATTTTAATATTTAATTTGTATGATTTTCATTATCTAATTTTTAGGCAACTGAATTGATTTTAGGTTTTATGTGATGATTTCAATGAGCAATTAAGAAGTGTATTTGATTTGGTATTGATTTTTGGTTTTATATGGTGAGTTGAATGAGCAATTTAGAAATATAATTGATTTGGTAATCAGAACACATTTGAGACAACTATAATCAGACTCCAACTTATCATAACGTAACCGAAGGCATATCTTACGGTATTTTATTATTGAATAAATGATAAGGAAATGTGTTGAGATAATATGAACAAAATAGGCTTTGGACATACTATATGTTAAGGAATTTTTTGACATAAAGATGATACTTGTAACTCTTAGTTAGTATTTGATGAATCTCCACCTCCTTTGAAGGTCTATTCTTGAAGGGAAAACAAGTATCCTCATGGGAAATCAAGTGTAATGATGGACTAGTTCAATTACTCACTTGGTCTTCAAGAATCACTTTTCCAGGAGCACATTTGATTATATGGCTGAGTGGTCTTCATAGTGGAACATGTCTCCCTTCTTTTTAGCTATTAGTTAGAATAATAGTTGCTAGTTGGCCTATATATATGTTTCTATAGATTTATGTTAAGGAGAGATTATTATTATAGTGATTGTAATTTGGAGATTTACTTCTTCTCAAATTGGACTGTTACTATAATACAATATTACTGCATTTTTGCCTCCAAAAAACCTCTTGTGTCTATCACCGGTTCCATTGCCGGGAAACGAAGGATGGTTCATTCAACTTGCAATACTCTTAACTTACCTCCCCCATCCAATATAAACCCCTAAATTGAAAGCTCTAACACTCACCCCTCTTCTCCTACCACCATCCAAGATCCCATTGCCACCTAACTTGTTGTCATAGCAACTTGCCTAAATGTCATGGAATCCCTCAAGGCAGAAGTGGCTACTCTTAAAACCCAAACCTTTTCTAACAAACCAACCACTTCCAAATTGGCCAGTGGTACTAGAAGAAATGGAAAAGACACCTCCCTAGGGAATAGAAGTTTTCACTGGCAGGCTGTTGATGATGAAGATGGATATTTATCATAGAGGAAAAGCCCGGCACACCACCCTTACACAAAATTGAATTTCCCAAATTCAATGGTGGTGACCCACGAGGTTGGACTTTGAAAGCTAAAAAATATATCCGATATTATAAAATCCCGAAAGATGAGAAGGTGGATGTTGCAACAATTTATCTCGAAGGGGATGCTCTCGATTTATATTCATAGCTTTCTTCTGATCAAGAAAGCCTTTATTGGGTGGACTTGGTTCATGCTTTGTAAGAGAGTTATGACCCTGTCGAGTTCCAAAATCCAGATGATTACCTTTGTAGCATTAAACAAATAGGTACGATACAAGAGTATCGACAGAAATTTGCTAAAAGATTCGCACGAGTTTCAAATTGGCCAAATAATTATCTACTGGGGGTCTTCCTAAATGGTTTGAAGGAGAAATTGAACATTAATTTCTGTATTCACAAACCCAGATCAGTGTATAATTCTATGAGCTTAGCCTTAGAATTTGAATCTAAGGTGGGCCCAACTTAAGTTGTGAAATGGTCAAATTGACCAAATAACAAAAAGCCTACTCCTTTAGCAAGTCAGCAGCCAAACACTCTGCAAAGTTGCCCCTTTCTTCCTCATGAAGGACACAAACCTTCCCATCTTCAAATCTCAGAAGTGAAAAAGCAAGCTCGTTTCCTCCAAGGCAAGTTTTATAGATGCGACGACAAATATAGTCTCAGACTTGACTACAAAGCAGGTACGCTCACATTACTTGAAGTGGCTGGCTATAATGAAAAAGCCACACTAAATGAAATTAAAGGCACAATAGATGGGCATGATGAGATGGCTGAAATTAGGTTTCACTCCATTTTGAGTAAATCAAACACCACCACCATGAAGCTTAAAGGGACCATTAACTCGACGAAGGTGCTCATTCTTATTAACAGTGGTTTGACCCATAATTTTGTGGCTGACACCATTGTTAAAAAACTCAACCTACCAATTCAGTTGTTCCTCCTTTTGGGGTCCAAATTGGCAATGGTGATGTTATTCATTGTAACAAAATTTGTTGTGATGTTTAGCTACAATTCTCAGAATTGAAGATAACCTAAGATTTCTATACATTTTCAATTGGAGGGGCTAATGTAGTGTTGGGCATACAGCGATTGGCTTTGTTGAATACAGTGTAAGCAAATTAAAACGAGATGTTCCTCATCTTTTCCATTGACAGGTAGAAATATTTATTACAAGGTGTTGCTTTTGGGCCTCAGGTATCTACCTCTTTCCAATATATTTCAATTGATGATGATAAATCTATAAATTTCCCTTCTCCCTTGCAACCCCTCCTAACCAAATACCAAAGCATATTCCAAAAACCCAATACCTTACCACCCTTTCGTTCACACTTCCATTCCATTCCCCTCATTCCAAACTCTCATCCTCTAAATATCTATCTGTACTTATACCGATATGCTCAGAAATATGAAATTGAGAGGCAAGTGGTAGCCTTATTAGCAGCTGGCTTCGTACGTGCTAGCACAAGCCCCTTCTCTAGCCTGGTATTTTTGGTAAAGAAAAAGGACAACACTTAGCGCATGTGTATCGACTACCGTGCCTTAAACAAAATCACCATTCCTGACAAATATCTAATCCCCAACATAGACAAGTTGCTAGATGAATTATATGGTGCCACAGTGTTTTCAAAAATTGATCTTCGTTCTTGCTATTATCAAATTTAGGTTAATCTAGATAACGTAGCCAAAACTGCTTTCAGAACTCATTCAGGACACTATGAATTCATTGTTATCCCTTTTAGTCTTATAAATGCACCATTAACATTCCAAACTGTAATGAATGACCTTTTTAGGCCGCATTTATGTAGGTTCATTTTGGTTTTCTTTAATGATATTTTGATTTACAGTAAAGATATGGAGCAGCACAAGCAACAACTTCAAGAAACTTTGGAACTTCTTTATTACAATCAATACTATGTGAAGGACTACAAGTGTTGTTTTGGTCAGTATCAAGTGAATTTTCTGAGTCATATGGTGACTACCGACAGTGTCCAGGTTGACCAGGATAAAGTTGATGCAATTCAATCATAGCCTACACCTACCAATGTAAGAGAGGTGCATGGTGTCTTAGGCTTGACAGGTTATTACCGCTTATTTGTTCACAATTATGGATTGATTGCAAGACCTCTCACAACCCTTACCAAGAAAGATGGATTCCATTGGACTGAAATCACTGCTTCTACTTTCATCACTTTAAAGCACGATTTGATTTCAGCCCCAATTTTGTGCCTGCCAGGCTTCACCCAACCATTTATAGTGGAATGTGATGCTTCTTCCAACAATGTCAGACCTATTTTAATACAAGATGAACATCCAATTGCTCATTTCAGTAAATGGTTCTCTCCTTTCAATTGCTTAAAATCATCATATGACAGGGAGTTGATTGCTTTGGTTCTAACTTTGCAAAAGTGGACCACTGGCTTTTGAGTAGACATTTTTTTGTCAAGATCGATCATTACACTCTGAAATTCTTTTTGGTGTAACACGTTACTACTCAATAGCGTTTGTTAATGAAATTGATGCCATATGATTTTTCCATTATTCACAAGGCAGGTAAGGAAAACAAGGGTGTTGACGCCTTGTCCTAGAGACCCCATTCGGCTAATTTTTTGATGATGGCCCTTCCCTTTATTCTGGATTTAATCGATATTTAAGAGTGTCTCATAGTTGATACCTACATTAGGGATATCATGCAAGCTTTAGCTGATAATCCTTCCTCTTTTCCTAATTTCTCTATGGCATGTTAGAGATTGTATTACAAGTCCAAGTTGGTTGTTCCAAATAACCCCCAACTGAGAGAGAAGATTCTCTGTAAGTCTCATACCACTCCCATGGCTAGTCATAGTGGTTATTTAAAAACCCTTAAGCGTGTGTCGGCGCAGTCTTCTAGCCCAGTCTGAAACAAGAAGCCCAACACTATATCTAAAATTACTTGCAGTGCCAACAACATAAATATAAGTCTCTATCATCAGTCGGACTCCTCCAACCATTACCTAATCCGAACTAAATCCAGGAGGAAATTTCTCTAGATTTTATTGTTGGGCTTCCTCCTTCCAACCGCTTTGAACTGTGCTTGTTGTAGTGGATCACTTCAGTAAATATGCCCACATCGTCCCTCTAACTCACCCCTTTACCGCTAAAGTAGTGGCTGATCATTTTTGCAAGGAAGTTGTGCATCTCTATGATATTCCTCGTTCTATTGTCTTTGATCGAGATGTTGTTTTCCCGAGTACTTTCTAGCAGGAACCTTTTAGGTTGCGCAAAACTTCTTTGAAGATGAGCACTAGCTATCATCCACGGACAGATGGCCAAACTAAACTAGTGAATAGATGCCTGGAAGCTTATCTCCATTGCTTTGGCCATGAACAACCAACAAAGTGGAAATTTTCCTTCCCTAGGCTAAATAGTCATACAACACAAGTTTCCATATATCAACTAGTATAACCCCATTCACTGTTGTCTATGGTCGTGACCTACCTCCTCTTAGAAACCATGAATACTGACCTTGAAAGCCAGTTGCTTTCTCGGGATGATATGCTAAAGCTTCTGCGCAGTAACTTGTAGAAAGCACAAGACCACATGAAGTCTCAGGCTGATTTGAAGAGTAGAGAGTTGTCTTTTGCTGTTGGAGATTTTGTTTTCTTGAAGATTTAGCCTTATTGCTAGAAATCTCTTGCTAAATGTCAATTTAAAAAACTTTCTCCAAGGTTTTTTGGCCCTTATCGAGTCATGCGCAAAGTGGGTGCCGTTGTATATGAACTTGAACTTCCTTCTGATGCTAGAATCCATCTTGTTTTCTATGTATCGATGTTGCGTCCTACTTGCGGACAGCTTCCAGGTACACCTCTCATCCCGCTGCCTATAACAAAGGATTGGTCATTAATCTCAAGCCTAAATCTGTCTTAGCCCATCGATTGGGTTCTGGAAGTTGGAGTTCCTGCTTTGGAGCTGTTGATTTCTTGATCAAACCGCCCTTTGAAAGAAGCTACTTAGGAAAATTGATTTACTTACTAGACAATTCCCATCTTTTTGCCCCGGGGGAAGTATTGATGCATCTCCACCTCCTTTGAAGGTTTATTCTTGAAGGAAAAACAAGTATCCATATGGAAAATCAAATGTAATGATGGACCAGTTCAATTAGTTACTTGGCCTTCAAAACCCACTTTTCCAGAAGCACATCTAATTACAGGCTGAGTGGTCTTCATAGTGGAACATGTCTCCTTTCTTTTTAGCTAATAGCTAGAATAATAGTTGCCAGTTGCCCTATATATATGTGTGTCTATAGATTTATGTTGAGGAGAGATTATTATTACAGTGATTGTAATTTGAAGGTTTAATCCTTCTCGAATTGGACTGCAGCTTTAATACAATATTACTGCATTTCCGCCTCCAAAAAAACCTCCCGTGTCTGTCAGTATTCGTTGCTTTTGATAGTTTTCGCATGACTTTACAATTGACGACGAGATAATGGATAAACCTGTACATATATAATGTAAGAGAAAAACGAAAATGTAAAATTTCATTATTTAATCCTACATATAGTGAGTTAAATTCATATTACGTACGTCATCTTGAAAATTACTTCATAAGGTACAGTAGCTTTCGGTGCATTATGCAGCAGACAAATGAAAATGACAATAGGCTATTTACCAGACCTTACGATTCAATGTCAAAAGACGATCAAATTCCTTTTTATTAGGACTTTGTACTCACCGAAAAAAGAAAACATAATAGCGTGGGACAACCTCAAGGCATCATCACTCATTTGCCTCCTTTTGTAACTGAACCTATTTTCTATCGCCTTTAACTTATTTTCTGTTGCCTTTTTTGGACAAAGCAAAGCGTTTAACGAAAACTTGCCTCCTATAAGAAAACTTGCCGCTCTCTAATTTATTGTCTCCAACAGGCGTTTCTAGCAGGGATGTCATTTGTCAGGAACCAAAAGAACAATAAGTCTATTCGTGATGGTCGTGAAGCATATATATATATGTATTGACTTTCCCCGGCCTGCTTCACGACCATGACACACTTTCCGCTGAAGATTTCAAGAATTGAGTGTAAGAAAGTAGGAGTATGGCTTCAACTATCCAGAACTCAGACCGTTTCTCATTGAATTTATAAGAAGAGCGAGGCTATTTGTATATGTTTATTCTGTACCCAAAAATAAAATAAGTAATTTTTCGTACAGTTTAGGAAAAAACAGAGGAAAGGGTGAGAAGTTCGGTCGTTATTGTCCAAGTCCAAGGGCGAGCGATTAAATCAAAGTTTGTGCGGGAAAATGAGAAAAAATATTACCACGTGTGAATCAACATGGATAAATTAACAATTGGATTGGATGGTCCCGTCGTCGCTGCTGAAAAGCTTGCCACATTGTCAGCCAAGTGATACTACTACTTATCACTTACAGTTTCCTCCCCGTAATTCACGATTTCCTGATTGCGATATGCGAATTTAGTAGAATTGGGAAAGTAAACGCCTCACAAAATGAACATTAAATATATGTCTAACTTAATCTTAATATTTAATAAAATGTATTAAGTTAGTATTCAGAAGTAGAGCTTGCAATAATGATTTTATAAAAATACCCTAACTCATATTTCACCTTCTTAACTGTTTAATTTTCACATTTAATATTCTTAACAAGTATTTATATTATTCATTACTCGATGGTTCATTTTTCTTTTCTTCTAGAACTTTCGTAAGCAAAAATCTTTTGTTCATAAATACTAGTATTGATTTTTTTATTAAATTATCATATATTTCATTTGCACCTTAAAAAACTTAAATATATAATGTTAGTGTTACGTAAATAAAAATAATATTAATAGGTTAAATGACATCTAGTAATGTTAGTGTGATGCGTGTCAAATATATTAGGTTATTAAGTTTATAATTTATTTATCTATTATATTTATATAATAACATTTAAGAGTAATATTAGTTAATTTCAAGTAACGTTAAAGTTTTTTTATATTTACAGTTTACGATAGTAAAGGTTTTTCATTAAGTTTTATTTATTAATTAATATTATTAATAAATAAAAATTACATTTATTTTTTCTTTATAGTTTATATTTTATAAACTATTAACAAAAAATGGTATTTATTTTACATATCCGCTTTTTACTATAAGTTGCGACTCGTATACTTGCTGTTTTGAGTGTAAAACTAGAATTCTGTTTTTCAATCAATAAGTTTTGGGCGTCGTTGTCGGGATTGTTTGTTTAGTATCTTGTTTAGTTTAGGCTACTTTGATTTAAGAGTTATCTGATATCACAGGAAATGAACGAGAGTTTGGAAGAGCGAAGCACCAAGACATTATACAAAGAAATATAGTAGAAGAAGGAGAGCAAGGAGGAGCTGAATGGACATTGATGGACTTTATGAGGCTATATTTCAGTCCTCAAGGAGTTGCAAGGCCAAAGATTCAGGCTAATAATTTCTAGATCAAGCCGATACTCCTCAACATACTTCAAAGTAGTGTGCAATTTTATGGGTTGTCCAATTAAGATCCAAATGCCCATATTGCTAATTTTTTGGAGATCTACGACACCTTTTGATTTAATAGGATGTCCGATGATGCCGTGAAGTTACGGCTATTTTCTTTCACTTTGAGAGATCGGGCGAAGGCATGATAAAACTCGCTCTATTCAAGGCAGATCATTACTTAGGAGCAGCTAGCCTAAGCATTTCTCGTGAAATACTTTCCATTGATCAAGACAATAAGAATCATAAAAGAAATCACAAACTTTCAATAGAGTGATGGAGAGTCTTTATATGAAGCCTAGGAGAGGTTTAAAGAATTATAGAGAAGTTGTCTCCACCATAACATTCCGATGGAGTTCTTATTGCAGACAATCTACAATAGTACAAATTAGAACACGAGAGGAACCATAGATGCAGCTGCTAGAGGTTCTTTGATGAGAAAGACTATTAATACGACTCATAAACTTTTGGAAGAATTGGCGAGCAATATTTGGTCAAGTGAGAGGAGTAGACAGGGGCAAAAGGAGCAAAAAGATACGATCCTGATTGACATTGTTACAACTTTACAAGCCCAGATCATAGCCCTTACCAAGCAGTTGAGTAACATGCAAGGAGCATCTTCATCTGAATGTTATATGGGCAAAACAACCATGACTCAGCTGAATGTTTTTTGTTAGAAGTTAGTACTATAGAAAAGGTAAATTACTTGGGCCAACCGCAAAGAGGTAATAATCCTTACTCAAACACTTACAATCCGGGGTGAAAAAAATCACCTAAATTTTTCTTGGATTACTAACAATACAGGTGGCTAAGCAAGACTGCAAATACCTTCTGGATTTTAGCAAGATCGACTTAGATCTATAGAGAGAAAAATGGAAAAGTTGATGAATGTTTTGGGGTACAAAATGGTAACTCAAAAAGAGAACTAAAAGAGGATATTTTTCAGCTAGGAGGAAAGTCAAAAGAGGATGGAGGCAAAGTTTGATTAGATTATGAAGAACCATGCCTCATCCATCCACAACTTGGAGGTTCAAGTAGGTCAACTTACTAATGCTTTGTCCTCTAAAAGCGTAGGTAGTCAAACAAGAAATACTGAGTCTAACCCAAAGGAACGAATCATGTCCATCACTCAGACCCAGGAAAAATAACTTGAACATGTAAAGGAAGATGAAGACAAAGAAAAAGGACAAGTAATTATGAAATTCCTTCAAAGTGAACTCGCAATTGAGCCAATCAAGGAATCTCAACCTAAAATTCCATACCCTATTCTAGCTCAGCAGAAGTCAACCTCAAGTAGGGCAACAAAGAATTTTAAGGAGGTTGAATCAAACAAGGTTGAGGATATAACGAAACAAATACAAGCAAGGCTCACACTAAAGGAATCAGTCATGAAGAAGGTTAAGGAGCACATAGTAGAAGGAAACCCTAACATAGCATAGAAGAAAGAGGACCCAGGGGATTTTTACATTCCTTGCTGTATCAATAGAGTCAACATAGACAGGGCATTTACGGATTTGGGATCAAGTATCAATATGATGCCCTATGTCTTTAGTCAGAAGTTGTGGTTAGGAGAGTTAGAACCCACAAACATGTTAGTAAAAACAGTGGACAGAACAGTTCATCAATCGAAGGGGATTATTAAGGATGTGCAAGTGCAAATTGATAAATTTATCTTTCTTGCAGATATATATATATATATTGGATATTAGAGAAGATGTGAAAACCCCTATGGTCCTTTGACGACCGTTCCTGGCCACTTCTCGCTCAATAATTGACATTGATGGGGTGAACTAACTCTGAGGGTAGGAAAGTAGGAAATAACCTTCAAAGTGTCAAAGAAAGACAACAGTTCTCCTCTACCTCCAACTGATATCAAGGAAGTTGAACTTTGAGGATAATGGGAAGATATTGAGGATCCTGAGAATGCATTCAGAAAGAAATGATCGCATAAAAGAAGGCAAAGCAAGGAGAATCACAAGGAAGGTGGAATCTATAACATGGTAGTTCATATGTAGATTGTGAGATCAATGACTACACTACCATTAAACCATTCATTTGAACCACCTTAAGCACAATGAGAGCATCGAGCTATCGACGTTAAAAAAAGCGTTGCATAGGAGGTAGCCTATGAAATTTTATTTTCTTTTGTTTTACTTTGTTTACTTTTTTGCTTGATTTAATTGGTTATGGTTATGTTTGATTTGAGTTTTCTTAGTGTTTATTTGGATTTTGTTTGAGTTTTAACTTGTTTTTGTCTTAAATTTTTTTATTGGTTGGGTGATTTTGATGTGTTTGCAGGTTGTTTGAATGTTGAGAATGCATGCTAAGCTTAGAAAATGGTTAAGAAGTTGGAAAAGTTGAAGTAACCCACGACTGTAGGAATTGGTATATTTCCCACGACCATGAGAAGGCTCTCTATAAAGTTTTTGGAGCCTTAACCCATGATTGTGGGAATGATAGGGATTCCAATGTTCTTGGGATTCATCATCTAAAAAAAATTAAATTCCCCCCTTCTTTTTTCTTTCTTCATTCTTCAACTTTTCATAATCTCTCTCTCTACAAACCACGAAACCCACTCGCTCAACCTCTCCAATCCTTCATCTTTCACTCAAATCTTGATTTTTCTCTCGCAATGGCTCCAAAGAAGATTGCAGCTCAAAAAACAACCAATGAACTGTGCCTGCAAGTCTTTGGAGAAGGTAAACTAGATATGACGGCCACATTTCATGCCTTGTTCCCCACTTCTCGAAAGACGAAGGTATGCAATTTCAGGACTTTAAAGATAGAGAATTAATGCCTCCTAGATACTTTGATTTTGAACTATTAGAAAATCTACGATTAAGGTGAAACATAGAGCGATTAGCTGCAAATATTGGTTAGGGTCGGTTAATTCATTTTGATGTGCCGACATATCTTATGATGACTGTCGAATTTTTCACCACTGTACGGTACCATCCTAAAATGGATACATTCTGGTTTAGGATGAGTGGCCATGCTTATAAAGTTAATTATACTGTCATTTGTACACTTTTTGATTTATCGAACACTAAAGTTTTGTATGATCATGATGACTTTTATGTGGATGATTATTGGAAAATTCTAATGGATAAAACCAAATTTGACTCTAAGAATACCGCAAATACTTTAATTCGTAGCACCAAGCACTTACTTCTTCATAAGTTTATATGCTTAATGGTTTTTAACAAAACTGAAAGTAATAAGTGCTCGGCTAAGGAACTTTTCTTCTTTTTGGTGCATAGATCAAAAAATCAAAGTAAATACCCCTTACTTAATTTTTTTGTTCTGTTATGAGTTGTGTTAATAACAATAGCTTTTATTTTGGCATGTCATACATTGTTACTGCTTTGTCTTTATATTATAATCTTGATGTGGATAGTGTGCATACGGCTAGATATTATGTTTTTAATGTCCTTTATTTGAAACGCTCTAAATTTTTAGAGCCCTATTCTATAGAGCTTCAAAATCTTTAAATGCACACAACTGTTAAGAATAGGAAGGGCAAGGATGCAGCTACTTCTCGACCATCTACATCTCACGTGCCCTAGGAGCCCCAAGAAGAAGTAGTGGAAGAAGAACTAACTGTAGCAATGGAGGTTGATAGATTTTAGTAAATCCTCTTCCAAATCGCCTCTATCCATTAACAAACGATGTTGCAAATTAATGAGCTTAGAACCAGATGAGACAAATGCACAAGGAGCAGCGATACATGAAAAAGAAATTCCTCAAGTTCATCAAGAGGAATAATATTGAAGTCCCTTCTCCAATGCCTTCGTCACCATAATCTCCATGAGCTTTCTTTCCTTAAACTTTTTACATTGTTTTTTTTTTACTTTGTATGGTTTGATGTCTTTTTACCTTATTTTGTGGTTCTTTGTCATATTGAGGACAGTGTATTCTCTAAGTGTGGGGAGATGACATTTGCTTTGTTAATTGCATTGTTTTAGTTTGTTTTAGTCACTGTTTGCATTATGTTAAATAGGATGCATGTTTTAGGCATATTAGGTTGTTTTATGTTATTTTGTGTTAAGTAATGAAACCAAACTTAAATCATTTTGATTTGGTTTACCATGAGATTCTATCATGCTAGTTGGAATGAGATTGAATGCATGCTTGAACTCTGATTAGGTTACTTGATTAGAGAGTGAACCATGTTTAGTGATGAAAAGTAGTTGATTACATAAGTTTACTCATAATTTGACACTTGAGTAATGAGGTAGTGTAGAGATGCATATTGAATTTTCATTTGAGACAATGTTAGGACTGAACCTATATGACTCCATGTCTAGTCATTTTATTTCTTTGTTTGTGTGATGTTTCGTTAGGCGATTACCTTTATAACTTACTTTGAATCAGTTTGAGTCTACTGGATGCATACTTAATAGAGATGATTAAGGACATTTTTTTGTATTAACCCTTGGCTTAAATGACCTACATTTTATTATCCCTTGCTACCCCATTGAGCCTTAACCATTTTGTTTCTTGAAAATATCTCAAAATTTAAAACTCGAACCCCATTAACCTACCCATTCATAAGCTTAGTAGAGTATTAAGTAATGCATTAGTTGGGATTTTTGCTACAAATTTTTTTCGAGATGGGTTGATTGATACTCCTGCTCTTGAATAACAATGTATTTAGTTGCTATTTTGTTCATTGTTTCTTCCATTTGATATAGAAAAGAGAAGACAAAAAATAGAAAAAGAAAAAAAGAGAGTACATTTTAGTAGCATCAATAAGTGTGGAGTAGTAGTATATTTACACTTGTGTATGTCAGAATTATGTTTTGTTATCCCTTTGTCCACTTATTACTTTATGAATGCTTGTGTTAAAACCATTTATCCTTTTTACCCACCTTAACTCTTACCACATTACAACCCGAAGCAAGTCTTTTTGATCTACGTCTTACGCATGCAATCATTGTAGAGGAGAATTGGTGTATTAGCAAGCTTATGGGAGTGTAGTTTCTTATGGGGAGCTTGAGTGAAATAATAACCATTAAACACTTGAGAGAAATGAGTGAAACCGTGAGGAAGATTCATTTTGCATCTATACTTATCTTTGAGTGATCGTTCCATATGTTGTGTTTGCTTATGTGCACTAATGAGTCACGATATGTGTAGTAGCTTGATATTTGAGTTGGCTAAAATTTGAGAGATTACATGCTTTGATCTTTGTGAAAATGAAATGATGGATTGGTTGGTTATGTTTGATTTTGGTTGAGGACAAGCAAAGATTTAAGTGTGGAGAAGTTGATAGTTGTGCATTGGTGTGTGTTTTTCTAAGTATTTGATATGTGTTTTTCTAAGTATTTGATATGTGTTTCTTATGTAATAGGTTATTATTGTTGTGTTTTAGGATTTATTTTGTATATTTTTGTTTAATTTGATCTTCATTGTTTTCTTTTATATTTGATATTGATTTATGGTAAGGAATTGATTATTTTGATGTAGGAATAGAAGTGGCAACCTTTGTCATTGAGCTAGAGATCAAGAAAGGAGAAGCGAAGAGGAGGAATTATAAAGCAAGAATCTACGATCGTGGGTTTCATGCTAATTCTCATGATTGTGGGATGCCTAACCCAAAGATACACGTGGGGTTTACTTATTTTTAGGTTTTTATGACCTATGGATGAGGGAGCTTTAGTAGAGAGTTGCCTCCTTTCTTTTAAAATTTTAACAGTCACTTGTCTTTTATACGAAATGATAGTAATTTGCGAAAATTTTCAAACCACACACAATTCAACCCTCTCTTGCATGCGTTTACTTTATTAACAACTATTACGACCATGCTGGTCCGTTCTTACATGAGAAAGAAGAGACCCATAAAGGTGTTGAAGGTGTACTATTGGATGCTCAAGCTTGGTAATAAGGTGAAAGGTAGATTGATTTATCGGGTTTTGATTGGTGGATTATGCAAGGTTGGGTGGGTTCTTAAGGTTTCGAGGGTTTAAAAGGATATGGTAGATTTGAGATTTTTGCTTGAGGCTCGATTGAGGGATAAGGTTTGTAGGAGTTTGCTGAAGGAGGCTATAAAGTTGGACATGGCGTTGTGACGTTGTTTTGAGGATGAAAATCGTGGCTAGAGGACAACCCAAACATTGCAGTTTGGATACTGCTTTTTTAAATTTCTTTAATCTTCCTCCACGTAAGATAAATATTGGCACTGGATGGTTAATTAAAATGGATAGATGAAGTTATTTTTATACGACTGAAAAATTTAAGAGTTTTTTTTTTAAATGGTCTAAAAGTATCAGGTTTAATTTGAATTTTAATGTCTTTTGCTTTAAACTGTCAGTAAGTGTTTACTTGCATTTCAAAGAAGAGAAAGGCAAGGACATACTATCTTGCAATCAGAAACCTTTTGCATGTACGCAAGTTATTCACAACTAAAACACAAAGCCTTGTACCAATTTGTAACACCTGTTGTTCTTGCAGCACTACTAACTTGTGCAGAAGGCACATAAGCCACACTCACCGGTGGGGGCGCAGGGAGTGCCGGTGACACTGGCACAGTTGCAAGCGCTGGATTGTAGAAAAAGTCATCAGAGTACCTTAGGTAACAACTGGGTGTATATACTTGTATAGATACAATCCCAACACCGTATTCCCTAATCCAATCAGTTACATAGTTCAAGCATTCGGTGCATTGAGCCATTGTCAAATCAGGAGTGCATTGAGCCATTGCGAATATACCTCGTCGATCTGCCACCGTCGCATTTCTCGCCGCGAACTTAAGGTGATAATCACCCAAAGAAGTAGCAACTGTTAGGTTAAGCAACAGCCCATTGAGCACAGCGCTGAACTGATTGATTTCCGAGTCGGAGATGTTAACCGAACGAAATCTGCCAAGAGCAGGATTGGACTCTTTGATTCTATATATGTAGTGGTTGGCGTACCTTACCATGCAATCTTTGTACCAAACAATGGCCTTTATCTGGTTGGGACAACTCTCCCGGAGCACCTTTATAGAATCACGGATACTGTTCTTGCAAGTGTCAGGAGATATATCTCCTCTGCAAAGTGCCATAGAATAAACTGTGTTATTGTCTTCACCAAGTCGGTCATAGTAAAAGCCGTGGTCGAGTTTTGGGTTCGATAAGAAAGAGGTGAGGAGCTGATCGAGATTTGATTTGTAGGTGCTATTATTGGTGAAGTTGCTTCCTTGGGAACATACAACCAGTGGAGGATAATATAGATCTTGTGTTTTGACGGTGAAAGCAAATTGCAGAAGTATGGGATAAGATAATAGTAATAGCAATCCTGAAGCGATGCTTCTTGCCATTACCCTGTACTCTTTTGATATTCGGTGGGAACTGGGAATCTTCACAACAGGGGTCATTTATCCAAAGGAAGTAGTGTTCGGCCAAAGAAAATATGTTTTCTTTATGATTTAATTTGTGTATAAACGGAAAAGAAGATGTGCTTTTTTTCCTCAAACAATTATGATGAATTCAAATACTATTGCTACATTAAACCGGTAAGAAAATTTAGAAATTTAAGATTTAAGCATTCAAAATACTAAACCATTATAAAATTATATATAATAAATAAGAAGTTAAAATATAAAAATATAAATACAATTATACACAAAAATTGTGATTATAAACAACAAAATTAAAATTTCACAAACACTACAAGAAAAAAATTTTGCTACGGAAATTACCAATGAAAAATAAAGTTTTTCCTTTGGGAAATAAATTTGAAGACAAAAATTACCGATGGAAAGAAACATCGGAGAAACGGCTGTTGGTAAATTTAGCAACGGCAGTTTGTGTATTTATAGGGACCATTAGCAACAAAATTTTGGATTTTCGTCAGTAAGTTAAAGAAAATTTACCAACGGATTTATAGAATTCCGTCGCTACCTGCAGACGGAATCTTAATATTCCGTCGGTAAATTTGCCGATGGTAATTGTATGTCTATCACTAAAGTTACCAACGGATATATATGTTTCTATCTTTAAATTTACCGACAAAAACATTAACCATCGCTAAAATTTTACCGACAGAGTGATGTATTCCGTCGGGAACTTACAGATGAATTTATTTATTCTGTCGTTAATTAGCAATAGAATGGTATTTAATGTACCAACGGAAATTATAGTCCCATCACTAATTAACGACAGAATATTACAATTATGTCAGGAAATTTAACTTTGATAAATTTCTGCTTCCATTTCTCACTTCTTACCTAAGTTTTCTGTTCATAATAGTATGATTTTTTGCATATTTAATTTATGTAAATAATATAACATTGATTGATAAATATAAAGCAAACATTATCCTGATTGTTAATAAAATAAAATGTACACGAATAAGTAATCATTGTAATTAACTATAAATTAGGAATTTGCACAAAAACTTAACTGTAGCAAAACATCAAATACAATCATTTATATAGGTAGGGAAGGCGGATACTCTGACTGTTGTGATAAGGTATTGTCCCTCCCTTCAATTGATCCATCTCAATACGAACTTGAGCTATATATTCCATCATCTGTTGCAACTGAGTTGCCAGCCTTTCTACCGTGCTCTCAAGCTAGAGGACTCTCTTATTTGACGTGAATTGCCTACTAGATCTAGCTATAGTGGATGTGAAAGATTGCAAATAATTTATGTTCGTAAATAAACTTAAGCCAAAAATCCTTCCATGGTCGTACCTACCACCCACTGCATCAAGATACGTTGACTCTCATCAACAATTTTAGTGTTCTTAGACTATCGTTCAATGCTTTCTTATATTTAATACTATCATTATAATTGTTTATGTTAATAAATGATGATTTTTAATAATTAATATTAAAGTATAGGTTTTACATGCATAAACTTGTCTGCATCGGGTGTTGACAAAGGTCACCATCATACTTCTTGGTGTAAGTGTGCAAAAAGAGTTGGCGTGGTGTAGGCTTTCTACCCGTAGACTTTTCCTATATCAGAATAAATTGTTATAAGTAAACTACAATTTACAAAATTTTTGGCTAAATTTTCTCTATTTTTATGATATATACCACCTATTAGACAAAAAATTTAACTCAACAACACAACCATTAATGGCACCTGATATTTATAACATTATTATTCTCCTTAATGCACATATATTTTCATTTTAGATTTCACACATCAAATTACATTGAAATCAAATTTCATATAATAAAGTACAAAAATTAAAATATAAGTGTAAAGTTTAGTGCATGCTCCTAGTGGGTCAAAGATCCTCCAATGTGTACCGATAGGCTCTCTCTATCTGGTCTTCCACGTGTATTGGCATAATTGCACTTTAAAATGTATATTGCCTCA
Organism: Erythroxylum alaternifolium; assembly: GCA_027478495.1. Lineage (NCBI taxonomy): Eukaryota > Viridiplantae > Streptophyta > Magnoliopsida > Malpighiales > Erythroxylaceae > Erythroxylum > Erythroxylum alaternifolium. Next base: position 54,051,157 of record JANIIA010000002.1, on the reverse strand, counting down.
GGTGATGCCCAATACTGCTACCAATGACTCTATATTTCTTTAGATATATATGGTGTTCGTACACCATTTTTGTGTATCGAAGCAAAAAAGTCTCTATAATGTGTACAAGCTCGCCTATCCCATATATTATAAATTACAGTATCAAATTTTGGATGTCAAAAAATTCTTTTTGAAAAAAAGAAAAATATCCAATAAGTACTTATAAATGACAATATTTATCTAATTAATGAATAAAATTAGATAAAATAAAAAATTAAAGAATATATTTTGTGTACCTCAAACTCGTGATAATAAAAATCTTTTATCGGCTAAGAGACATTCTTCTATTGAAATAAGAACCTATGATGTTTTCATGTATTACAAATTGAGTGGAATTTATTTACAAATTGTTGACAATTGTGATGTACGTTCTTCCATCAACTCTCTTAGTCCCAGGGTAAAGATCCCCTCCTCCATTAGCAATGTTTGCCCCTAATATCTTTGTTGGTATAAGGCTGGTGGATAGTGTAGCAAAACTACTGGATGGTATAGCAGTAGATATAAAAGGTGATGACTCATCTGGTTATGTAGTAGCATCTACAGAATATGATGCTTCACCTGGAAATGCATTGGCTTCTCCAAACGTTGTAACTTAAACCTTGGCCGCATCATATCTTGTTTTCTCTTTGGTGCCGTATTTTTAACCTAAAATTCACATTTTATTGAAATTTTCAGTAATAGGATAATATAAAATCAATATATAACAATATATTGTTGATTCAATAATAGATTTATTCATATAATATTCTATTACAAATACAAATTAATCGCTATCAACACTTAATTATAAATCAAAATCATCTTTTTTTCTAAAGAATTAGAATCAAACTCAGGCTCCTCTTTAGATTTCTCACCCTCCTCATCCTCTCCAAATGAAATGTCAATATATTCATTATTTGAATCATTCAAAGGTTCATTCTCTTCATATTTTACACATGCATTTATTTCATAAATATCTTCAAGAAACGCCTCACTTTCAATTCTCTTATTTTCTCCTTTTCTATGTAACTCAAAAACTCCTATAGGTTTTACTTTGCATACGGCCAACCATTCTAATTTATCTCATCGTAAGCTAGGAAAAGAGACATAATACACCTAGATCGTTTGCATCGCCAATAAAAAAGGTTCAAATTGTCTAAATCTTCTTCATTGGTTGATTTCAACTAGATTATAAGGTTCAAATTATCTACATTTTCTTTGCTGGTTGATTTCAACTAGATTATATTGACTTTGCACTTTTGTGCCAACATTAGGACTTGGATCAAACCATTCACACTTAAATATCACACTTCGTTTTATTGGTAACGCAAGGTACTCAATTTCAAGTATCTCAATAATTTTACCATAGTAATCCATCAATTCTCCCTATATGCAAACCTCACTATTTGATGTAGCCATATTATGACCGTGATATTCTGTATGAAATTTTTATATATTATTAAAGTACACCGGATATGATTTAACCGTTCGCAAAGGTCTTTTGACAAGTTCATATATGAACTTGTTCTCTATTGGATTTTCTAAGGCCTACATAAAAAACAATTTATCATATTAAATATTATAATGTCATCTAATCACTTTGAGTTGATAATTCAATCATTTAAATTATCACAAGTGAAATTTACATATTTCTTAAACCATTGAGGAGAGTTTCTTTTAACTTTTTATTAATATCGTCTTATGTTGTTTCGGGCATTAGCTCGGATAACCATTACTCGTATAATAATAAAAGCATTATTATGTATTTTAGTTGTTCAAGAACAACAGTAACTTCGAAAACTTGAATAATCTATTCCAAAATCAACTTAAACTTATGAAACAAAAAGTTGAACCTCTTGACAATTCAATAAAATGTAACCATGGACAACTTCTATTTCTTCTACTGTTAACATTCCTTTTCTTAAACGTCCATATAATCATCTTTGATATGTGAAAATGGATGAGACACCATCAACATCACCTATTTCTCCCCCTTCTTCATTACGAGAAATTTTTCTTACTCTTACGTGCGCATACAACTTAAAATAATATGAAAAAATGTACTTAATGTGAAAAAATTGTACTTACTTCCTCCACTACATAAGCATTACATATCAAACTTGCAAATCTAGCCTTGTTTTTGACGTTTTTCTTCAAGTGATGCAAATACCTACATTATAAATAGGGTTATGTAAATTCTGTGATTAAAACATGCTATAACTTTTATTTAAATATTGACTATAATTAGCTCTCAGATGGATACATCTATCAATATTGAACCAAACTAGCAAGTTTAGTCTTGTATGCTAAATGTACGGGTAGGTGTTCCATATAGTCAAAGAAGCTTAGAGGGAAATTCCCTTCCAATTTGCATAAGATAATTGGAATTTCCCTTTCTAGTTTTTCTATGTTAGCCAACTTTATTTCAGATGATGTTAAGCTTTTAAAAAACAAACTTAATTCTGTTACAGCTTCCCTTATTTGGTAGCAACTCCTAAAATGCAATTGGAATTATCCTTTGCATAAACACATTACAATCATAACTTTTCATCCCAATAATTTGTACTTCCTCGTGTCCACACACCTTGCCAAGTTCAAAACATAACCATTGGAAAACTTTAGACTTTTCAATCATTCACAGAAATTTTCTTTTTATTTTTTGTCCAAAGTTTAACATGCTTTTGGATATTTACTAGTGCGGAGATCTTTATCTAACTTATTACTTCAACAAAAAGGTTTCGAATCAGCTCGTGATTTTGTATTATCCGTTATCCTCCATTTAATGTTCAATATGGTGTTGAACAAATTATTAAATATTTTTTTCAATATGCATCACATTTAGATTGTGATGTATCAAATTACTTTTCCAATATGGAAAATCCCAAATGATACTTCATTTTCTCCAAAAAAAAGTACCTACTAATGCTTCTATTGACTTCTTCAGCTTCAACTTTTGTAACTTTAGACAACCTTAATTCATCAATCTCCTGCAATATCTGTTCACCAGCTTTGTGAGGGGGAGGAGGTGTTTATACCATCCTATTTTTGATAAAATTTTATTTATTACATCTAAATGGATCATCTAGAGGAAGAAATTTTCTGTGGTCATCAAACCAAAATATTTTGGCCCCGTTAGGAAGATAAAACACATCAAAATCGTTGCTACAGTAAAGTCAAGCCAATTTCCCTATTGTGTTCCATCCAGACAACACAACATACACAAGGAATCACTAATAGTCCACATCAAAGCTGCTCTCAACAAAAAATTTTGCTTAAGAGACACATCATATGTCTCCACAACAAATTCCCAAAGATGATACAATTAAGAGACCAATGGTTCTAAGAAAACATCAACTTTACACTTTGGATTTGAAGGCCCTGGCACAATTACCATCAAGAACATATATTCCACATTCATACACATCCATGAAGGCAAATTATAAGGAGTAATTATGACTAGCTATGATAAATATTATTGGTTGGGTTGACCAAAAGGTTAGAATCCATTTGTCGACCATCCCAACCTAACATTTCAACTTTTAATTACAAACTCAAAATGGGCCTTATTGAAATGTTTCTATGTGAGTGCTTTCGATGGATGACTAATTATTCCATCTTTATGTTTATGTTCATTATGCCATCTCAAGTGAGATGCAGGAACATTAAAGGCATATATATAGTCTTTGCAACCTCGAAGTTGGCAAGAAATAATACATTTGCTTCTAGGGTACTAATTTTTGTTTTATACAATACTTTCTAGGTTTGAACTTAGATTGACCACAAAATTTTCACTCTTGTAACTCGACATCTTCTCCCTAAAACAACATACATCTAAACTTGCAACAATCATTTTTTTCAACTGGCAAACCAAAACCTCCAATAAGTTTCTACATATTATAGAAATTATTAACCATTGTATTATCAGGACGCAATGATCCATTATACCAACCAAGAATTTTATCCAAACATTGATAAAAAAATATGTCTTTATATTTTATGTTCAATATTCGAGCAATTGAAGATAATTGAGTCATGGTCTGACAATTTGCCTATAATTCTTAGTTAGCTAATTAATTATGGTTTTTGATGTGTATAATTTTTAATTAATTAACCCTAATAATCCACAAGCACATGAGTTGTTCATGTAGTATCTAAGGTGTCTATCCCACAAGGCGGGATAATCTAGTCCTAAAATCTAAGGCTAACATAATTAACCAAAATTCAAAAGATAGCAAAACTAAAACAATAATTCAATTCAATTATTCAAATCAATCCAATAATCAATTACAAAAATATTAACAATTTAGCTATTGCAACACACTCAAGAATTAACATAAAGGAGCTATCAATTAAGGGAAATGAGAATTTTACGTACCTTTAACGCTAACCTAGTCTATTATGACTTACCGGATTATTGGTTCTAGATGATCCTAGGGTTAATTACTCTCTCTCGAGTTATAACCATTAACCCTAAATTATAAAACCTAATCAAATTTTGGGAAATTGCAAATCCTCAATTAACAACCTATCCAAAAGCTTAATTAGATTTGAAATTGTCTAATAAACTATCGGAATCTATTGCAAGATCTCTCTTCGCACAATTTACCCATTTGATTTAATTTCCAATTCTTATTAAATCAACTAACTCTCGTTAGCTCAATTTAATATTTTTTTCATTTGATTCACCCTCTTAGTTTATCACCGAATTATGTAATCACAGAAATCAATCACAATAAATCCAATAAAATAAAACAATCAAATTTCATTAAATCAAAGATAAAAACTCGAAGTTGAGTTTAGAATATCTCAACATTCACAAATCCTATCATCAAACTACTATTCCCAATTCTATATAATAATAAAATGGAAAATAATAGGGAATACGATCTTGAATGGAGACGGGATGTAGCAACGTCAAGAAATTCCTTATTTGGGAAGAACATCAATGTTAGTTTCTTCTCCACTTCTCTCTTCCTTCTTCTCTTTCTCAATCTCTCAACAATTCTTTATAAGGTTTCTTTCAACAGTGGTTGATGCAAAAGCTCCTTTGTCTTCTCTGTCTTATTCTTTAAGTACCTTTTATGTTCTGAGTACCCCTAGGGTTTTTATGAGATCCAAAAGGTCTGAAAAGTCCCTCGACACTTGAATTTTTAGAGTGTCTACGCATCTGCTTGACGCAGGCCACAATTATCACCTTCTATAACCATTTTAAAAAGAACATAGTTTTAACTTGGTGGTTTTCTTTTCTAGTGTTTATATTAGTTTTATAGGTGATGTAGTAATTCACATTTAGGAGCCATATCTTTTTAATTCTTCAATTGCATAGTTAATATTTTGTTAAACCATACTACCAAAAAAAAGTGTCATTAAAATAATGTAGTCTTTAAATAATGTTTCACTAAACTATTAAAAACTTTAAAATATTAGTGTCTAATTGTAGTTTATATTCTCTAAATCACGAGGTGGTTGTCAGGCTGTTCAATTCCTTAGTGAGATTGTCAAATTGAGCTTGCAATGTTTTCCCTGAATCTACCATAATCATTCCTCTTAGATTCGAGAAGTATGGCTACTGTCTACTTCGTTCCGATGTCCCAAGACAACTATTGTTCACCATTTCTTTAAAAAAATTGTGTGTCACTTCCAGTACTGGTGGTTATAAAATTCCTTAATGATAGGCATTAAACGCTTGGCTCATGAAGTCCAAAAGGGTCTTTTACTCTCTATCATGTATTTCCTCCATCCTTGTTCTTTGTATCTCTTTTTGGGATTTAACTTTTCAAATTATTCATTATTGCCTTATGAAGTCCAAATTGATGTTTTTTTCTACTTTGCACCCAAACTTCCTTCTCTTTTTTTTTTTATTTCTTGTGGTTGGGTATCACAATCACAAGAAAGGGAAATAATTCCTTAAAAAAAGAAATTCAAAAATTCTTAAACTAATTCCCTGACAACATCGCCAAAAACTTATTGAACAAGTTTTACCTAATATAAAATACTCAATATCCACAAGTATATGGATCATAAACTTGTAGTAATTGAGGTATTGGTCCAACGAGGAATTAACTAAAACTAAATGAACCTAACTTTATCTAAGGTTGTGAAATATGATTTGAGAGAAAATAAAATTCAAAAGTTAAACAATAAAATAAAATTGAGCACTAAACTGCTTAACAATTGAGCTGTCATAATAAAATAAGAATGATCAATTTGAAATTAGAGGATTCATTCTATCATCATTCTGTTACCTTAATCAATTTTAATTCAATCAGTATCAATCTTAGATTTACGAAGGCTAATTATTCTCTCTCAAGACCTAATCTTTTAACCTCAATTAATAATCCCTAATTGATTCCGAAATTCCATATTTGCAATATCTTAATTAACAAAAAAACCTTACCTTTTCAACTAGTTCTTAAGCAATCTATCAGAAAATCGTGTTCTCACACAAGATCTCTCTTCTTATGATTATCAATTTGATAATTGTGTAGCTTATTACATTTATTACCCAACCTAATTAGATTACTATCGACTCACTCTCTCAATTTATTGTTGAATTATAGGCAAACATAAATATCATAACACCCAAAGTATCTTATTGAAATAAAAAATGATCAAGTCAAGAAATGAGCCAAGAACAAATCCTAAGATAAAATTAAAACATCATCAACGTGTATAACATCTTCCAATCTGGTTTACACATCAAATTAATGAAACTAAACAAAGGAAAGAAGAAAGAAATTAATTTGGAGATGAATTTGCAAATCTGAAAAATGTTGGATAGCTGATGCTCCCCTTGATCTTCTATAGGTTAATCTAAATTTGATAAGACCGTGGTCTCTTTTTTTCTTTTATATCTTAGGGTTAATTTTTGGGCTTACCCAGATCATTTTGTTCCAAAAATAGCCCTAAAATGTCAAAAGATAAGAAACAAGTCACGCTAAGAAAGTGTCTGTCACGATCATGATAGTAAGGGTCATTATCATGACACTGCAAAATTTTCTTCTCACGATCATGACACTAGGAAGAACCTTCTGTTATGATTGTGACACTCATGTCACAATCATGACCCTGCCTTTTAGCCTAAGCATGCTCCAACTTCCTTCAATCTTCTTTTATCTAGTTTCATTCACTAACAAACACATCAAAACAACTCAAGAACACAAGATTAAGGTCCAACATTAAGCCCAAAATCACATGAAACTTAAAAAATAAACAAACAATTGCATTAACATAATTCTAAGACTAAACATCCAATAATCATCTAATCAATACCTATAAACAAACTAAAACACCTACCAAAACATAATATAAACTACAACTATCAAGCACGGGGTGAGAAATTACATGTTTGGGATTGAGAAAAATAAGCCTTTCTTGCAAATTAAAACTATGATAACAATAATGTTGTTAAACCCAAAAGTTTTTTTGTCAAATTAAGCATGATAGTTATGGAATAAGCACGGAATTTGAATATTTGCCTTAGAATGAATTATAAGGTCATGATAGAATTATTATTGGAGTTAATTAATTTTTTTGTGTTAGTAGGATTTTATTACATTGGTTAATTAGATTAAAGTAGTAAGAATGTGTAAGGGCAATTTTGGCATGCCACTTAAGGTTAAAAGGCAAGAAGCATTAAAGGAAGGGCAAAGATGACTTTTAGCACTCATTAAGGGT
>JANIIA010000002.1:53897692-53917014 GCA_027478495.1 Erythroxylum alaternifolium | reverse complement strand
ACTGTCACTTAGCAATTTTTCGGGTCCGGAAACAATTCCAGAAAAATCCCGAAAAATTCCTATAATTCTCTAAAATTTGGAAAACCTTACTAACCTCTCCAATTTCCATTTCTCAATCACTTAAGACACTTTTTCTATGTAGCTCAATTAATCACAATTAAAAACCGGGAAAATGTCATGCATGCATGTACAGTCATTTCATGTGCACAGAATCACTATTTACTATGCATGTGCATATATGAATGCATGCATATGTCACTATACATTTATACATTCCAATTTACCAATATACCCTTCCTACTAGTGAGGGGATGTTACATTCCATTTCCTTCTCCAATCTATACGAATTAGCTTCAATAGCCTCCATTCTAGTTGGAAAACGACTAGAAAATGATGAAGAGAGTGGTCTGTCCGCTATTGTCTAAGTTTCTCCTCCCATTTTCAAGCGGCCAAACACTCCATTGACTCACAAATTTTCACCCTCCTTTTAGCCGAAACTTCCTATTCTTTTCTTATTCAGCAGTTATATTATTCTCCACTCACACACACTAGCCCTATTCATATATTTTAGATCCACTTCACTCACACACACACACTAGCTCCACTTATGTATATTTGGCCTCCACTAACACATATTCAACCTATACTTAACTTGTTTCAACTCCTTTTCTAGCTCACCACCTACACACTAGCCCCACTCACATTCTTAGGTAGGTTATGTTAAGTTTTTGGACAACTCTCACCTCCTTTCTTCACTCCCAAGTAATGTTTCTTCCTAACAAAAGATGAAGAACACATGTTTGGTCTCCCACACTTATCAGCTGACATTCACAAACTATTCACTCCTCCACTCACATTGTTCTCTCTTTTTTTCAGCCCCCCTCCCCCACCAATACCTCCTTCTCTCTTCTTTTTACTTAAAATCTAGGTGAAAATGTGGCAAATAGACAGTTATCTTTCAATGGATAGCTATCTATATACATCTTATTGGAGAGAGCTATTTTATGGGTGTGGTAACATAAATCATGGCTATAATAATTTGGAATGGTTGTAAAAAGTTTACTCACATGTTTCATGTAAGGTCCCAAACTATACCCTAGTTGAGATGTTACATATTCATAAAAGTATATGTACTAGATATTGTGATATGATCGTGAATTATATATGTTTTGAATTTTGTCCTGATATTGAATTTAGGTTAATGGATCATACTTAGCAATTTGGAATTAATTGTTACCATTAGAAAATTGACATAATAAAATGTACATTGGGCAACATTGGTTGAGTGACAAGTGGCCTAATTGAATTGTGACATTTGATAGCCACGCATGAAGACATATAAATAGCATCATTAAAGGACAAGTAGCATACCTTCAAGTGCAACATGTATCAATGAAGGATGAAGACATCTCTCATTGCATGAAGCTAAGGTAGCAAACTTTTTGTTGGAACCTTCTTCATTTTCTTCCTTGCTCTCCCCCGAAAATCACTCTAAGCTTCCTTCTCTATATTTTTATCTAATCCTTGCTAATTACTCAATCATGAAAGCTACCTCATGCTATCTTCTATGCTGCTATCTTTTTAGTGCTAAGAGCATCCTAATTTCGCCTTGATCTTGGAAGTGGTTGGTTGTTTGGAATGCTAGATTAGCTAGTTCTTTGGAGTGGAAATTTGAAGTTAAATAGGTAAAGGAATCCTAAACTTAATAACATGTATTAATACAAGTTTTATGATATGTCTTATGATGTTGATGGAATAAGTTCTAGAAAATGATAGTTTCTAGTTTAGTTTTGATGTATGAAAGACAATGAATTTAAAGCTGTCAATTGAGTAAGCTTAAGTTAGAATTGAAGATGATTTTGATGAGGATTTGAAGTACAATTAAAGCACAATTAAGGTATAACTAATGGACTATTATTAAGGTGTTTTCAATTTGGAATGAAAGTGTTAGAATCTAAAAAAGTGCCGAAAAAAGGGTAGACCATAGTCGTGGAACCCATCCCACGACTGGGGGCAGATGCAGTAGCTTCTATCATGAATGTTGGTTTCGAACAAATTGTCGGACTATATAAGGTGAAGGTACTTAATAATGGTTTAACTGAACTTAATTGAGGTTGAAAATGAACCTAGATGATGTTAGATTAATTGAGTAAAAGTTAATTTAGTATGGATTTTTAATTGAGGTAATTACTTAAAGAATGTGTGGTTAGTGAATAATGTGTCTAATGTTGAAATGTATGGTGTATTCAAGGATGAATGTGTCCTTATGAATACAAATATGTTTCAAATTATGTTATGTGAATTGAATATGATTGTTTATGAATTTGAAATTTTTGTAATTACATGCAATGTGTAAATACATGACGCATTTAATGGTAAATTATTGCAAATGTTTATGCGCATAAGGTATGTTAAGTTTGATTGAATACGCATGTATATGTTCAATTTGAGGAAAGTGGAATAAAGATATATTTTATGCACTACATCTTTTGTATATGATTCCGAAACCTGAAATGGTTTGTTTTAAACCTGCCAAGTCTTAGTCGTGTGTAAATAGGCATGCCTAGAAGGGTCTGTAGCTGCTCCTATGACACTTTGATGTCTCCTGATATTGACATTTCGGGTGTCTCCTGATATTAACACTCTGGTGTCTCCTGATATTAACACTTTGGTGTCTCCTGATATTGACATTTTGGTGTCTCCTGTTACTAAGACATAAGTCTCTCATGTTCTGTGATACCAATCATAGGTATCTCCTATACCGGTTCCGTTACCCACTTCTTTAAAATGATTAGCAAGCTAACTTGTTTTGTGTTCTGATATATGATTAAATCTAATATAACCTAACTTCATTTCTGATATAACTAAATTCTGTTCTAACACAATCAAGTTTTATTTTGATACTTAAAGTTCTGTTTTATTATTAAGATATTCTATTTGCATACTTGTAAGTTTTGTTTTGAAGTATGTATATCCTGTTCTGATATGTTATATTATGTTCTAATGCAAATAATATTGGATTGTTCTTTGCTTGCACAATTAAAGGTTGTATATGTTCTGACATGATTCAGTGCATGTGGATGCTCTACAATTTTTAAAAACAATCGTCAAATTATACCTTTTTTAGTTATTCCATACTAAGTTATATGCTTAGCTCAGTGGTTTTGCCTTCATGTAAGTTCTAATAAGAAAATTTAAGGCTGGGACAACCACAGTGGCCAAAGAAAGATGTGTTTTATTTTGGAAGATGTATATTTGTATTTATGTTTCAGCTGTATTTCAATGTAATGAGTCATGTTGTATTTTTTGTTTTATTTAATGCTTTGTAATAACCTTAATATAGGATGGATTTGGAACTTATGGCATGTATTTATAATAATACAATATGTTTAATATGTTTTGTTTACATCAACATCTAATGATATGTAATGTTTGTTTGCTTGAGTTTCAAGAAGGGATTGGATTGTTTGCCATATTTTAATTATGTTTTATGTGGAATTTACATATCCTTCTAGGGGCTATGTGAGTGTTACATCTTTTGGTATCAAAGCATGGTTTATGTGATTCTGGTTTAACCAGTGCTTAACTATTGCTTATACTTGGATATAAGAGTTGTGTTTTGCATAATGCTGGTTGTCCCATATTTTGGTTTTAGATTTGAGTATAGAAAGATCTCATAAAGCTATTGACAAGCTTGCAAAGAGTAATAATCCTACGCTATCTCGTCTATCTATATCAGGATCCTTTGAGGTCAATCGATGTGAAGCTAAAGTGCCACCTCCTCCACCTCCAGCTCAAGGAGAGGCTTTGGTTAAGCTGCCACAAGATATGATGACATTATTACATTGTAATACCACACCCAAAGCTTCGATTGATTAGTTGCGAAAGTATAGAGCTGAGGAATTTACTGGAACATCTCTAAAGGAGTCTGAAAAGGTGGAATTTTGGTTAGAAAAAGTGAAGAGGGTATTAGATGAAATTAGTTTCCCATCTGAACGAATGGTGTATTATGCTTTCTCCCTTCTCAAGAAGCAACTTATCAATGGTGGAAGTTTGTTCTAAGATATCCTTAGTTACCAGAGCTTTTGACTTGGGATTTCTTTTCCTAAGAATTTAAAGCCAAGTATGTGTCGGAAGCCTATAGAAAGGAGAAGTTGAAGCAGTTTCTGAACATGAAGTAGAGAAACCTATTTAATGCTGAGTATGAAAGAGAATTGAATAGACTCAGTAAGTATGCACCTAAACCCATGCTTACTAAGGATTTTCGGTGTTATCAGTTGAAGATAGTTTAAATGATTCGATCAAAGAGCATCTAGTGACAATTACTCTCTTACAGTAAGTGAGTTACCATCAGCTAGTACAAGCTGCCATGAAGATAGAGAAACAAGAGATAGTTAGGAGAGAAAGGGGTCAAAAAGAGGTTTTATTAGAGGAGGTCAGTCCTCGGGTCAGAGAAGTCATGAAGGCACCTCCATTACTAAAATATTTACTCAGAGACCTGTAGCTAGGAAAAAGCAAAAGGACTTTCCTATATCGACTAATTCTAGTTGGGGTTCTTCTGTAGGCCGAGGTTATGGTACTCCAAAATGCCCTCATTTCTCTAAACATCATTAGGGTACTTGTGGAGAGCTACAGGTGCATATTATCAGTATGGTAGCACTAAGAATTTAATAGCCAATTGTCCTATGAGATAGCCTCAAACATCACAAGCTAGTAGAGAGGTTTCTCATGCATCTACCATAAATAGAAGATGTGGTAGAGGTCGTGGAGGATTTGGACAGATTAAACCTAATCTAAGTACGTTGATCGAACTGTCGTGCCATTTGCTACATCTTGAGCTTATCCTTTAAAAGCTTGTGAGGGTCAGGATGCACCTGAATTTATTGTGGGTACTGTTTATCTCTTTGACTCTAAAATGCATGCTTTGATTGATTCTGAATCCATTCATTCTTATATCTGTGTTGGAGAAATTTCTGATAAAGTGATGCTTGTAGATTACTTAGAGTATGATATTCATGTAACCAGTCCTTTAGGTAGTAATGTGATTGCTAATAAGGTTTATAGAAACTATCTTGTTATAATCTATGGAAGTGATTATGTAGCTGATCAGATTAGATTACCTTTTTATGAATTTGATTTGATCTTAGGTATGGATTGGTTATCTAAGCATCAAGCAGTGGTTGACTGTAGTGTTAAGACAATTGTGCTTAGGAAACTTGATCATTCTAAAATAGTAATGCATGGCATCCGCATTGCTTCTCTAGCTAATGTGATATCTGCTATGCAAGCTAAAATTTTCCTTAGTAAAGGGTGTGAAGCTTATTTAGCTTTTGTGTTTGATTCTAAGAAAGAGGGTGTTAAACTGTAAGATATTCTAGTGGTGAGTGAATTTCCAGATTTGTTTCCTGAAGAGCTACCTTGACTCCCTCCTGAAAGGGAAGTAGAGTTGTCTATTAAAGTTATGCTTCGAACTACTCCTATATCCAGAGTGCCATACGGGATGGCTCCTACTGAATTGAAGGAGTTAAAGGTTCAGTTGTAAGAGCTACTAGATAAGGGGTTCATTCAACCTAGTGTCTCACCCTAGAGAACTCCAGTTTTGTTTGTTAAGAAGAAAGATTGTACTCTCCGGATATGCATTGATTATAGGCAACTGAATAGAGTCACTGTCAAGAATAAGTCTCTGTTGCCAAGGATAGAAGATTTGTTTGATCAATTGAAAGATGCAGGAGTATTTTTAAAGATAGATCTGCGATTAAGATACTATCACCTTTAGGTAAAGGATGTGGATGTTCCGAAGACTACATTCAGAACCTATTATAGACAATATGAATTCTTGGTAATGCCATTTAGGTTAACTAATTCTCCAGCTGCATTCATGGATTTGATGAATAAAGTGTTTAGACCCTACTTAGACTAATTTGTAGTGGTGTTTATAGATGATGTCCTGGTCTATTCTAAGAATAAACAAGATCATGTTGAGCATCGACAGGTTACGTTACAAACCCTACGGGAAAAGCAATTGTATCCTAAGCTAAGTAAGTGTGATTTCTAGCTTCAGGAGACATCTTTTCAAGGACATGTTGTTTCTTCTCTAGGGATTAGAGTTGATCCCAGTAAGATTGAAACAATTTTTAACTAGAAGCCACTATGGAGTATGATAAAAGTGAGAATTTTTCCTAGTTTGGTGGGTTACTATCGCCAATTTGTGAAGGAATTCTTAGTAATAACATCCCCTTTGACTAAACTGCTACGAAAAAAGTGAAATATGAATGGTCTGCTAGATGTCAAATAAGTTTTGATCAACTGAAAAGAATGCTTACTGAAGCTCCTGTATTAGGTCAACCCACTTTTAGTAAGGAATATGTTATGTTTAGTGATGCATCTAGAAATGGTTTGGGAAACTAGATGATGTTAGATTAATTGAGTAAAAGTTAATTTAGTTATGGATTTTTAATTGAGGTAATTACTTAAAGTATGTATGGTTAGTGAATAATATGTCTAACATTGAAATGTATGGTGTGATCAAGGATGAATGTGTCCTTGTAAATACAAATGTGTTTCAAAATGGTTTATATGATGTGAATTGAATATTGATTATTTGTGAATTGGAAATTTGTGTAATTATATGTAATGTGTAAATACAAAACGCATTTAATGGTACATTATTGCAAATGTTTGTGCTCATAAGGTATGTTAAGTTTGATTGAATGTGTGTGTATATGTTCAATTTGAGGAAAGTTACACATATTTAATGGTACATTATTGCAAATGTTTATGCTCATACGGTATGTTAAGTTTGATTGAATGTGCATTTATATGTTCAATTTGAGGAAGGCGGAATAAAGACATATGTTATGCACTACATCTTTTGCATGTGATTTTGAGACCTGAAATAGTTTGTTTTAAAACTGCCAAGTATTAGTCATGGGTAAATAGGCATACCTAGAAGGGTCTGCAGCTACTCCTATGACACTTCAGTGTCTCCTGATATTGACACTTTAGTGTCTCCTGATACTGACACTCTAGTGTCCCCTAATATTGACACTTTGATGTTTCCTATTACTGAGACAAAAGTCTCTCCTATTCTGTGGTACCAATCATAGGTATCTCTTATACTGGTCCCACTACCCACTTCTATGAAAATATTGGTAGGATAACTTATTTTGTTTTCTGATATATATTCAAATCTGATATAAGCTAAGTTCAGTTATGATACAACTAAATTATGTTCTGACATAATCGAGTTCTGTTATGATACTTAAAGTTTTATTTTGTTATTAAGATATTTTGTTCAGATACTTGTAAGTTTTGTTTTGAAGCAAGTATATCATGTTCTGATATGTTATATTATGTTATGATGCAAATAATATTGCATTGTTCTTTTCTTTGAAAAATTAAAGGTTCTATGTGATTTGACATGATTAAGTGCATGTGAATGCGAGACGATTGTTAAAAACAGTCATCAAATTATATCTTGTTTATTTATTCCCCACTAAGCTATATGCTTAGCACAGTAGTTTTGCCTCCGTTTAGGTTCTGATAAGAAGATCTAAGGCTAGGACAACCTCAGTGGCCAAAGAAGGATGTGTTTTGTATTGGAAGATGTATATTTGTGTTTAAGTTTAAGTTGTATTTCAATGTAATGAGTCATGTTGTATTTTGTGTTTTCTTTAATGCTTTGCAATAATCTTAATACAAGATGGATTTGGAACTTATCGCATGTTTTTAGAATAATACAATATGTTTGTTGTGTTTTGTTTATAACAACATCTAATGATATTTAATGTATGTTTGTTTGAGTTTCTGGAAGGGTTTGGATTATTTGGCATGTTTTAATTCTGTTTTGTGTGGCATTTACATATCCTTCTAGGGGATATGTGGGTGTTACATTTCAGGCTCCTTTCTTTATTCAAAAGCTATGTACAATACTATATGGTAGCTAAGCTTTTCATAAGATCAATAGATAAGTGTGATGTTGTATTACATCAACCTCTATATATAGCTATCCACCATCCATCATTTAGCCATCATTCTCCACACTTTTCTTAGAATAGAATATCATGTTATGGTTAAATGGACATATGATGGTCATGTAAAATCCATGCAAGTGTGAGCTGCTTCATTGCTTCTCTTTCTTAATTTTCTTTTCTTTACTTACTCTGATATTTCTCATTCTTGCTCCACAAAGAAAAAGAGTATAAAAATTGAGAAGATGGTTTCAATGAGCATGCTTTGAGTCACTTTAATTGCTTCACTTCCAAAATGTACCTAAAATCAAATAAGTCAAAGTGAGTATTCAAAGCATTTCTAAGGTATTAATCATTAAGTGTAGTAGATCAAATAGATCAATATTTAAACACATATCACTCTCGGTTTGTTATTGAAATATACAAAAATCAAGGTTAATCAGAACACCCAACCAATAAAACACAAAATCGACTATATTAACATTAAATTAAAGTAAAATCTCAAATGAGAGTTAGAACATCGTTAATAATCCAAAACCCATCATTATATAATCCCTTTCAATCTTATACATTAAATGAAAAAAATGAAATAGAAAGGAAATAAGACTTGGATCGAATAATCTAGGAAAGAAGCAGTGTCGGGAGACCACTTAATCTAGAAGCAACAGTGTCAAGACCCACTTCTTCAGTTTCTTCTTCTATCTCTCTCTTCTTTTCTCCCTCTTTTGAACTTTCCAAAAGTGACAGATTGTATAAGCTCTCTTAGGGTTACATCCTTAAGTCTTATATAGTATTTCCAATTAGGACAACCCTAATGTCTTTTTCTATTCTGAAAGGTTCGAAAAATCCCTCAAAAACTCAAAGTGGGACTGATGTTTGTGTATCTGTGGCATAGGCCACGATCGTGGGCCAAGAATTCTCGTATGTCAGGATCGTGGCTAGGAATTTTTGCTTCTGTCACAATCATGACCTAACCCCTTATACCAACTTATGTCATGACCGAGGCATATTTCCCATAATTATGGCTCCTTGCTTTTGCTTCTATCACAATTGTGGAATATTTGCCACGATCATGGCCCTTGGTTATTTTCCAGGTCTTCTCTGAATCTCCTCTAATTGCCTTGAAACACTAACAAACACATCAAGGCACCTCATAAATATAAAATTGAAGCTTAACATCACGTTCTAACCACAAAACACCTAAAACATAAATATTTACTAAATATCATAATTCTAACCCAAATATGCACTAAATAATCAAAATAACATCTAAATACAAACTAAACTACCTAAAAAATCACGATACAATCTACAACTATCAACATCCCCAATTTTAAACGTTTGCTTCTCCTTAAGTAAGCAAAACAACAAACAAAACAAAACAAGCCAAGCAAAACAAATAAACAGAATACACGCACAAATGCAATAATGAGGAAATGACATCAAACTTCACAAAATGAATTTAACTCTAAACACAATTCTTCAATTTGTTCTAACCTATTAACTTGCAAAATTCACTTCTATATACTCTGGACTAAATATACAAATTAATCAACACCTAGATGTCAAGTTGACTCACCCTTATCATTTGTACACACACTTTGATAAGTGTTTGGTCAATCAAACTTGTAACTATTCCTAAGTAAGTTTTCATGAAAAGTCAAGCTACTCATAAGTTTGGTAGGTTTTTAGATGACAAACATTCTTTTTGTTACTTTTTATAGACAAAAACTTAGCCTTTTTACGCAGAGGCAAACATTTTTGATGAATGTCGATTCGGTTACTCAACAAGGTCGTATTTTTATTAGACAGCTTGGTTGGATTGCCATTATAGCCTTTTGATGTGAAGGCAAACATTTGTGGTGAATTTCTTTTCGGTTACTCAGCTACATCACATTCTCAACTAGCTACTAGCTCTATTCATAGCCCGAAAGCTAGCGGAATAGATATTTAATTAAAATTTTTACTTTTTTAAAAAACAAAAATTTAACACATTACCTACTAATTGTTTTTGCTAGTCATTCTCATGAAAATATACTAGCAATGCTACTTATTTGATTGGCCTAAAATTATAAATGAATGTGACAGCTTCCTAGGGTGAATAAACTAACATCGTACACTAATTAAACTACATATTTAGCTAAAGTAACCTATGTCACTAATTTTGCAAACTAATAAATTTTCGTAACCTAGAAGAATATGTCTAATTATAAATCTATCCTATTAAGTTCTAGCCAATGACACATTCACATGAATCACATCATACAAACCTAAACAAACTATCATACAATATGCAAAATTCACACTCAAAGTAAAAGCGCACAACCCTCCCTACACTTGAATAACACATTATCCTCAATGCGAGAAGGACACACAAACACACATAAAGGGAAATAAGAACCACAATATAGGAAAAACATAACAAGAAAATACTAATAAAAATCAAAAGAAAAGAGTTAGAACACGAAATCGTCAAGGTGACAGAAGTAGTGATGATGTCGGAGACGGAGACCTAATACGCTTGACATCAAGATGGGTTCTCTTTCTTATAATTGATTCAAGAGAATAAGAGAGTTAGCAATCCAACCATTCCATATCATTAGAAGCTTCTTTTAGAATTTAAAACAAATCTAATTACACAACAAGTTAAATATAACTACGTAACCTGCTAAGTTATGGTCATTAGCTTGACCTTCATCCTTTAAAACCCAGCCATGATCAATTATAAGTAGCTTGCTTCCACTTATGAAGCCCAATTCCAATTTTGTAGCCTGTAAGTAAGCTACAAATTGCAAAATGATCAGAAAGGCAATATTGATAATGTTTAGAAAACTAAATAATTTCAGTAATGTACTTTTCACTAATAAACTGTAATTAAAATAGGGAATAATGAAGCTCCTTGAATCTTCTATTAAGCCTAGCAATTTGTTTGATAAAAGGGTGAGTTGTTCTTGTTCTTCCTTATTCATCCCCTTTTCTTCTTTTACTTTTGCTTCAAAAATCGAGACTTTCATAGCTTTTTCAAACTCAATGTTCATTGTCATATATTCTTCTTCCTTTTTCTCTTTTAAAGATTCGAACACATCAATTCTCCTGAATGAGTCACCCTCCTTCGGATTCTTTAATACATCATTCATATTGAATGTCACTTGGTCATTACTAATCTGAAGTATATTGTTCTCTTCATAGACATCTATTAAAGCTTTTTCGATGTTCAAGCATGGTATACCAAGATCTGGCAGACAACATGAGGGTATTCATCCTTTTCTTCATCCCCTTTCTTCTTTTCTTGATCTTCTACAAGGTGGGGTTTAGCTTGATTTCTCGTTGGTTCTTCTAGCTCTACCCTATTCCTAAGTGTGATAGCCTGACATAGTTCTATTGAATTTACTTTCATGTTGTGCAAACAGTTTTCCACGCTTCTTTTACAAAACTCCCTAGAAAGCTAGCCCATTTGAACCTCTAGGTTGTGAATAGAAGAGGCATGATCTTCTGTTACTTGCTTAAACTTCTCTTACAAATTTTTTTGGGCCTCTTCTATGTTCATGAGCTTATCCATAATCTGATTTAATTTAAAATCCTATGAATTGGACTTATTTAGCTTAAATCTTGGTAGGTCTTGATGTCCCAAGTGAGTCTTTACATTACTAGATCAATATAAATACGGATGATTCTACCACCCCAAATTGTATATGTTCCAATAAGGATGATGATTTCCCTAACCGAATTGTGCCTTATTGAAGTCCACAAGAGTCCTTTGCTCCTTATAGTGTATTTCCTCCATCATTGTTCTTTCCATCTCTTCTTGGCATTCAACTTTTAAGATCCCCCATTCTTTCTTTGGGATGTCCGAATTGATCTGACATCTACCTTGCACGTAAACTTTTTTCTCTTTTTTTTCCTAATCCGTAAATTAAAAGAATTAGACTAATCTTACAACTTCCGGCAACGACGCCAAAAACTTGATCATGTTTGTCGAGCTTTTCAATTAAAGCTCTCAAATATTGCAAGTGCACGAGTCGTGAATTGTAGTAAGTGAAAGGTTGATCCCACGAGGAGGGTGAACTAATCTAATTCTAGGGTGTCTAAAGTTTTGAGATATAATAAGGTGAAATTAAAATGAAATAAGAATATAAACATGGGAATTTGATTGCAGGAATTCAACTCAAGAAATTATCACAAAACAAGAATTGAAATTGAGCAACATAAAAGATCAATATGGAAATTAGTCAAGAGAGATTACCAAGTTATGAGAGAGAGGATTATACTTATCATTTATGCTAACTTAGCTAATTATGTGTTATCGGGGTGTCGGTTCTAGACTATCATAGAGGGAATAACTCTATCTTAAGTTATAATCCCATTCCCTAAATAATTAACCCTAATTAAATTATAAAATTTACAATCTCTCAATTAACAAAAGACCCATAACTAAAATTATATTGGAATCTCTCTACTAAACTATCGGGTCTTATATGAAATCTCTCTCTACACAAAAATTGACATGATTAACTATATGATCTATTGGATTAACTAACTCACGTTAACCCAATCCAATCATTTTTATATGGATCACCCTCTAGGTTTATTACTGAAAAATACAAAAATCAAAATTAATCACAACACCCAATCAATAAAACACAAAATTGACTATATTAACATTAAATCAAAGTAAAAGCTCGAAAGAAGAGTTATAACATCATTAACAATCCAAAACTCATCATCATACATTCCATTTCAATCTTAAACATTAAATGAAAAAAATGAAATGGAAAAGAAATTGAACGTGGATCAGACAATCTAGGAATAAAGTAACATTAGGAAACCACCTAATCCTGGAAGCAACAGCATTAGGACCCGCTTCTTCTTCCTCTTCTTCTTCTCTCTCTCTTCTTCTTCTCTCTCTCTTCTTTTCTCTTTCTCTTGAACTTTCCAAAAGTGGCAAAATGTAAAAGCTCTCTTAGGGTTATATCCTTAAGTCTTATATAGTATTTTCAATTAGGGCAACCCTAAGGTCTTTTTTGGGTCCAAAAGTTCCAAAAAATCACTCAAAAACTCAAATCGAGACTATTATCTACGTATCTGTCGTGTAGGCCATAATTATAGCCCTTATTGGCACAATCGTGGCCTGAAGTTTTTGCTTCTGTCACGATCTTGGCTCCTTGCACTAGATTCTATCACGATTATGGCACATTTTTCATGATCGTGACCCTTGGGTTATTTCTCGTGTCTTGTCTGAATCTTCTCCAATTGCCCTGAAACACTAACAAACACATCAAGGCACCTCATAAATATAAAATTGAAGCTCATATTCCAACGTACAAAACACTTCAACACACAAATTTTTACTATCAACACACAAATGTTTACTAGCTAACACAATTCTAACCTACACACGCACTAAACAATCAAAGTAACAACTAAATATAAACTAAACTACCCACAAAAACACGATGCAATCTATAACTATCAAAGGGGTGTTATTTAATGATGATTGCAGCTTCTTTTTGAACTTTAGAACTAGAACACAAGCCATTAAGATCTTGGATGTTGGACCTTTGCACCTAAACAACAAACCTTTATTCTAGCAATTATGAAAACAAAGGTTGTAACTTTAACACCTAAAGCAAATCCAGATTCAAATATTGATAAATTTCTATAACATCCCTTTCAAATACTAAATAACTAAGGGATGAGTTATTTGGCCAGCTGTACGAGAATCCTATTTGCTTAGATTAGGCTACTGCTATGACTAAAAGAATCAATTATATAAGAATTTGTGTTCTAGTTGATTCCTAAGTTGAGCAACTTCATTCCATTCTTTTAATGAGAATGGGAGATGATAAAAAGATGTATAAACATTATGTTCATGTCACCTATACATGAAGGCTAGATCAATTAAAATAGAAAGAGGATTAGAGACCAATAAGTAGGGTATTTCGTAAAGTACATTAATAGGAGCTTATATAGTTACCAATTGAGGATGAATCTCCTAAAGATATTGATACAATAAATCAAATAGAGGAGCTCAACTTGATCCCTAACAAATAATGGTTAACTATTATTTTGGACCAATACTAGGTTCCCTCCATTCCTCTCTAGTTGAGGTAGCTCATAATTTCCTTACTGATCAATTAACCAACTTCCTTTTAACAAAAAGTTGAAGTAAGAAGCAATCATCTTTAAAGCTACTTTTTCATACACCTTTAAACTTGCATTCTAAAGAGTGTCGTAGAGGATAAGCTAAAAGAATTAGGAGCTAACGTCAATTGCCATTGCATCATATTAGGGGACATTATTTGTATGATTTAACCTTTTAAGGAAAAATGAAATTACTCCCTAAGAAATAATACATAAGACTTTAGATAATGGGTGGCAAACATATAAGTAACTAACCTGAGAATAGAAAGCAATTTCTATATATAGGCAAACAAAGAAACAAATCGATATCATCAAAGAAAAAAGATTTTCGTGATTTAAGATTTATGGTTGAGTACCTATCTTGAGAGCAAGGCTTGCTTTAGTAACCCTCTATTCTCTGATCACATAATAATAATATTGCAAATACTATTATAGAGCAATCTGATGAGATCATCTTTTATATTTAACAACTACTAATTGGACCTAGAGGGCTTCAATGAGGTTGTAAAGAAAGAACCTGATTGCCATATTCAAAGAAACAAAGCATTTATCTACATAAGGAAGTTGGCAGAAGCTAAAGATGAACTAAAATCCCTCAATTATCTTAAAGTTAGGAACATTAACTTACTCGTCAAGTTAACTTTGGATAATATGAACAAAATTTATGTTTTATTATACAAATCCCCAAATACTCCACATCTTTAGAAAGAAAAGAAAGCAGTTATATAGGATTATACATCAACACTTAATTATAACAATTCAATCATACAGTAAAGAGTAAGAGTCATATGGTTAAATGATGGAAATAGGAACACAAGCTTTTTCTCCAAATATTGACTTTCAAAGGAAATTTTAAAAATTGTTTCCCTGCTCAATGATGCTAGTAATTGAATAAATTCTTAGCAGGATCTTCTTAATGGGGCTCTTTTTTTTCTCTATATTATAAAGATTAATAGCAAATAGGACCTTATCTACTCAATTACTTTAATTAATCATCCAGGAGCAATTACCACCTTACGAAGCTACCTTTCTCTTAATCCCTTTTAATGAAGAAGATGTTGAGATATCTTTGTTTTCCCTTAATCTTATAAGGCACCAGGCTCAATGCATTATTCTTTTTAAAATCTTAGCTAGATATAAATAAGACGGTCAAAGATATTGTACTTTAGTTTTTCAGAAAGAGGAGAATGTTAAAAGAGATAAATGAAACATTAATCTATCTAATACCTAAGAATAAGACTCCTAACTCATTCAAAAAGTTTAGATTAACAGTATATTATGACTCCATTTACAAGATAATTTCAAAGATGATATATAGTACACTAAAACTTATACTTCTAGCTTATATTGATTAATCCCAATGTGCTTTCATCAATGGAAAACATATAAGTGATAATTTGTTTCTTGCTCTAGAGTTGTTAAAAAATAACAAGAAGAAGAATGCTAATAAGAATTATGTGATCAAAGTTGATTTTCAAAAAGCTTGTTATTATATAAGCTAAGATTTGCTCTTGAATGCCTTAAATGCTTTTAGCTTCCCAAATGTTTTATTAGGTTGATTGTGCAACGCATCACTACTATCTTCTATAATGATATTGTTAATACTAAACCAACAAAGCTATTTATAGGAGCAAGAGGTCTCAAATAAGGTAATTCAATCTCATCTTACATATTTAGCATTTTTATGGTAAGCTTAGTCTTAAATAAGGTAATCCAATCTCATCTTACATATTTAGCATTTTTATGGAAATTCTACTAGGCTTATAAAGCTGGTGACTCTCAACATAGACATTTTAATTTTCATTCCAGGTGCAAAAAGGTGAAGATTATAAGTTTATTCTTTAGATTTGATAAGTGTGCAACACTTTGCTTCTTGGTTCTCCTTTATTGAAATTTTATAATCCAAATCCCCTCCCCTTACTTAAAATCCCAACAACCTCCAAAAGACCAGTATGTAGAGAATTTCTCTCCCTGATTGACAAAAATGAAAGAAGAATCTCTCCCTGGAGTACCAAAAGCCTAAAATTGGCAAACAAAGCTCAAATGATCACCTATAAGTTCATCAACATATATACTCACTAGTTTACTCATCTTATCCTCCCAAGCCAAACTGTGAAAGTTATTGATAGGTTGCTCAAAATTTTCTTATAGTTTAAAGACTTTATAAGGAAAGCCACTTCTAAGGTGAAATGAATTGATGTTAGTATGCTAAAAGATGAAGGTGGTTTAGCATAATACCTTTGAAAATAACCAATAAAATGCTCTTGATAAAAAGAATATGAAGAATTCTTAACAATAACAAGTATAATGGATTCAATGGCTGTAGGCTTATTATTTGGTGGTGTTAGCTTAAGGCAAGCTCCGTATAGATCATAATCAATATTCTTAAGTTAAAGGAAAAGATAAGGTTAGTGATTACAAACATAATATGAAATACTATAAAAACATCTTTCTGTTTTGACAATTAGACTCACTTTGGCCCTTTAATATGGTCTAAAGAGCTAAAAAATCCTTAATTCTATATCATTTAGAATCCTATCGCATAAGAATGGAAAGCGCTTTAAGATACTTTATTCCATATAATGCATTTGTCAAAGAGGTTATAGAAAATAAACTTCTTTATCTGTATAGGCTACTTGCTTCCCCCCACCATTAATCAAACAGATGGAACAAATCTAATCACTAACAAGGTGAATATGTTATTCTAGAATAAACTTCCTCTAGTATTTACTCAAATCCCTCCTATAGATTTCTTTTTGGGACACCTTCTTCTAAAGTGCAATGGCATAAACAATTATGGTTTAAACAAGCTCATCTACATTCATGTTTCAGTTTTTGGCTTCCTATAAAGGGAAAACTAAATACTCTTGATAGGATTTCTAGATTTATGATTTTGTTTCACAAATGCGTATTATATAGATAAGAGGATGAAAGTTTGAAACATTTTTTTTTATATGTTACTTGAATCATTTATAGAGATCCATTCTCCAAAATTTTAATATAACTACTTCTCCCTCCAACTAGGAGAGTATTATTTCATAAAGTTGCCATTATAAAGTTGTTAAACCTAGGGATAAGTCGGTCTATAAAATAACATTGAGTTATGTGGGCAATGAACATTATGAAACTGCGCAAATAGAACATTATAGTTATCCTTGGGTTGGATGAATTATTCAAGGAGGATCGCTTAACTGTAGTAAAACCACGAAAAATTGAGCGTTTCTTATCCCAACCCTTTTTTGTAGCAGAAGTAATTATCAATTCTCTGAGTAATATGTCAAGGTCTATTACAATAGCTGGAGCTCAATTAAAGAATCTTTCATAATCAGATTATCTAGTGAAACAAGTTATTACAGAACTTAATCTGCATGATATGGTCATCCAATCAGATATCAAGTCTATCTAAGTTGCAATTGTTTTGCCATAAATTGCTCACTAGTGAAGTAAATCACACGTTAGTAAAGACTTTACGTTCAAGAAACTAGATACACAATAAGGGGGGGTTAAATGGTGTATCCTCCTTTTTGAATATAAAATCTTGAAAAGAACTTCTCTTTCTTGTTAAAAAGATATCATAAATTATTACGTAGTTAAATTGCAAATTACTTCTATATGATTTTTAATCAACAAAATAAACTGAAGTAAAGAGTAGAGAATAGACATTGCGATATTTATACTGATTCACCCCAAATCGTGGCTACGTCCAGTCCTCAGAGTTCATCTGAGTGTTCCACTATTATTCAAACGATTACAAGTATTCTTTTTTCCCTTCCAGAACCTCTTCAGGTCTCTTACAAAGTATTCTTTCACTATCTTAGCCTTTCCAAACTATCAGCCTTTTCTTTCTCTCACTAGGAAAAGATTGTGACCTTTTGTTATAGTAATATTAGCTCTATTCTAAGTAAGCACTGTAAGAATTTTCTCTCAGATTGTCTAGCTTTCTAGCTTGTCTCAATTTTTCTAACCTTTTTTTGCATCTTCAACAGTAACTAATACTTATAGCCTTTGTCTCTAACTGCTTCTTTGTTCTTGATAACAGCTTCTTGATTCTTGATAACCGCTTCTAGGTAACCATTATTTAGTTAAGTTCTGTAACTAACTCTGACTAAATAACTATTTGACATGCTAGTGTATCTTCGTGGTATCGTCTATGTCTTCTTTGCATCTGTGTTACCTTTGTGTCTGCGTCTGTGTCTATATATTCTTTACGTCTGCATCTGTGTCTGTGTCTATATAGTCTTTGTGTCTGCCTCTGCATTTGCCTCTGCGTCTGCATCTATATATTCTTTGCGTCTTAGTCTGTGTCTATATAGTCTTTGCGTCTACGTCTGTGTCTGCGTCTGCATCTGTGTCTGCGTCTATATCTATATAGTCTTTGCATCTGCATCTGTGTCTGCGTCTATATAGTCTTTGCATCTGCGCACTTAACACACTTATTAAAGACATTCATTTGTTTTTATCATTATTATTATTTGATTGCCGTCAAAATTAATCATCGTAAAGTCCTCTTGACTTAACAATCTCCCCCTTTTTTATTATAACAAATAATCATAATTTTAGACAAATCAATGTGAATGAATTTTTATTCAATTGATGGACAACAAATGAATAAGACGACAACAAATAAGAAATACAACAATAAACAAAGAATAAGAAGACAATAACAAAATATATATTCTATCTTCTTTTCTTCTGTTTTCTTCTTTTTTTACTCTTCTTTTTCTTGTCTCCCCCTGTCTCCCTTTTTTTCTTCTCTCTTCTCTTCTCCTCCTATTTGTTATCAATTAAAAATGTTACCTTAGATGCTTCATTATTTTAGAAAACATGCGTTGCATATCTGTTCTGATCAACTTGAGGTCTTCTTCTATTGTAACTCGTACATAAGCTAGTTCCTCATGAAGATTACCCACTGAGTCTTGTCGATTATCAACCTCAGTATGAATTTCTGCAATTTCCTCCACTAAGGCTTCCTGACTCCGCTGCTCAGTATGTCTGACTTCTTCCATTCCAATATTTTTGAGTTTTTGAATTGGACTCGATGGATAGAAGGTTGTAGCAACAGCTGTTTCTGAGGGTAAGACATCTAGGTCTATTATTTTTAGGGTAGGAGGTTTGAAGTATTGTTTTCCTTCTAGGAGATCAAGGTCATCAGGTCTTGGTAGTTTAGGAATAGATTTTCCAAGAAGGTGAAGGACATCTTTAAGTGAGGGT
>JANIIA010000002.1:53847379-53868320 GCA_027478495.1 Erythroxylum alaternifolium | reverse complement strand
TGTGATAAGTTAGAGATGAAATGGAGGTGAAAATGATGAGGAAATTGAAGTAGGAATGATAGGATATGCATGAGGGTCGTTAGATGTGAGTGGAGGGCTAGAAATCTGGAATCTGACCCGTAAAGGTCCGTTTGGCAGACTTGATGTCCATTAGGCAGACCTTCTCAGGTATTCCAATGTTTCTGCTCAGTTCCTGTCCCTTTGGAGGGACATATGTCTGCTAAGCAGATCTTCTCGAGTATTCCAGTGTTTTAGCTCAGTTCATGTCCGTTTGAAGGGACATATTTTCGCTAGGCGGACCTTCTCAGGATAGTTTTATAAATGTGCAAATTTTGACCCTCTAGATAGTAAAATCTCTCTTCGATGTCTTTAGGGAAGTGATAGAACTCGAAGTCCTCTTTGAAATCGTACTTGAATGGTCTAAATCCGACATCTCTATCAAAAGTTATGCCAATCGTTTCATAATAAACTAGGGACATGGGGATACAATTGTTCTGAAGAAGTCAATTTGTGATTCCGCTGCCGAAATTGGTTTTAGCTAGAGAGATCCCATTGAAATAACCTTATAGGATAATACGTTTACGTTTTTGATATTCCGGATAGTTGGGCTCTGGAAACGAGGTCCAACATTAGGTCCACCATCTACTGACAATAGTAAAAAGTTAACATTTTAGATGCAACAATTTATTCATTGAATTTGAACTTAATGAACCCTACAATCACTTTAAAAGCATTTAATTTTTAACAATATGTTCAGTTTATAGCTTCATGTTAAGTTAGTAGAAATTTGAATTCATGTCACTTACGAGTAACAAACAGTTATAATCCATACATTTTTACAAATTATGATTTATTTGTAAATGATTTATTTGTAAATGATTTAAATTTTTTAGGGATGGAAAGAAAAGGAGAAACTATATATATTGTTTTAAAAAAAGTTGAATGAGAGAATATGGAGTGGGGCCCTTTTCAGGGATGTGTAACGGACGTCCTTGCACAGTTCCATTTTGTTTTTTGAAATTAAAATGAATATATTAATTAAACAAATACTTAAAACAAATATTTTAAAAATTAGACCATACATCAAATCAAAGATTTAAAGTTTAAATTCAACTGGTATTAAGTAGTTATAAAACTAGTTTACAATAAATAAGAAGAAAAAATTACAAAAATAATTAAAAATATAGTATAAAATAAAATATTTTATTAATAATGCGCCAATGCCTATTAATATAATAAACTAATAATAAATCTAATCATTCGAATAAAAATTGAATCTAACATAAAACTTATAATACTAATAATAATAATAATAATAATCAAAATTGTAATGGTGAAGGTGCTTGTGTCTTATAATTGTCAAGAGTTCTAAATTATCCAACACTATCCGAAGATTTATAAACCATGTTTTTACCTAAAATATGTTCATCAACTTTTTCTATTGCATTCAAATAAATTATAAATTAGTAATGTATGAAACTAGTGTCTACTATGAATTTGTAATGTATTATACTTTTAACATTAAATATGATCAAAATAAAATATTAATTAACCATCTGTAAATTTCC
This sequence comes from Erythroxylum alaternifolium, assembly GCA_027478495.1. Taxonomy (NCBI): domain Eukaryota; kingdom Viridiplantae; phylum Streptophyta; class Magnoliopsida; order Malpighiales; family Erythroxylaceae; genus Erythroxylum; species Erythroxylum alaternifolium. Next base: position 53,866,752 of record JANIIA010000002.1, on the reverse strand, counting down.
TTAATTCATTCTTTGTGGCAAATACATTTTCGTCATAAATTACCTTTTCAAGTTCATTATAATCAAAATTAAGCAATATTGGTTCTTCTTTTTTGATCCAAAAAATTATTATAGTCACTAAAATCATTATCCACCGGTTCATATGTTCTCTTATCATTAAGCACTCTAAATTTATAATAGAGAAATTATAAAGTAAATAATAAAAATAAAATTAATGAAAAAATAAAAAGAAATCAATGTAATGCATGTTCTTCACTCTTAAATTATAAGTAATGTAAACAAGGTCATTGATTCTTTCATGTTCAAAAAATTTTTGTTTCTTTATATGAATATGTTCAAAGATGCTCTAATTACGTTCACAACTTGATGCAAAAGTTGTTTGACTAAGTAATCTAATAATGATTTTTCTCGGTTTTAGAGCATTTTCTCTAATTAATCTCCACCACTCATGTGTTTTTTAAATTAATAGTTTTTTTGAGAAATTAAAATTTAAATTAATAGTTATGAGATGTACATTGTATATTATTAATAAACAATGGGTGAACTAAAAGTGTGAAACATACTAGGCTGCTTTGTTTTCATTATAAGTTCTCTTTTTACAGTTGATCTAGCAAAACTCCTAAAATCTTCACGATATAATTTAATTTTATTTGCCACCTTTGATTACTATTCAATAGAGAAACTACCTTTGCATTCAATTACATTAAAAAGATCGCCCATAATTAATATCATTTACATTTGCATTTAATTGCATAATTACCCCAATTCTTGAGGAGATTGCCAATTGATTGATTGGATTAATTTTGATACATATCCATTTAGAACTCACTGAGGAGGTTTTTAAAGAGGAGATCGAAAGCTTACTTTTCTCCTTCCACCATGACAAATGCCCTAGACTTGATGGATTTGACTTTAAACTCATTCAATAAACATGGAGTTTAATAAGTGACCTAGTGATTTATGCAGTGTAAGAGTTCTTTTAAAGTGGTAGAATGTTGGTTATTGAACAAGACATATATCTGCTTGGTTCGAAAGTCTCCTTTGGTAAAAACTCTTAGTGAATATATGCCTATCCCATGTTTTAATGTAATTTACAAAATAGGATGAGAAACCAAACAAAACAAATGGTAAGTTGAGCTCAAAGTGTCTTCATTTATTGGAGATCCATAACAGATAACATACTACTAATCTAAGAGTTATTTATAGGCTATTTAATTCAAAAGATAATAAAGAGTGGTGCTATTAAAATTGATTTTGCAAAGGCTTTTGACTCACTAAACTGGAGGTTTATTCTTGACTCCTCAATTTCATTCAGTTTTCCTTATAAATTTGTGCAATAGATTTGCGCATGCATCATCAATCTCCTGTGCAATTTTAATCAACAAGGAGCCTACAAAGTTATTCAAAGCTAGTAAAGGTCTGAGGCAAGGAGATCCTCTATCTCTTTACTATTTGTCATCAGCATAAAGATTTTCACTAGAATAACCAAATAAATGATTGAAAGGGAATTGAGATTCACATATCACCACAAATGTTCTCATTTGAAGATTTTTCGACTCTCATTTGTAGATGATCTTATCCTTTGTCTAGAGCAAATTCTACTTATTTTAACTTACTTAGGTATACAATTGTACAATTTAATACCCTTTGTGGATTAAGTTACAATGTTGAGAAGAGTTTTTTGAAACACGAATGAGTGAGTAGATAAAGGATTTCAAGTAGTAAGGCTTCCTCTTAAATATTTAGGAGTTTTTATTTTTGAAAAAAAGAACTTACAATTGCAGGCTGCATACCTTTACTTGAATCCATTACAAAATAATTAATAGCTAGTCTATTAAAAGCTTGAGCTAGAGGGAAGGCTGCAATTAGTTCAATTAATTCTCAACAATCTCTTATCTTATTGGTCCTCTCATTTGGCTATATCTAAAGGCTTTATAAGAAATATAGATACGAAGCTGAAAGACTTCATATGCAGTGGTACAAACTCTTATAGGAAGAATCCAAAGGTTAAAATACTTACTATTTGCCTACTTAAACAAGATGTTGGTCTTGGTATAAGCTCTGTTAGACTAATAAGGAAATCACTATTGGTTAAAAAATGCTAGAAGCTATATAAAGATAAGAAGAATGGAAAATATTTCATAAACTTTACAACAAATTCTCAAAATAATGGAATGGATGCATCCACTTATAAAACACAAAATAGTAATGGTTAGGACATCTTGTTATGGTGTGATTAGTGGCAATAACTAATATCCTTATTCAAACACCTATCCTATTCTTTACTAAAAGCACTTATCCCTCTAAATACTAAATTTAGTACCTTAATAATATGGAATGAATGGTACTGGCTTTAGCACTCTATCAGAGGAGGATATGATATATTAGGTAATGTGCCTTTATATGTCTTAAATTCATCTAATTTTGACACTATCATTTGGAAACCTAACAGGTTAACGAAATTTAGTTTGCAATATTGCAGAAAACATCTACAGAAAGCTAAGAACCTTCTAACCAAGTCTTGGCACAAAGTGGTATGGGACTTAAGTTTATTTATAGCTCAATCTTTCATATTCTAGTTAGCTACCATTAGGAAATTATCAACTAAAAGCTTTAAAGTTTTTTGTCCCTAAAACTAATTATGAACTTTTCGATCAGTTCACTAAAGACCTAGATCACCTATTCTTTTGTTGCCTTTACACTCACTATATTTGTTGCAATATACTCAATCTATATAGTCTACATTGCCTAGCTAACAACTAGGAAGAATTCATTCAATGGTTCACTAACTTAAGGCTATATAATTCTAGTGACACTAAGACATTTAGAAGTTGTTTTAGAGCATTAATCTACTTCATATAGATGGGAAAAAATAATGGCATAGTAGAAGAAAATATTAAGATCTATTAAATAGACTGAACAATATCATATCCAACAAGAACCAAACTAAGCTATTTGTAAGAATAAGGAATATTTAGAACCTAGACATCTCATACTCAAAGAAGTTTTAAATTTTATCAACATGTATGAAGGAGAAAGGGAAGAAATTGATATACATACTTAGATGCAAAAAGAACAGAAGTTTCAATTTGTCTAAGAGGGTCTCGCAGCATAGAAACCTAAATAAACTGAAACTAATTGAGGAAGCCAAATGTAAGTTACATGGATCTTAACTAAGGACACTTGGCAAAGCCTGGGGTAATATATGTCACTACATAGATATTGTACCCAAAAGGATTGGTTATAATATATATTCTTATAACTTGTAACTTTTATTAAGGAATAAATTACTTAATTTCCATACAAAACTTTTAACTTGAAAAATGTATACTTATAATTACAATTTTAAGTAGTTGTTTATGTTTAAAAATACTTTTCAAACTAATAAATGTAGTTATGAACTTAGTAGTACCATGACATATAATCTCAACCCAATCTTCTTTCTTTCTTAACCATAAGAAAATTTAATATGATTATACACAAAAAATTGGGATCTTAGATGTGCATAAAGCAACACTAGAAACATGGTCCATACTACCAATATCTTTTTAAAATGAGATTTAAACAATGAGTAGCAAATGGAGACCAATAAGTATGCTCATATTTTGATTATAATAAGTACCCAACTAATACATAATTAGGTACATTATTTGTAATGAAATACACAACACTTTTTGGTCCAACCACTCAATAATTTCATAATATAATTTAGATAAATCATAAGCACGCATTAGTATACTTAATAAAACTTGTTTCAAGAAAATAGTAAACTAAGAAATTAATTAAGGTTCTTTATCTTTAATCAATCCATACCCATCTGGCATAATAGTGAATTTTTTTAAATTTCTATCTATATTTATATATGTCCGTAATCAATCGACATTCCTTTTTAAATATTGAAGAAAAGGCACACAAATGTCATAATAAAAAGGTAACTTAAATCCTAGATCTATCGTTGTTGTAAAATCTATTACTTCTTGAAAATAGGGTGAATTTAAAGCATTTAAAGGAATAAATGAATGATTGAACCATCTAGCCTATGCTCATTTACATTACAAAATAATATCCTTATTAATCAAACACATTTTAAACTAGTTTGATTATTAATAAGAAGAAAATAAGAATATATGTCAATAATGCCTTTCCTGTTTCCTTTATCTAATACTTGTTATGCTTCATCATCTACAAAAGATATATTATGAGCCTACTTATTTTTCTTTTGCTTTTTTACTTATTGCTACAAATTATTTCATCCTTTCATATACATCAAATGGTACTTTGTTTTACAAGAAGCAATATTACATATAATACTAGCAAGATGCTTTTTCATTTTATAAATTATTCCTCTCCTTTTAAATATTCTACCACAAGCCATAGAATTATATTGGATATTTGTATCATATGTTTGAGAAGAAGAAAAATAATTTCATTCTAGATCAAACTTACCACCTATAGAGGATGTTAAGTTCATTGATTCCTTTTCTATTGATTTCATGTCCTCTATTATAATTTTAACCTAAAAATATGAAAAAAAATATGTTTTTTAATTTTTATAAAAATAAGTCATAACAATAATCATAAAAAAATAAGTCATAAAATAATGAACCAAAGAAGAAATATGAAATAAAAGATAAAAGATAGAACTTTGAAAATAAAAATGCTCCTTAACTTATCTTCGTGATTCTTTTGTCCTTTGTGTATATTTCTTAATAAAAGATTTAGCTTTAGTCATCACAATTAAAAAAGATAAATATCAATGAAAAGGAAGGTTAACTTGTGATATTGCCACAAGGAACCAAATTATATATAGAAGAATAAGAAAAGAGGTTTAAAAAGAGTTGAAAACATTGAAGAAAGTCAATTTAAATAAGAGACAGAAATCTTTTCTAGGATTGAATAAATCTAAAAGGTCACTAAGAAATTTGAACTCTATTTAAATAATGAAACTAAAAATGTCTCTAATATTATTCTATTTTTTTCAATGTCCTTTAATCATACCTCTTTAAAATTTAAACATCACTTTATAACACACTTTTAAATTATCCTAAGAAAAATTAGTTATCTATATTAATTCATTAAACTTGACTTCATTAAACAAATTCTTTAAATATAAAAATAGTATTTAGTTTTTATTATTAATAATTAAAAAATTCAATTAAAGTATAATGAACATAAATTTTGAAAAATATAATGTGTTAACGAGATTGTAAGAGGGACTTGAGTTAAGTTGCCTAATTAATACATTAGCAAATCCTCAAGAATAGCTAATAACATGAACAAATAACACTTCTACTCTTTTTTGTTCTAAAGTACTTATCAACTAGTACAGTACATTAATCGACCAATATGCATTAAATGCATAGATTCATTAGTTGTTAAGACATTGGTTGACATTTTAATTATATTGGTATAAGAACATGTCTTTTAAAGAGAAATTGATTAACCACATAACTAAGGTTGACTAATGTGTCAATATACTCGCCTAATACACTTTCAAATCATTGGTCGATCACTATTGTATATTGGTCAACATGATTTTAATCAACTCAAATGGCCAAACTTTATTTTTTTAATTAAATTGTAATTAAAAACTTGCAAAAATAGTTAAGAAAATTTTTGAAAGATCAAGCTACTTTTCTTTAAAAACAAAAGCTTTTATGTCTCTAATGAATGAAAACAGTCATATAATAAAGTGTGGTGAAATGTTTATGCATGGGGAGGCTTTAATATTATCAAAGTTATTAAATGATATTATAATTAATATTAAAAAATTAAAATGAACTTGATGTGCCTTGGTCTTCTTTTTTTTTATTGATTTGATAATCACTTTGAGAATGGCAAACTTCAACTTTTCTTTATCATCTTCATAAGGTATCACTTTGAGAATGGCAAACACTATCGAATACCTCCCTTAATTTAAAACTTTAGAATGATAATCTTTTTTATTACTCTTTTTCGAGTCCACTTTAATACAAGCAAAACTACTTTCTTCATTAAACTTATATTTTCGTCCATAGTAATGAGTTTCCTTACTATACTAACAAGTTAACTCAACCTTTTAGTTCTTCAATACTCTAATAGGATACAATGAAATTTGAATCATAAAGGAGTTATCTTCTTGTTTAATATATCGAATTTAATATTTGATGGTCAGTTTCTTCGTAATAAAGGCTTTCCTTTAAAATTCAAACACTTAAGTCTTAGACTGTTGCATACAGTAGGGATAATTAAGCTTAAAGATGGAAAGATCAGATTAACTAATTAAACAATAGAGAATACAAATCAAGTCTATTTAGGTTGCACCCATCTTTGAGTAACTAAAAAAGGAGTTAAGAGACACATGAATAAGAGAAGGACGAAAAGATGGAGAAGGATATTAAGGATCAGCCTAGTTGGCTGGGTCCAACCTTCCCTAAGGGCGTCTTAAGCCCAACTTGAAGTTTGGCCTAAGATTGCTCAAAATAATATTATTTTGGTAGAGGGAGTCAAGCATTTTGGGTTAGCCTCCTAGGCCTAAAACCTAGTAATTCTAGTCCTAACATATTAACTTTGAGCCATATTGGGCCAGACCATTTTTTCTATCTTTAAAAATAATTGAAAAGGTAGTAGAGGAAGGCTAAACCATTGACATATATAGGAGACTATATCAAAAGTGGTATGAAAAAGAGAAGCAAGATAGGTAGGAAAGATTTAACCCACAAGCATGGAACAAAAAAATGTAAGAAAATAAAAAGGAGAGAGAAGGAGAATAATGTTGATGTAATGAACCAAAAATCTATAAACAACTTATTTTATCTTATACTCGTGACTATTGTCGATAATTTAAAGCTTTATAAGGCTATGCTAAACCTATCTTTTTCATCTAATTATAAAACTTCATAGTCTTGTTAAGGCTCACTTATAATACCTTGCCAAAATAGAAATACGGATTATTTTATCAAAACAAATTTATTCAAGAACTCAGCATGAGGTGTAATAAGAAGGATATGAGTCAACACACTCTAAATAAAAGGAAAGGATTAAGAATGATAAAATCCTAAGGTTTGATAGCCATTACCAAGCTAAATAAGATCATAAGTGTTTAGAGAACATAAAATAAAACATATGATAAAGGTTTGAAGAAATTCTCTCCAAGGTTTTTGATTGATCAAGAATAATGAAAACATTCCTTTAAATCTATAAGGAATCCTTATTTATACTTAAAACACTAGTAATATAAAGACCCTAATAATTGGAGTATTAAAGAAAGTAATAACATTTTCATAATCTAATTAGGAAATAAATAACTTTGAATGATAAGTTAGTCCCTATTTAAATAGAAGTTTAAACTTCTAGAAACTAGTAAAATCACATGTTTAAAACCAATCTAACTTTCAAAGTTAATGCTAATTTTGTTTTGGAACTTTTAATGCACATAATAAAATGAGTCTAGCACTGGTTATACGTTCAATGTTGGTACCAATTCGCTTATATTGCTCAAAGTACATAAACCTAGTTAAATGGAGCAATAAAAAAAAGCGAATTAGCTTAATAGAAGAATTTAGATAAACCATTGATTAACTAGCCTTTGGATTTTTAAAGTCTCTCATAACATGCTCATTTTCATGTTTCCTTTTGTTTAGATCAATCTTTAGTTCATGTGAATGTGGAAGTCAAACTTATGAATTAACTTTCCTTTCAAATTTAATAACTTCTAGAAAAATGTAAAGGCCCTCAAAGATGAAGCTTTAGAGGGTTGTCAATTTCCACATTGATGATTTTAAATCTTAAAAATTTGGAAGAAAACTCAAGGCTATGAAAAAATGAATTAAAGATTTTACATGCCCACTCAAAAATACTAAGGTAGTTATTTCAAATGCATAGGAAACATCATATGCTACTCGGGATCAATTGAGTCTTTTTTTAGAAACTCTATGGTGAAAAACATTAAGAAGAAAGCCATTGAATCAATGATATTGTTGATTGGTTAAACAAACTACTTATTTTATGCTCAAAACTACAAGTATATGGGTCATTCAGGAAAGCAGTAGCATTAGAGATCACCTATGCTAGGAAGCTTCGACGTTGGAACCCTCCTGTTCTTCCTCTTCTTCTTTTCACTCTTTCTTATTTCTCTCTCTCTTTTGGGTTTCCAAATGTAGGATAAATGTAGACTCCCTTTTAGGGTTCCATCATTATCCTTTTATAGTCTTTTCTAATTAAGGTAACCTTAATGTCTTTTTAGGGTCTGAAATGTCCCTCAAAAACTCGAATCCAAAAGTGACTCTTTATCTATCTACATGCAGGCCATGATTGTGGCCCTTGGTACACTATCGTGGCCTATTTATCTGCTCTCTATCACGATTATGGAAAATTCCCCACGATTGTGGCCTTATGCTTGAGCTTCTATCATGATCGCGGCATGTTTGCCACAATCGTAGGCCTTTGTTGGTGCTTCTATCATGATCATAGAAGAGTCCTTGCGATCGTGACCATGTGTTTTGGTTCGGTTCTCCTTTGAAACTCTTCCGAATGCCTTGAAACACTAACAAACTCATCATGATACCTCATACATATAAAATTAAACCTAAAAAATTTCTCACCCAAATAACACTTAAAACACAAATATTTATGAACTAACACAATTCTTAATTTAAACACACACTAAATAATTAAATTAACCACTAAACATATCAAATTACCTATAAAAATACAATGCAATCTACACCTATCAACATCCCAACACTTAAATTTTGCTTGTCCTCAAGCAAAGATCAAATGCAACTAATAAAATTCGATCACTTCATTTTCACAAAAATTAAAGCATGTAATCCCTCAAACTTTGGCCAACTCAAGTGTCAAGCTGCTATACACATCATGACTAATTTTCATTGATGCACATAAGCAAATTAAACTTATGAAGCCATCACTCAAAGATAAGTATAAATTCAAAATGGACCTTCCTTACGGATTTCACTCATTTCTCTTAAGTGTTTAATGGTTAGTGTTTTGTTCAAACTTCTTATAAGGAACCACACTATCATAGGCTTACTAATACACTAATTCTTCTCTATAATGATTACATGCTAGGATAAATCAAAAGGGCTTTATTTCGGGTTGTAATGTGGCTAGAGTTAAGGTGGGTTAAACATTTTTTTAGGGTTTATCATAAGCATTTATAAACTACTAAATGTATAAATGGTTAGAAGATAAACTTCTAAGATATGCATATGGATACGACTGCTACTCTACACTTATTGGAGCTACCACATGTTATTACATTTTCTTTTCTTTTCTTTTTTTATAATAAAGAAACAATGAACAAAAAACAACAACTATATGAAATGTGCTCTTAACTTTTGATTCCACACTAAAGTGTCATTTAGCACTATATTAACTTATGATTTGGCAAGCTAATGGGGTTTGTAGGTTTTAAAAATGAGTGATTTTAAGAAACAAAATGTTAAAGGCTCAATGGGGCTAATAAGGGATAATAAAAAAGTAGGTAATTTAAGCCCAATGTTAAATCAATAAGGCCTTAATCATTTCTATCTAGCATACATCCACTAGATTTAAACTGATTCAAAGTAAGTTCTAAAGGTAATTACCTAAGGAAGCGTTACATAAACAAGGAAATAAAATGACTATAGAATGGAGTCATAAAGGCTCAATTCCTCACATAGGCTCAAATGAAAATCCATTATGCTTCTATACATTCCTCACATAGGCTCAAGTGTCAAGTTTTGAGTAAGCTTATGTAGCTCACTACTTTCATAACTACACATGGTCCACTTTTGACTCAAGTAGCCTAATTTAAGTTCATGCATGCATTTAATCTCATTCTAACTTGCATGATAGAATCTCATGGCAACACATTCATCATAAATATTCAAATGTAAGGGAAATGACAAACTTAATATTAACAACTTAACATGCATCCTAAATGTCATGCAAAAATGCAAACATAATACCTCCCCACACTTGAACAAAACATTGTCCTCAATGTAAAATAGAGAACATCCAAAACTAACAAACAACATCATAAAAAAACAAAAAACAAAAAGAATAACATAAGAGATTAAGGGCAAGATGGGCTTATGGTGGTGGTGTTGATGGAATGATGCGTTTTTCTTCTCATGTTTTGGTCCTTTAACAAGCTATGATGCACAATAAATCTTCAAGTAACCTCAAAATGTATCATTGGAGACCTACACAACAAGAGAATGAAGAGCGACACAAGTTAAGCCAAACTAAATATTATCAAATCAAAACAAAACCACACTAACACAAAGACAAACAAATGAAAGACAAACATACTAAGTTAAGGACATTAGCTTGACCATTCCATATACAATCATGCAAAAGTGAGTTAAAGGAAAGAAAGTAATTCCCTTTCTTATAAGAATGGCCCTCCAAGGTAAAACATGCACCTATGCCCATTAACTTTAAAATTTTCACCCTTTTCATTTTCTAACTTTAAAGTGTTGATTGCAAAACCAATTCAGTAGTTTTACGCTCAAAACTGCAAGTATATGTGGTGTAACTTATAGTAAAGAAAAGATATCAATCCCTCGGAGATTGTGTTTAGACGTTACTTAATTCAGGCTGCTTTGTTTTAGAACCAATTTTAATAAATATAAACTGAAAATTAAACCAAATCAAACAACTAACATTAAACAAATTATAAAACAAAAGTGCAAAAACTTGGAATTCAAGATTTAAAAATTGACGATCACTTTTTCCCTATCTTATCTCCTTCCTACCTTGTTAATTGAATTGTGCCTCACGTAAGATGTCATAATGTATTAAATACCCTCTCTTAGGGTGTAATTAATTGTCCTTAGCAAATTAAATGGAAAGGATTAAGTAATCTCTCAATCTACGAAATCAGTCCACCAATTCAACTAGTTATAAAGTTATCCTATAGGTAATCAACTTATTACCCAAAATCTCTCTCTAACTAATCAATTAACTTAACGAATGTAGGTCTATTGAGTGTCAATTCTCATTGTACAGCCCTGCACAATTTACCTAACTTAATTTCTAAATATATTGCAAAGTATAAGCTCAACATTTATTAAAGGTATCATTCATTCAAATCAACAAAGTAGGAGCTCAATAAGTAGTTGAAAAGTACTCTTTACAAATAACTTAGACACTCATATATTAACATTCCTAATAACTAGAAAATCCATAACAAAGATGCTACAAGGGAAAAACGAAATAAGAACTAGATGAAGCAAGTTCCTCCTCTTCTTTGCACAAATTTAGAAAATCTTGAGTTATTGTGCTCTTTGTCCAATTTAGAATGGAAATGTTGGTTCTCTACCTCTCTGTAGGCTCTAAATATGTTTTTTATCTTAAGGAGGCAAGTTATCTTGACATCCCCATTAGCCCTAAGGATTTGTGCCCTTATATAGCCACAAGAACCCAAAAATAAGTAAAACCCGCGTGTCTCTTCAGGTTAGGGATCCCATGGTTGTGGGAATTAGTATGAATCACACGATCGTGGGTTCTTGTTTTACAACTCCTCTACGTCTCTTCTCCTCTCTTAGTCCCTAGCTCAATCACAAAGGTGGTCACCCTCTATTCCTACATCAAAATGATCAATTCTTACCTTAAATCAACATCAAACATAAAAGAACAACTATGAAGATCAAACTAAATAAGTCCTAAAACATAACAATAATAACCTATTATGCAAGAAACACATGCTAAATACTTAGAAAAACACACACTCATGCATAACTATCAACTGCCCCACATTTAAATCTTTGCTTGTCCTCAAGCAAAATCAAACACAACTAATCAATTCCTTCATTTAATTTTCACAAAGATCAAAATATGTAATCCCTCAAAGATCGACCAACTCAAACGTCAAGCTACTACCTATATCATGACTAATTTTCATTAGTGTACATAATCAAACTCAACTTATGACACCATCACTCAAAGATAAATTATAAACGTAAAATGAATCTTCAGCACGATTTCACTCATTTCTCTCAAATGTTTGATGGTTAGTGTTTGCCTCATGTTTCCTATAGGAAACTACACTACCATAGGCTTGCAAATACACTAATTCTTCTCTACAATGATTACATGCATAAATAGATCGAAAGGACTTGCTTCGGTGCAATGTGCTAAGGGTTAAGGTAGATCAAACAAAGTAAAAGGTTTAACATAAGCATTCATAAAGTAATAAGTGAACAAACGGATAATAAAACATATTTCTAAGATGCAAAAATGTAAATGTACTACTGCTCTGCACTTATTGATGTTACTAAAATGTTCTTTCTTTTTCTTTTCTTTTCTTTTTCTCTTTTTTTCCAACAATTGAAGAAACAATGAACAAAATAGCAACTAAATGCAATATGACCCAAGAGTAAAAGTATCACTTAACTTATCTAAAAAAATGTAGCAAAAATCCTAAACTAGTTTATCATTTAATACTCTACCAAGCTTGTGAATGGGTAGGCTAATAGGGTTTTGGGTTTAAAACAAAAGGATTAAGGCTCAATAGGGTAGCAAGGGATAATAAAAGGTAGGTCATTTAAGCCAAAGGTTAACACAAAAAAGGCCTTAATCATCTCTATTAAGCATGCTTCCAGTAGACTCAAACTGATTCAAAGCAAGTTCTGAAGGTAATAACCTAAGGAAGCATCACATAACAAAGAAATAAAATGACTATAAATAGAGTCATATAGGCTCAATCCTGACATTGGCGCAAATGAAAATTCATTATGCGTCTCTACACTATCTTATTGCTTAAGTGTCAAATTCTGATTAAGCTTATGCAACCAACTACTTTTCATCACTCAACATAGTTCACTCTTTACTCAAGTAGCCTAATGTGAGTTCAAGCATGCATTCAATCTCATTCCAACTAGCACGACAAAATCTCGTGGCAAAACAAATCAATGTTACGCTTTAATCCTAGAGTTTCTAACAAGTTAAAATCAAATTACCTAGGAGGAAATAACTCTCTATCCCATGTCCGCTCAAGGTTATACGTGCTAAGTTTTAATATTTATAACCTTAGTAATTACCGCAAGCGCACGGGTCATTCACGTAGTACCTAAGGTATCTATCTCACGAGGAAGGGAACTAGTCCTAAAATCTAAAGGTAGTTAAGTTCGCAATAAACCTAATTAAACAACTAATGCAAAAATTAAATCAATCAATAATCAAACATGAGAAATTAAAGTGCCAAAGAGTAACCAAAATAGCAATATCACAGCCTATCCAAAAATTGACCTAGAAATTACCAAGGAAGAGAAAGGGGATTTTAATTTGAAACTAAGAAAACCTAACCAATTATGCAATTATTGAATTAACAGGTCTAGGAGGTCCTAGGGTGATTTACTCTCTCTCGAGTTATAATTCTTAACCCTAATTGTTAATCCTTAATTCAAATTATGGGAATTGCGACCTTTCGATCTACAATCAGTCCAAAACCTAAATTAGTTCTAAAATTACCTATTAACCTACCGGGAATCTATGCTCGATCTCTCGTTACACGACTCTACTGGTTTGACTCAATTCTCTGCCTAACAATTCATCTAACTCTCATTAACCCAAGTCGATGATTTTTACCCAGCTCACCCTCTTAGTTTGTTATCGAATTATTAAGAACAAAATTGAAATCACATTCAATTTAATAAAAGAAACACAATAGAATAAATTTTATTAATCTCAAAAGTCAAAATTCGAAGGTGAGTATAAACGGAAACTCAACATTCAACAAAATGAATCTCAACACCTATTTCAATTCTATACATAATTAAAACTGAAATAAATGGAAATAATTTTGGGAATGGAATCTCGGAAGAGGTGACGGCTAGAAACCACCTAATCCAGGATATATCTCTCATTTAGCACGTCTTCCTGTTTCTCTTCCTTCGTCTCCTTCCTCAATCTCTTGATCTCTCTCAAATTTGAAGGAATCTTGGTCTTTTGTACAACTCTCTAGGCTCTCTCTAGACTCTTGGTGGCTATCACATCATGTTCTATTTATTCTGTGGAAGCCCTAGGTCAAAGTCTGGGTCGAAACGGTCAACAAAATGTCACAAAAATTGAGTTTTTCTATCAGTCCGACACAGGGCACCATCGTGGCCTGCTGTTTAACCTTTCTATCATGATCATGGCCTGCTGTGCACGATCGTGCCCTGGATGCTGCTGGCTCTTCCTTCTCTGTCACGATCGTGGCCTATGGAAACTCCTCAAATTTTCACTGTTCTTCCCCGTTTAACCTGAAACACTAACAAACGCATCACGACACCTTAAAAATATAACATTTAAGCTCAAAGACTTAATCTAACCCATAAAAATGCTAAAACACAAAAACTAACATAATTACTCCCTAAATGCATATAAACCACTCAAATTCACACTAAATAAATAACAAATTCAACCCTAGAACATATGCAATTACACAACTATCAACATCTTTGCACTTAAATGTTTGCTTGTCCTTAAGCAAACAAAACAACAAAACGCATAAAAACATATAACACACAATGCAATAATGAGGCAATGGCTCTGATTTCATGAAATAAATTTAATCTAGAACACAATCCTTCAATTATGTCAAACCATTAATGAACAAAATATGTGTCTAGGGGCTTGAATTAAATGTACAACTTAATCAAAACTTAAGTGTATGGTAAGCCTCAGGTCACGATCTTGGCCTGCGACTATGCAAAAAAGAATGAGGGCGCAAATCTTTGAAAGAACTATTACCATTTTACTGTTTTTTCCACCTATATATTTGGTTCTTGCTTAGCTTTTACTTTCATTTTTATTTTTACTTTATCTCTCTAGAATTCAAGCGTCCAAACACTCTTACATCTCTCTAAAAAGTTTTCAACCTCTAACTTCTTCCAAATTTCTACCCAATTATGCCATGTACTAAACAATCAGCCTGACGGGAACCATATTGACGACAGTAAGTTATGGGACGTGGGAGAAGGAATCACGTAACAGACTTTGTCCCACCTTTCTCAATCTATACGGAGGAGGAAGGCGCTTGTTTCAAATCCCTTCATGCTATAAAATTTTTAGTTCCGAAGTACTTTGATTTTGACACACTAGATAGGCTAGAGTTGCGTGAGAGAGTAGAAAACCTAACTGAGAGGATCCAGTAGGCCCAATTTATACGGTTTCAATTTCCTATTTATCAGGAGCTTACACTGGAATTTTTCACTTCTCTAACCTACAACCCTAGGAATCTAAAATATTTGTGGTTTAGATTGGGAGGACGAGCCTATAAATTAAATGTAGAAATCATGTACGACATATGTGGATTCCCCGAATCATCTATCATCGATCAACATGATGATTTCTGTCCCTCTCAATACTGGAATAAGCTTACTAGAATTAAGCTATTTTATGCCAAAAATGCTTATAACAATATTATAACGTCTCACAAACACTTGTTGCTGCACAAATTTATATGTTAACTGGCCTTTGACAAAACTGAAACCAACAACTATTCCACAAAGGAATTTTTTATATTGTGGTCTATAGACCATAATATTCTAGTATGCACATCTACACATGTGCTTAATGCCATTGTTGCAACTCTGTGCAAAAGGAGCAACAGTCTAGGAATAGGGTATATAGTGTCTGCCATTGTAGAATATTTTGGAGCGGAACAGAGGGGACTAACTGTTCATCTCCCGAAATGCTTAAACCATCATCATTTATGGTGGGATGAAATCCTTAAGTACCAAAACATGGAATTTAGGGACATTAGCCAGAAGACACACGTCTGGATCAGGGCAAGTCAAATGAGTTCGAGCTCAGCACCACCTCGGCAGGAAGAAGAATCTAGTAAAGAATTCGAGGAAAGAGGAAGAAGAATAAGGTTGGAAGAAGGTTTTGGATGCAATCACAGAGACTAACAAGACACTTGCGGAGATGGCATGAACATAACGACGCCAGAGCCAGGATATTCGATAGATCCATTAGTATTTCGATTCTCAGGGCATTCAATTGCTGCCTCCAACACAATCATTGCCTCCATCTCCATGGGATTTATGCTTAACCCAATTTTTTTCTTTTCCAAATTAGCCTCCAATTCTTTTTTATTTTTATGTTCATTTTTATTTTTTTTCTGTTTACTTTAATTTCTATCTTTTCTTATCTTATGTGGTGGGCTTCCTTCTCACAATAAGGAAAATGTGTTGTTCAAGTGTGGGGAGGGATTATGTGTTTTGCTTTTGTATATGATTTTGCATATTGTATGATAGTTATTAGGTTGCATTGTGCAAATTGTCTGAATTTGTCAATGGCTTAGATAGGGTGAAATTTGTTTAATTTTGAACATAGTCTAGTAAGTTGTAAATAATCATTAGCTCGCAAAATTAGTGAATTAGAGTTCTTTGGATAAATATACAACTTAATTAGGATTTAGTGTAAATTTAGCACCCTCTAGGTTGTCACATTCATTCATAATTTAACTTAAGTAGCTTAACTAGTATTTTTCATGAAAATGAATGGCTAAAAGCAACAAGGTAGGCAACAAAAACAAAATAAAATAATTGTGTATGTTTTATTAATAAGTTTCTATTCTGCTGACCCTCGAGTTATGAATAGAGCTTGTAGCTAGTTGAGAACGTGATAATAGCTGAGTAACCAGATCGACGCACATCATAAATGTGTGCCTTCACATCAAAAGGCTATAATGATGTTTCATCCAAGCTGTTAATAAATAACTTAATCGAATAACCATATCGACATTTATCACCAATGTTTGCCTCCGAGTTAAAGACTAAGTTTGTGTTTTAAAAATTAAAAAAGTGTGTTCTTAATAAAACCTACCATACTTGTAATAAGTTTAAATTTTTGTAAAAATGAACTTAGGAATAGTTACAGAGTCTAAAGGACCAAAGAATTATTAATGTGTGTGTACAATTGAAAAGGGTAAATAAATTAACACTTAGATCTTAATTAATTGTATATTTAGTTCAAATCCCTTAGATATAAATTTTGCATGTTAATGATTATATATAACTTCTCAGATTGCATTCAAGATTAAATTTATTTCATGAAATTGAAGCCATTGTCTCATTTTTTTGCATTATGTGATGTGTGTTTGTTATGTTTGTTGTTTTGTTTGTTTGAGGACAAGCAAATGTTTAAGTGTGGGGATGTTGATAGTTGTGATTTGCATTGTGTTTTAGGGTTTAATTTGTTAGGCATTTAGTGTTAATTTAAGTGTTTAATGTGTAATTAGGTTTTCAATGTGTTAGTTTATGTGTTGAAGGGTTTTTTATGGGTTAGTATGAGTCCTTGAGCTTAAATGTTATATTTTTAAGATACCTTGATGTGTTTATTAGTGTTTTAGGAAAAATGGCGAAGAACGGAGAAGTTTCAAGGAGTTTTGGGCAAAAACTATGGCCCACGATTGTGGCACAATAGGCCACGATCCTGACAGAAAGAGGTGAGCTGGTGGTAGCCAGGCCACGATCGTGCACTTTGGGCACAATCGTGCAATCTGGGCCAAGATCGTGATAGAAAGGGTTAGATGCTACCTACAATCGTGGCAGGCAGGGCCACAATTGTGGCCTGCATCGGGCTAATACAAAAACTTAAGTTTTGCAAGATTTTTCAAACCATTTCTACCTCGAATCATCCCTAGGGCTTCCAAAATATAAATAGAACATTACAAGACAGAAGCAGTAGCCTATTACAGAGCCTTTCACATCAGCCACATCTCGAAACCTAGAGAGCTATTGAGAGATTTGAGGAAGGAGACGAAGGAAAAGAGCCACGGAGACGAAGATTGACATGACCTACTTCCCGAAACAAGTGGTTTTACCGCAGTCGCCACCTCCATGAGTACGTTTTGATAGTATTTTCTATTTTATTTCAATTTTATTGATGTATAGAATTAGGATAATCATTGAAATTAGTTGTTATTGAATTTTGATTCCTATCTAAACTCACCATCGGGATTTGATTCTTGAGATTTATGAAGTTTGATTTATTGTGTTTTATTCAAGTTAATTGTGATTCAATATCTGTTCTTAATAATTTGGCAATAAACTGAGGGTGAGCCGAGTGAAAATAATCAAATTGGGCTAACGAGAGTTAGGTAATTTAATAGGTAAAGAATTGAGTCAAACCGGTAAAATTGTGTAACGAGAGATCAAGCATAGGTTTCCAATTGGTTATTAGACAATTTTAGAACTAATTTAGGTTTTAGGTTAATTGTGAATCAAGAGATCAAAATTCCATAATTTAAATTAGGGATTATAAATTTGGGTTAAAGATTATAACTCGAGAGAGAGTAATCCACCCTAGGACCGTCTAGAGCCAGTAATTTGATAATTACACAATTGGTTAGATTTTTATTAATTTCAAATTAAAATCTCCTTTCTCTCAATTGGTAGTTTATAGGTTGATTTTGGATTGGGTTGTGTGATTTGCTACTTTGTTTATCTTTCTGAAATTTAATTCTCACAATTGATTGTTTGATTTGTTAATTTTTTGCATTAGTTATTTATTTTGCATTATTACGATTTAGTGCGACCTTAGATTTTAGGACTGGATTAGCCCTCATCATGGGATCGATATCTTAGGTACTACGCAAATGACCCGTTCACTTATGGAATTACCAAGGTTAATAAATTTTAAAACTTAGCCTATGTAACCTTAAGATCATCTGCCAATATCGTGGCCAGCGCTCTCTATCACGGTAATGGCCTAAAGTGCACGATTGTAGCCTAGCATGATGCTCTTTATCACGATTATGGCCCAAAGTGCATGATCGCAGCCTGGGTCTTGTTGGCTCACCTCTTTTTGTCACGACCATGGCCTGTTATACCATATTCGTGGGCTATGGTTTTAGCCCGAAACTCTTCGAAACTTCTCCGTTCTTTGCCGTTTACCCTGAAACACTAATAAACACATCAAGGTACCTCAAAAATATAACATTTAAGCTCAAAGACTCATACAAACCCATAAAAAAACTTAAACACATAAACTAACACAATTAACACATAAATGCACACTCAATACTCAAATTAACGTTAAATACATAACAAATTAAACCCTAAAATACAATGCAAATCACAACTATCAATAACCTCTATAGGATATGTAAGTAGGTTCTTGAGTGCCTAAACCACTTTCTATTGATGTGCAACTTCTTAACTTCACTTTTTAGTTATGCTTTAGAGCTATGTACACTCACTTCCAAGGTATAATTTGGCCTCATTTTGTCTCATAAGTAGAAAATGTTAAATTCACTCTGTAACAGCCCAGACCACCCGCTTGCAGATATTGTCCGCTCTGGGCTTGGCCCGCACAGTTTTGTTCTTCCAGACTCACCCCAAACTGGAAAACGCGTCTACAAGGGAGAGGTAACCACACCCTTATAAGGAGTG